>CM051259.1:13975268-14449089 GCA_027921565.1 Artemia sinica | reverse complement strand
AAAAATCGCAAAATAGTGCTTCGCACTTAGTTTTCGCAAAATATTTATAATCATCTAAGACAAAAATAGTTTCAAACTTTACATCGTATTTCACAAATAATGATGAAAAACGAATAGTTTAAATGTACATTTTGCAATAACATAATTTTGTGTAATTTTTTTCTGATAATACCATATTACAAATTCTAGCACATGAAAAGACTTGTAATAAGTAAAACGCATATAATAGAAATACAGGAGCAGAAACAAGGACTAATTTGGAGTTACCATAAAATCCTAATTCCTTTATATGTATATTAAACATAAAAAAACAAGATTTTTCAATTGAAAGTAAGGAGCAAGATTAAAACTTAAAACCAGCAAAAATTATTACGAATACGAGGGGGGTTGCTCCATCCTAATTACCTCGCTCTTTACGCTAAAGTTTGACGTTTTGTTCCAATTATTTAAGAACGTCTCATGAAACACAAGGGCCGTTTAATTAACTTTATAAAGTTCAAAATAATAATTTTTGGTACTGTTCTATTAGCTGTAAGCCACGAGAGATAGATGATAAAAGAAACTAGTCAAACAGGTTCTTTCAACGGAGAATTGGATTGCAAACAGTAATTTCTCACTGTGTTTACAATATTTAAACTTTAGTTTTTTGTGGTTTAGGGGGGGGGAGGTACCTAGGTTAGGTTACGCATTTAATATATTATGTGCTTTATCCCCCCCCCCCCACTCCCACCCCCCTAATGTGCAAATTTGTTTCTAAACTATTAGATTTTCATCATATTTTGTTTTATTTTATTAGCATTAACCAAACTTCACTTCTCAAGTGGCTTACAGCTAATAGAACAGTACCTAATCTTTTCTAAAGGGTCACAAAACTTTAGCGTAAAGAGTGAGGTATCGAGGAGGGCTATCCCCTCATATTCGTAATAATTTCTTTTCTTTTTAAGTTTTAATGTTGCTTCTTACTTTCAGTTGAAAAAAAACCTTTTTGGTTATCCTGTATTAAACGCACTCTTTTATATACTGCAATGGATACCAGTCACGAAAAAACTGGTTTTGACGTGTTAATTTAAGACACCGCTATAGGGTAATACAATGTATAGCGTGGTTTCCATTGCGTATACGATATTTAAACTGTTGTTTTTTGGAGTTGGGGGGGGGGGAGAAGGCACCTAGGTTAGGTTACGTAATAATATATACTATGCTTTACCCACCCCACCCCTAATGTGCAAATATATAGCCCAAATTTGTTTCTAAACTATTATATATTCATCCTATTTTATATTATTTCATTAGCATTAACCAAACAAGCAGTATAGAAAAGAGTGCGTTTAATACAGGAGTACCACCTTTTTTCATATAATTTCTTATTATTTTTAAATAGCTCCTTGAAATCCAGACCCTCCTCCATAGAAAATCCCTTGGCCCCCCAAAAATTCCTCCGTGGAAAGATCCTCTCATGCAGTGCCGTATCAAAAAAAAATTCAGGAGGAGGGGGGGGGGGTCAAAAAATTTTTTTTTTTTTGGGGGGGGGGGGTCACAAAAAATTCAAAAACGCATAAAATATTTGTTTATTTTCATTTGTGTTAGGTTTTTACGAGTCGGATAAACATTGCATGGAGTTCAAACCCCTTAACCCCCTGGATATGGCCTTGCTCCCATGTAAAACCTCTGGAAGACCCCCCCCCCCCCCCGAAAAGTATCTGTATGCTTCCCAATATCAAATACTAGGCCTATATGTAAACAATGGATAAAGTTCATAGCTTGTACCCTTTCCCCCGGGGCCGTGGGGGTAAAATCATCCTCAAATATCAAATATCATCCTCAATCATGAGTCCTCGTGATCGAATCTGTAATCCAGTCGAAATTGATGATCTTCTTTCGGCTGAGTTTCCAAATAGGAACTATACTTTACTAAGAGAATTGGTTTTAAAGTGGATGATTCATAATCCGCGTATGCTGAACAAAATGACTATCTCAAATTTTGATCGGAAGACTTAGAGCGCAAATGGGCGTGGAGGGGGGCTATTTTACCGTCTAATCTTTTTGGTCACTTAAAAAGAGCACTAGAACTTTTAATTTCCGTTTGAATGAGTCCTTTCCCGATATTCTAGGATTATTGGTCTGATTCAATCACTCCTGGGAAAGAAACAGCCAAAAAAAAAATAAATAAAAAAAAAACAGCAAATAATAAACACGCATTCGTGATCTTATTCTGGCAAAAAATACAAAATTCTACATTTTTTCTCGATGGGAGCTTAAAACTTCTACAGTAGGATTTTCGGATACGCTATATGTGATGGTGTAAATTTCATTAAGATTTGTTTAATTTTAGGGGATGTTTCCCCCTTGTTTCAAAAATCCGGCAAATTTTCTCAGGCTCGTAGATTTTGATAAGTAAAACTAAACTTAATGAATATTATATATTTGGAATCAGCATAATAAGCAAATTCTTTCGATATATTTATTGATGTGAAAATTCCGTTTTTTGGACTTTCGCGGTTACTATTGAGCCACATCGCTGGTTACTTACAGTTCGTTACCACGAACTGTTTGATTTTTTCTGAAAACTTTCTTCTTCCTTGATTCCATGTGTAAATTAATACTGAAGTTACTAGCCCCTCAAAACATTTTAAAAGATGTATAGCATGAAAGCACTTATACTTGCAGAATAAACTAATAATTTTTTTTTATAATCAATTTTTTTTTATAAACGAATAATTTTTTTTTTATAATCAACCTACTATTTAGGGTGCTGTTAAAATTAAAAGAAAAGTAACTAAGTCATTATAAGTACGTACCCTGTCATTCCGGGTGACAAAATCTGATTCAAAATTAAATGTTTTAATTAACAATATTTTTTTAATGAACAATTTTTGAAAAGCTGACGTGCCTTGAAAAATGGTAACTCTGATTTCAGGTTTCAGCTAGCAATAATTTCATTCGTCTAAAAGTGTGTTGGCTTAACATGACTAGGGTTGCCACCTTTGGTGATTTTATCATAAGATTTGGCGATTTCACTACGTCTGCGTTCCAGGCAGTGGTGTTCGGTGTTCAAGATTTTTTTTCTATCTTACCGGTATGCTGTGTCCATGGTTGCCAACTTTTTGGTCAATGAATATGTCCCTTGAGCATTCAAAAATGTGTCCTTTTCAGCCAAATTATGTCCATATTTTGTCTATAATATGTCCATCTTGAAATCGCAGAAACTAGTTTTTTTACGACTGGTAAACCTCTTTCAAAGTGGTCAGTTAACATCGAATATAATGAAAACGAAAAAGATTCATTTAGTTCATCCATAAAAAATGAACTAGTATGAAAGCACAAAAGTCATAAAAACATGTAAACAGTAAAAAACTAATTGTCGGAGCCTCAGGCTCATCTTCCTACGAGAGTTCCGCTTGACAGGTATGGTCGGCATGAGGGTCAGCATTTTCACTTATTTTGGTAGCTTTTTGCCAATCAGAGTATTTCTTGCGCATGTCATAAGGTAAAATCCAAGAGTCAAGCGACGTTGCGGAGCACTAGGTAAGCTGGGTTGCCCTTCAATCAGGGGGGTGACATCCTGAAAGGCATAATTACTGGACCTTTTAACAATACTGAACAAAATAGATGTCTACAAATTCTGATTGGATGCTGGTTTTCGGAACTGATAGGTGCGGGGGGGATTGCACTTAAATCACTTTTGACTCTTATAAAGGGCATTAAACTTCAATGAATTGAGCCCCATCTGAAATTTGAACGACTACCCATTTCATAAAACCTTATATGCCCCTGGGATATAACTTACAACCCTTGTCCTAGGGCTTTTATGGGGTGTGTAAACGCTGAGGACATTGCTATATGCTCTTTAGACCATTTTTATCAAAATTTCTATCTCAAAATTTCTGTTGGATGCATCTGGGGAAAAAATACGTGTGTGGAGGGGGCTGGCTCCACCCCTCTCCAACAAGGGTGGAGGGGGGCTTACTCCAAGGGTGGCACGGCCCTTGTTTTTCAAGAATCGTTCTTAAAAAAATTAGGCAAAAGGTTGAACATTAGCATAGAGAGAGGGAGTAGCCCCCGTCATATACGGAATAATTTCTGTACGTTTTAAGTTTTAATGTCACTCCTTACTTTCGGTAGAAAAAACTAGTTTTTGAATTTATTTCTGATCGTTTTTCAGATAATCCCAGGAAATCCACCCCCTCTGTGGAAAATTTCCCCACAAGAAATTCCTCTATATAAAGTTCCTCCCATGTAAAATTTTTCCGCCGAGAAATTACCCCCGGACAATTCCATCACTGCTACGAATCCTTCCCAGAAAATTTTTTGCTTACGATTCTGCCTGAAAAATACTCCTTACCATAATTTTATTTGAAGAAAGACATATTTATTGAGTTTCTGATCCTTTTTAAGGTCATTGGGGAATATATCTGTTTGGAAAATACCCCCCCCCCTGGAAAGTTTTATCCCCCAGAAATGTTCCAATGGAGAATTTCTCCTGGTGAAAATTCGACCATGGAAATTTCTCCCGTGGAAAATCTTGCGATAATGTAGTACCATTGGTTCAATATAATCACCCCTGGAAAAAGTAACAATGACAAATAAACAGGAATCCGTGAGGTTTCTTCTGGCAAACACTAAAAAATTTCACATTTTTTAAAGATAGGAGCGTGGAACCTCTACAGTGGGGTTTTCTGATACGCTGAATCTGATGGCGTGATTTGACTTTTATGGGGTGTTCTTTACCTTTTTCGAAAATTTGGCAAATTTTCTCAGGCCCACTAATGGGTAACACTATACTTAAAAAATATTATATATATTTTAATCAGCACAATAAGCTAATTTTTTTGTTACATCTATTGATATCAAAATTGATTTCAGATCATCAAGAATCTAATTTTTTTTCTTTTGATTACTTTTCATTTTTAGTTTGTAATACTTGATAAAGTATTATATATATATATTATATATATATTATATATAATATTATATATATATATATATATATATATATATATATATATAATATATATATATATATATATATATATATATATATATATATATATATATATATATATATATATAATATATATATATATATATATATATATATATAGTTATATATTAGTTTATTAATCCACATTCATAAACAAATAAATAAATTAAACAACACTTTCACGCTGGAAAAAACCTACGAAGGTTTGTGATCGCGCGAAACTCCACGTAACTACTTACCTATTAACTCAACTATTTACATAAACCTCAACTATTTGATTAAAACTATTATAAATGAACCAAATATATATATATATATATATATATATATATATATATATATATATATATATATATATATATATATATAGATATATATATATATATATATATATATATATATATATTATATATATATATATATATATATATTATACATATATATATTATATATATATATATATATATATATATATAATATATATATATATATATATATATATATATATATATATATACATATATATATATATATATATATATATATATATATATATATATATATATATATATATATATATATATATATATATATATATATATATATGTCAATAGCTGAACATTGCACTATACAATTGATCAAATTACCTGAGCAAACGGAAACTGTATCGCAATCTTCAAAAAACAAGCCCATTTGATCTGAACTGTGTAGGAAAGGTATTTCTAGACTCAAAATTGACACAAGTTTAGCTTCATGATCTTTGCCTTCCATATGCCCTGGAACACATAAATTATTACACGTCTTCAGCAGGATTGACTTAATTCTTTTGGGAGACCACTAGTTTCTAAGAATCTGCGAGCAAATATGTCCCTAAAATAGTGCAAGTTTTTACTTTTGTTTACCTTGGTTGTAAACTGAGCTATATTCAGAGGATGGGCGCCCATATGGGGGACAGAGGGGGGCTCCAGCCCACCTGGCTGAATGATGCTGCTTTATATTTTATATTTCTGTCTTGAGATTTCTATTATACAGCATTGGAAGTGCCAATTAGACCTGGTAAGTCCCCTTCTAAATTTCAGCTTATGGGCGTACATGATTCAGAGGGATGGGATAACTAGTTTTTGTTCCTAGTTCTGTGTTCCGATTTGGCACCATACATTGCAGCATATCAGGTGTAGTTTTATTAGAGGTCCACTAAGATTGGCCTCTCAACCGCAACAGTCGTAATCTCTGGTGTCATTTTCCAACAGTGGGAAAAAGTTACGTATATAAAAAAGCAAAATGCGTTGATATCATCCGTTGTTTCTTAAATTTACTTTGATTTTTAGAACTGTAGCTATGACATGGTTACAAAATATTCAACAGTTATAAAAACATTACTAAAACAATTGGGTGCTAAACAATGTATTATATTATAAAGGATAAAATTTATAAAAGATTAACATAAAAGATAAAATTTATGAATTTTATAAAATAAGAAAACCCCTAGCAATAGCATAATCTTTGTGTCCTCAATTTTAGTAAAGCTGATAAAATTCTAAGAATTAAATTTTTTTAAATACGAATTGCAAGACTTTGCAGAGCAGATAGAGACATAAGATGGATAGTAAAACTAAACGACCGTAAGGAATAACAATACAAGATATTGGACAAATAAGAAATATAATAGCCTTAACGTATTTGTTCTCTGTGTCAATTCCACATTTAAAATTTCTTGATGCTTGGTTATCTGTGTACTTAACTGCAAGATGAAGATGCATTTGATAGCAAAGATTATGCGTTTGAGTTTTGTTTTGTAATATTACAAAAACTCGGTATTAATTAGAAAAAAAACTTTTCCCATAAAACAAGTTTTTCATAGAAAAGTAAAGAGCTCTATTTAGCCAAAAAATTAGCAGAAATTAATCCAAATAATCTTCAAAGCGTAAAACCACCAGTAGGATCCCCATAAGCACTTCCGTAGTTTTTTATCTCTGAAAGTAAAAAAGTGAAAACATTAAAAAAAAAAAAAATTCAGTAAAGCGCAAATTATGTTCTGGTCTTTAGAAGGCATGGGGATTATTAGCCCTACTCATGTTAATTTCTGCTCGATTTGAGTTTGAATTTGAATTTAAAGTGTTTATTGTATTTTCTGTTCATTTTGAATTTCATTTATTTATTGATAGTTGTTTGTGGTAGTAGTAGTATCCCCATAGTCACTTCCACAAGGGGTATCCCGTCAAATTCTGATCCGGACGCTTTTTTTTAAACTCCCTCAAGATGCAGGTGTCTGTTACATAATAGAGAGTTTTTTTTGAGTGTTTAAAAACCCGGTAGGCCAGAAAAAACTTCAGAGGGCAATAGTCAAGATGCAAACGTACGTGTTACATTACAGGGAGTATTTTTTTTCAAGACTTTCTTCAAGATACTTTCAAGACTGTTGATTATCTTCGTGAAACTTGTTGTATGCTGATACATTTCAAATTTGTTGCAAATTGTTTTTTTATTCCTATAATATGATGCATGTGGAATATTTCTTAAAGAAACTTAATGTATCTTGATTTATTTCTTCGGGAATCTAGTTTTATTTTTATTTATTCTTCATGAAACTTCTTGCATGTCGATTTTTCTTTTGGTGATACTTGCACACCAATTTTTTCTCCTAGTGAAACCGGTTTTTTTCATGGAACTTGTTGCAGGCTGATTTTTTGTTCGTATAACTTAATTTGTCTTGGTATTGAAAGTTATTGTATGTTAATTTTATCTTTCGTTAAACTTAATTTACCATGATATTTTTTCTTCGTGAAATTTGTTGCATGTTGTTTTTTTTCCTCGTGAAACATGATGCATGCTGATTTTATGTTCGTAAAACCTGCTGCATGTGGATTATTTCTTTAAGAAACTTAATATATCCGGCTTTATGTCTTCGAGAAAATTGCTATATCTTTGTTTTTCTTCATGAAGCTCGTTGTATGATGAGTTTTCTCGTTGTGAAACGTGAAAACGCTCGCAGGAAAAAGGCGTTGAAGTTTCACGAAGAGAAAAATTAACATGCAACAAGTTTCATGAAGAAGAAATAAAAAATAGAAATTTTCTTGGAGACATAAATCAAGATACATTAATTTTTTGGAAGAAATTATCCACATGCAACAAGTTTCACAGACAAAAGTCAGCATACATCATGTTTCACGAAGAAAAAACCAACATGGAACAAGTTTCATGAAAAAAAATTAATGATAAATTAAGTTGAATGAAAGAATAAATCAACATACAACAAGTTTCACGAAGAAAAATATTAAGATAAATTAAGTTACACGAATAAAAATCATCAAGCAACAAGTTTCACGAACAAAACCGTTTTGACGAGGGGGAAAATCAATGTACAAGTTTCACAAAGAGAAAAGTCAACATGCAAAAGTTTCAAAAAAAAAACTTAACAATTTTCTCGAAGAAATAAATCAAGATACACTAGCTTTTTTGAAGAAATAATCCACATGCAAGAAGCTTATCAAACTAAAATCAGTATGCATCATGTTTCACGAAACAAAACAACATGCCTTAATACTTCACGAAGAAAAATATCATGATTAATTATGTTTCATGATATAATATATCAACATACGACAAGTTTCACGAATAAAAAAAATCAAGAAAAATTATGTTTTACGAACAAAAATCAGCACGCAACAAGCTCCATAAACAAAACCACTTTCACGAGAATAAAAATCAATGTTCAAGTTTCACGAAGAGAAAAACAATCGTGCAACAAGTTTCATGAAGAACAAACAAAGTATAATAAATATCTCAAAGACATAAATCAAGATACATTCAGTTTCTTTAAGAAATAATCCATAAACAGCAAGATTCACGAAAAAAATCAGCATGCATCATGTTTCACGAAGAAAAAATCACCATGCAACAAGTTTCACGAAGCAAAATATCATGATAAATTAAATCTCATAAAATGAGAAAACAAAATACGTCAAGTTTCACGAAGAAAAATATCAAGATAAATTATGTTTTACGATAAAAAATCAGCGCTCAACGAATTCCAGGAACAAAACCAGTTTCACGAGGAAAAAATCAATGTATATGTTTCAAGAAGAGAAAAATCATTATGCAACAAGTTTCGTGAAGAAAAAATTATAATAAATCAATATTATTGAAGGCATAAATAAAGATACATAAAGTTTCTTGAAGAAATAATCCATATACAAAAAGTTTCATGAACAAAATTCAGCATGCATCATATTTCAGGAAGAAAAACCAACATTTAACAAGTTCACTAAGAAATTATCATAGTAAATTAAGATCCACGAAAGAATAAATCATTATAAAACTATTTCCATGAAGAAAAATGTCAAGATAAATTAGGTTTCACGAATAAAATCAGCAAGCAACAAGTTCTACGAATAAAACCAGTTTCACGAGGAAGAAAAAGTCAATGTACATATTTCACGAAGAGAAAAAATCATTATGCAAAATGTTTCATGAAGAATAAGTAAAAATATATCAAGTTTCCCGAAGATATAAATCAAGACACATTAACTTTCTTGAAGAAGTAATCAATATGCAACAAGTTTCACGAACAAAAATCAGTATGCATCATGTTTCAGAAAAAAAACAACATGCAACTGGTTTCAGTAAGAAAAATATTATGATAAATTAAGTTTCGCCAAAGAATAAATCATCATACACCTAGTTTCACGAAGAAAATATCAAGATAAATTAATTTTCACGAACAAAAATTAGCATGCAACAAGTTCCATGAACAAAACCGGTTTCACTAGGAGAAAATTTAATATACGAGTCTCATAAAGAGAACAATCATCATGGAACAAGTCCATGAAGAAGAAATAAAATAATTAAATTTTTCACGAAGACATAAATCAGGATAAATCAGGTTTCTCGAAGAAGTAATCATTATGCAGTATGTTTCACGAACGAAAAAAAATCAGCATGCATCATGTTTCACGAAGAAAGAACTAAAATGCAACGAATTTCACGAAGAAAAATATCATGATAAATCAAGTTTCATGAAAGAATAAATAAAACATACAATAAGTTTCACGAAGAAAAATGTCAACAGAAATGAAGTTTCACAAAAAAACATCTTCACGTTACGAGTTCCACGACTAAAACCGAGTTCACGAGGAGAAAGATCAATGCACAAGCTTTACGAAGATAAAAATCAACATGCAACAAATTTCTTGAAGAAGAAATAAAAATATAATAAGTTTCTCGAAGACATAAATCAAGATTCATTAAGTTTCCTGAAGAAATATTCCACAAGCAACAAGTTACACGAAAGAAAATCAACATGCATCATGTTCTATGGAGAAAAAACCCACATGCAACAAGTTTCACGAAGAAAAATATCGTAATAAATTAAGGTTTCCGAACAATAATCAGCAGGCAATAAATTCCACGAACAAAACAGGTTTCGCGAGGAGCACAATCAACGTACAAGTTTCACGAAGAGAAAAATCATACAACATGTTTCATGAAGAAGAAATAAAAATATAGCAGGTTTTTCGAAGACATAATTTAGGAGACATTACGTTTCTTGAAAAATAATCCACATGCAGCAACTTTCACGAACACAAAATCAGCATGCATCATGTTTCACAAAGAAAAAAAACATGCAAAAAGTTTCATGAAAAAAATTTTATGATAAATTAAGTTTCACGAAAGAATAAATCAACATACGATAAGTTTCACGAAGAAAAATATCAAGATAAATTAAGTTTCACGAACAAAACATCAGCCTGTAACAAGTTCCATGAATAAAACCGGTTTCAATAGGAGAAATAATGAATGTACTTGTCTCACGAAAAGAAAAATTGACTTTATTCAAATAAAAATATAACTAGTTTCTCGAAGACATAACTCAAGATACATTAAGTTTCCTGAAGAAATAATCCACATGCATCATATTTCACGAAGAAATAAAAATATGCAACAAAGTTGAATTAAATCAGAATGCAACAAGTTTCACGAAGAAAAATTTCAATAGTAATTAAGTTTCACAAAAAACAATCATCACGCTACGAGTTTCACGAGTAAAACCGAATTCACGAGGAAAAATATAAATGCAAAAGTTTCACGAAGAGAAAATTCAACATGCAACAAGTTTCTTAAGAAGAAGTAAAAATATAACAGGTTTCTCGAAGACATAAATCAAGATACATTAAGTTTCCAGAAGAAATAATCCACATGCAACAAGTTCAACAAAAAAAAACAACATGCATCATATTCCAGGGAGAAAAACCCACATGCAACAAGTTTCACGAAGAAAAATATCGTAATAAATTAAGTCTCTCGAAAGAATAATTCATCATACAACAGGTTTCACGAAGAAAAATATCAAGATAAATTAAGTTTCACGAACAATAAACAGCACGCAGTAAATTCTACGAACAAAACAGGTTTTGCGAGGAGAACAATCAATGTACGTGCTTCATGAAGAAAAAAATCATCATACAACAAGTTTTATAAAGGAGATATAAAAATATTGCAGGTTTCTCGAAGGCATAAATCAGGATACATTAAGTTTCTTGAAAAAATAATTCACATGCAGCAAGTTTCACGACCAAAAAAACAGCATGCATCATGTTTCACGAAGAAAAAATATGCGACAAGTTTCACGAAAAAATACTGGTAAATTAAGCTTCACTAAAGAATAAATCAACATACAATAAGTTCCACGAAGAAAAATATCAAGACAAATTAAGTTTTACGAACAAAAAATCAGCCTGCAAAAAGTTCCATGAACAAAACCGGTTTTACAAGGAGAAAAAATTAATTTACAAGGCTCACGAAAAGAAAAATCGATTTGCAACAAGTTTCATGAAGAAGACATAAAAATATAACTAGTTTCTCGAAGACACAAATCAAGATACATTAGGTTTCCTGAAGAAATAATTGACATGCATCATATTTCATGAAAAAAAATAATTATGCAACAAACTTGAATTAAAGCAGCATGCAACAAGTTTCACCAAGAAAAAATCAACATAAGTTATGTTTCACGAACAGTAAACCAGCATGCAGCAAGTTTCACGAACAACAAAAAACAACATGCAACATATTTCACAAAGAAAAATATCAAGATAAAACAAGTTTCATGAAAGAAAAAATCAACATACAACGAGTTTCACGAAGAGAAACTAAAAGTACAAGAAGTTTCACGAAAAAAAAATTAACATTCAACAGGTTTTATGAAGAAATCACCAACATGTCACATGTTTCATGTCCAATAAAAATCAATATGTAACTAGTTTCATGAAGAGAAAAAAATTAGCGTGGAACAAGTGTCACAAAAAGAAAAGATATAATATGCAACATGTTTCACGAAGGAAAAATCAACGTAAAACAACTTTCATGAAGATAAATAAAAATACAACAAGTTTCATGAGGAAAAAATTAGTATACAATAAGTTTCACGAAAAAAAAAATCGACATACATTGGTCTCGTTTGAAAATTCTGAGATAGTCAATTGATTAGGAAAACTTTACACATGTTGAGCCTCCTATTTCAGTGGCAGTAATGCCGTACGGTAGTGCATTCGTTCCTTAAGCTACAGGTAGTCCTACAAAACAAGGGTTACTATGGACGTTTATTTTAGTAAAAAAGACTCTCCCACAGCAATGCGGCATTTTCAACCATTTTGTGGTGCAAAACGAGAATTCTACCCAAAAGAAGGCCAAAAACCTATTGTACTCTTGCCAAGGGCTGTCATAGAAAAACAAAAGGGGTGTGTCACCTGACCTTTGAACTCTTGCCAGCCGTCGTTGCCTTTTTGATCATCTCCCTTATCTCATCCTGAATTTTCAATATTAATATACTCAGTTATTCCTGTATTACACCCTTTTGGCAACCTATATACACATAACATGTTTTGATTTAGTTCAACACTCCCTTCAACTTTCTTTGAAAGGCTCGTCTGAATGTCCTTCGGCTTCTTGGAAAGTGAAGCTCAAACATGCATCCTTTCTCAATAACAAATACTATGTTTAAGCAATGAACAAATTGCCTAACTTGTGCTCTTGTCCTGAGGACTGTGGGGAGGTTGAAATCCCTAAAGGCATAATTACTGGACCTTTCAACAATGCTGAACAAAATAGTTCTCTTAAAACTTCGATCGGATGTGTTTTGGGGAGTGATAGGCTTAAAGAGGGGGGGAGCTGATTGCCCTCCATTCACTTTGGACTCTTAAATAGGGACTAAAACTTCCGATTTCCAACCAAATGAGCTTCATCCGTTCCAAAATTTATATGACCACCCGTTTCGGGGGGTTGTGTCCCCCCTAAAGATATTGTTATATAACTTTTTGACTGTTGGTAATAGTTAAAAAAAATTCAATAGGATGCATTTTGGGAAAAGAGGGTGTCACGGAGGGGGGGGGGTCTAGTATCTCTCCATCATGTTTGACTCTTAAAAGGGAACTAGAACTATGCATTTCCGATCAAACAAGCCTCTTCTAAAGTTAACGCAACCACCTCTTCCATAAAGACCTTATATGACACTGGGGCATAACTTACAACCCTATCCCCCCGACTCTGGGGAATTCTGTCAACCTTAAAGGCCTTAATATAAGATCATTGGTTTATTTTTGAACAAATGGTTATCTTACAATTTCTGTCAGATGCCTTTGTTGAAAATACGATGTGGAGAAGGGGGAGGGCTGCCCCCATTACTTTGACTATTAAAAGGGCACTAAAACATATGATTTCTATACCAATGAGCCCTTACGGAGTATATACCACCACACTTTCCACAAGAACCTTATATGTCCCCGGGGCATAACTTACAACCCTTGTGCGGAGGGCTGTGGGGGGGGGGTGTCATCCTCAAAGACATGATTTTCAGAACTCCAAACCACGTTGAAGAAAATGGCTATCTAAAGATTCCGATTAGATGTATTTTGGAAATTGATGGACGTTGGGGGGGGGGGGCTTGTTGCCCTCAAATCACTTTTGACTATTAAAAGGGCACTAGCTCTTTCAATTTCCAATCGAAGGAGCCTTTTCGAAGTTTCTCCGACAACAAATGGTCACCTCAAAATTTCTATTAGATGAATTGTGTGAAAATACGAGGTGTGAGGGGGGGTGTGAGGTGTGAGTTTCATCAAGTTTAATCTTACCCATCAAAGTTACGCGCCTGAGAAAATTTGGCTGATTTTCGAGAAAAGGGGGAAAGACCCCCTAAAAGTTATAGAAACTTAATGAAAATCACACCATCATATTCAGTGTATCAGAGAACCCTACTGTAGAGGTTTCAAGCTCCTATCTACAAAAATGTGGAATTTTGCATTTTTTGCCAGAAGAAAGATCATGGGTGCGTGTTTATTTGTTTGTTTGTTTTTTTTTTTTTTCTTTTTCCCAGGGTGATTGTATTGACCCAGTCGTCCTAGAATATTGTAGGAGGGCTCATTGGAACGGAAATTAAAAGTTCTAGTGCCCTTTTTAAGTGACCAAAAAAATGGAGGGCAACTAGGCCCCCTCCCACGCTCATTTTTTTCCCAAAGTCACCCGATCAAAATTTTGAGATAGCCATTTTGTTCAGCATAGTCGAAAATCTAATAAATATGTCTTTTACGATGACTTAATCCCCCACAGTTCCCAGGGGAAGGGCTGTAATTTATGAACTTTGCCCATTGCTTACATATTGTATTGGTTATTGGGAAGTATACAGACATTTTCAGGAAGAATTTTTTTCTGGTAGGGGGGGGGGCTGAAAGAGGGGGTTACTCGGGATAATCTTTCCGTGGAGGATGTTTCTTTGGGGTAAGGGGCATTTCTATGAAGGGGGCGCCGGATTTCCAAGCATTATTTAAAATACGATCAGAAATTAAATTTAAAAAAACAAGTTTTTTCAACTGAAAGTAAGAAGCAACATTAGAACTTAAAATGAACAGAAATTATTACGTATATGAGGGGGTTCTCCCCCAAGTCAATACCTCGCTCTTTACGCTATAGTTTTTTTTTAGTGCTTTCAAAAGAGCTATCTATTCTAATTAAACGGCCTTTGTGATTCAGGGGTGTGTGAATTAAAATTTTTTTTAACTTTTAACGTAAAGAGCGTGGTATTGACTAAGGGGAGAACCCCATCATATACGTAATAACATATGTAATAAAAAAAAACAAAAAAAAAACAAGCGATACGGCTCAATAGTAAGCCAAACTTTTAAAAACGGAACTTTGATGTCAATAAATGTATCAAAAGAATGGGCTTATAATGCTGATTCTAAATATATGAATTTTATTAAGTTTAGTATTACTTATCAAAGGCTACGAGCCTGAGAAAACTTACCTGATTTTT
The DNA here is from genome assembly GCA_027921565.1 of Artemia sinica. NCBI lineage: Eukaryota > Metazoa > Arthropoda > Branchiopoda > Anostraca > Artemiidae > Artemia > Artemia sinica. Next base: position 14,433,805 of record CM051259.1, on the reverse strand, counting down.
AAAGAGGGCGGAAACATCCCCTAAAAGTGAAAAAATTTTAATGAAAATCCCACCGTCAGATTCAGTGTATCAGAAAACCCTATAACATAGGTTTCAAGCTCATATCTGCAAAAATCTGCAACTTTGTATTTTTTGCCAGAAGAAAAATATACGAATATAGAAGTTCATTACGTAAGTTAATTTGTAAATTACGTCAGAACCAAATTTAGAGACAGCCATTTAGCAAAAGAAAAGTAAAATTTTTATGCAAATTTTGTTTACTTATTCAATGACGGCGAGCCAAAATAAAAGCTGCATTAACTAAAAAACGATCAGAAATTAAATAAAAAAAAACAAGTTTTTTAAACTGAAAGTAAGGAGCGACATTAAAACTTAAAACGAACAGAAATTATTCCGCATATGAAAGGGGCTGTCCCCTCCTCAACGCCTCGCTCTTTACGCTTAAGTTTGACTCTGTCTCACAACTTTATTTTTTAAAACAATAAAAAACTTTAGCGTAAACACCGAGGCGTTGAAGAGAGGACAGCCCCTTTCATATACGAAATAATTTCTGTTCGTTTTAAGTTTTAATGTCACTCCTTACTTTCAGTTTAAAAAACTTGTTTTTTTTTATTTAATTTCACACAAAAGCCAGACACCTCTCGGAAAAGAAGTCAGATCAAAATGAAATTTGTTCCATTGGAATCAGCATGGTTGAAAACCCAAAGTAAGCCAATAACAGATCCCCTCATTGAAAAACCAGAAAATGACTTTTTTGCATGGGTATCACTGATCTGTCTCCCGTTTTTCGTTTTTTTTTTTCTAGCAGGGCTAGGGGGTGACCAGAACATCACTGTGTAATAGCTCATTCGAACAGAAATTTAATTTGCTAGTACCCTTATTAAGTGACCGAAAAGATTAGAGGGCAACTAAACCCCTCCCCCCTCCCTGAAGGCCCCCTTCCCCCCCCCCCAAAAAAAAAGTAATCCAATCTTAATTTTGAGATGGCCATTTTGTTAAAAATAGTTCAAAGGTAAAAATCTTTGGTTTTGGTGATGGTATGACCCTCCATAGTCCCTGGGGAAAGGGCTGACCTAGTTTTCTGTAATATTATAAACATAGGGAAATATCATATGTTTATTTATTTGCATTAGTTTCATTGATACCTGTTAGATAGGCTGTGAAGTAATAATTTTTGTTCGTTTGAAGTTTCAACTTCACTGTTTACTTCCCTCGGAAAAACTTTTTTTTTATTATTTCTGTAATGGGCTATTACTTCAGGCTGGTGTTTGCCTAGTGGACGCGCCTCCAGTGATCGTAAGATGGCATATGACACCAAAAACGGACCATGTTCTCATTCTTTGACCTTAAAGATGGAATTTTAAGACTAGGACGATAAGAAAATCGCCCTGGTTAAAAAAGACAGTCATAAAGAGCTTACAAAATTGTGCCAATTGTGATTGTGATCCGACTTGTAGCGATTCACAGCTCATTTGAAGTGTTCCATCTGTCTAATGATAGCACTCCACGTTTCGACATGAATAGGAACCTTTTTCTCATTCTTTGACCTTATATATGGAATTTTAAGACTAGGGCAATAAGACAAATCACCCTGGTTAAATAAGAGTCACAAACAGCGCCGCCACTGATCGTAAGGTGGCATATGACACCAAAAACGGACCATGTTCTCATTCTTTGACCTTAAAGATGGAATTTTAAGACTAGGACGATAAGAAAATCGCCCTGGTTAAAAAAGACAGTCATAAAGAGCTTACAAAATTGTGCCAATTGTGATTGTGATCCGATATGTAGCGAGTCACAGCTCATTTGAAGTGTTCCATCGGTCTGATGATAGCACTCCACGTTTTGAGAAGAATGGGCACCTTTTTCTAATTCTTTGAACTTATGACTGGAATTTAAAGACTAGGGCGATAAGAAAATCGCCCTGGTTAAATAAAAAAGTCACAAAGAGTTGTAGCAATGAAGAAAATATTAAATGTTATGGTAAATATAAGGGCTATTGTTTTTTCACTTCAGAAAAACACTGTATAGAACATAATAAGTCAAAGCAAGGCCATCCCCCGCTTTTTTGTAATACAAGGATTTTGAATTTCTTAGAAAAACTTTATTTGGAACGAAATTGAATTCAAGACTTTGAAACACGATAAGACGTATATATTATGAACCAGAGGAAAATGAACTTTAAAATGAGCTACATGTCAAGGAGATAAGGTTTAGTCCCAAAAAGTAGTGTCTGGCCCCTTAGAATCTCCTCTGTTCTGAGTCAATTGTGATTGTACTCCGATTTGTAGCAAGTGACAGATCATTTGAAACGTCTCATCTGTCTGATGATAGCACTCCACGTTTTGACAAGAATAGGAACCTTTTTCTCATTATTTGAACTTATGGCTGGAATTTTAAGACTAGGGCAATAAGAAAATCGCCCTGGTTAAATAAAAAAGTGACAAAGAGTTGCAGCAATGAAGAAAATATTGAAGTTTATGATAAATCTATTGGCTATTGTTTTTCACTTCATAGAAACGCTGTTTAGGATATAATAAGGCAAAGCAAAGCCATCGCACGCTTTTTTGTTAGACATGAATTTTGAATTTCATAGAAAAATTTTATTTGTGAACTAAATTGAATTCAAGACTTTAAAATGACTTTAAAATGACTTTAAAAAGGCTTTAAAATGAGCTACTATTCAGGCAGATACGGTTTAGTCCCACAATGTAGTGTCCGACCCCTTAGAATTTCCTCTGCTGTGAGCCAATTGTGATTATGCTCCGATTTGTGGTGAGCGACAATTCATTTGAAACTTCTCATCTGTCTGATGATAGCACTCCACGTTTTTAGAAGAATAGGAACCTTTTTCTCATTCTTTGACCTTATGGCTGGAATTTTAAGACTAGGGCGATAAGAAAATCGCCCTGGTTAAATAAAAAAGTCACAAAACTTTATTAGAGAACTAAATCGAATTCAAGACTTTTATACGCGGTAATACGTATATACGCTACTAGTCAAGCTGATAAGGTTTAGTCCATAAAAAGTATTGTCTGACCCCTTAAAATCTCCTCTGCTGTGAGCCAATTGTGATTGTGCTCTGATTTCTGGTGAGTGACAGCTCATTTGAAATGTCTCATCTGTCTGATGATAGCACTCCACGTTTTGACAAGAATAGAAACCTTTTTCTCATTCTTTGACCCTATAGATGGAATTTTAAGACTAGGACTATAAGAAAATCTCCCTGGCTAAATAAGAAAGTTAAAAAGAGTTGTAGCAATGAAGAAAATACTGAATTCCATGATAAATATAAGGGCTATTGCTTGTCACTTCATCAAAACACTGTATAGGGCATAATAAGCCAAAGCAAGGCCATGGCCCGCTTTTTTGTAAGACATGAATTTTGAATTTCTTAGAAAAACTTGATTTTTGGAACTAAATTAAATTCAAGACTTTTAAATGCGGTAAGACGTTTATATTATGAATCAGAGAAAAAAGGCTTTAAAATGAGCTACTAGTCAAGCAGATACTGTTTAGTCCCAAAAAGTAGTGTCTGACCCCTTAGAATCTCCTCTGCTGTGAGCCAATTGTGATTGTGCTCTGATTTCTGGTGAGTGACAGCTCATTTGCAATTTCTCATCTGTCTGATGATAGCACTCCACGTTTTGACATGAATAGGAACCCTTTTCTCATTCTTTGACCTTATAGATGGAATTTTAAGACTAGGGCGATAAGAAAATCACCCTGGTTAAATTAGAAAGTCACAAAGGCTTGTAGCAATGAAGAAAATATTGAATTCAATGATAAATCAAAGGGCTATTGTTTTTTTCACTTCATAAAAACACTGTATATGGCATAATAAGCCAAAGCAAGGCCATTGCCCGCTTTTTTGTAAGAGATGAATTTTGAATTTCTTAGAAAAATTTATTTGGGAACTAAATTGAATTCAAGACTTTTAAACGTGGTAAGACGTATATATTATGAATCAAATAAAAAAAGGCTTTAAAATGAGCTACTAGTCAAGCAGATACGGTTTAGTCCCAAAAAGTAGTGACTGACCCCTCAGAATATCCTCTGCTGTGAGCCAATTGTGATTATGCTCCGATTTATGGCGAGTGACAGCTCATTTGAAACTTCTCATCGGCGATAAGAAAATTACCCTGGTTAAATAAGAGTCACAAACAGCACCGCCACTGATCGTAAGGTAGGATATGACACCAAAAAACGGACCTTGTTCTCATTCTTTGACCTTAGATGGAATTTTAAGACTAGGACGATAAGAAAATCGCCCTGGTTAAATAAGAAAGTCATAAAGAGCTTACAAAATTGTGCCAATTGTGATTGTGTTCCGACTTGTAGCGAGTCACAGCTCATTTGAAGTGTTTCATCTGTCTGATGATAGCACTCCACGTTTCGACATGAATAGGAACCGATTTCTCATTCTTTAACCTTATAGATGGAATTTTAAGACTAGGGCGATAAGAAAATCACCCTGGTTAGATAAGAGTCACAAACAGCTGTAGCAATGGAGAAAATATTGAATTCCATGATAAATCCAAGGACTATAGTTTTCAACTTTATAAAGACACTGTGTAGGGCATAATAAGCCAAGGCAAGGCCATCGCTCGCTTTTTTGTAAGACAAAGATTTGGGATTTCTTAGAAAAACTTTATTTGGGAATTAAACTGAATGCAAGACTTTTAATCACGGTAAGACTTAAATATTGTGAATCAGAGAAAAAAGGGCTTTAAAATGAGCTACTATTCAAGTAGATATGGTTTAGTCCCAAACAATAGTGTCTGACCCCTTAGAATCTCCTCTGCTGTGAGCCAATTGGGATTGTGCTCCGATTTGTAGCGAGTGACAGCTCATTTGAAACGTCTCATCTGTCTGATGATAGCACTCCACGTTTTGACAAGAATAAGAACCTTTTTCTCATTCCTTTACCTTACAGATGGAATTTTAAGACTAGGGCGATAAAAAAAATCGTCCTGGTTAAATAAGAAATTCACAAAGAGCTGTAGCAATAGAGAATATATTGAATTCCATGAAAAATCCAAGGGCTATTGTTTTTCACTTAATAAAAACACTGTATAGGACATAATAGGCCAAAGCAAGGAAAAAGTCACAAAGAGCTGTATGAATAAAATATTGAATTTCATGATAAATACAAGGGCTATTGTTTTTCACTTAATAAAAACACTGTATAGGGTATAATAAGCCAAAGTAAGACCATCGCCCGCTTTTTTGTAAGACAAGGATTTTGAATTTCTTAGAAGAACTTTATTTGTGAACTAAACTGAATTCAAGACTTTGAAACGCAGTAAAACGTATATAATAAGAGTCAGAGAGAAAAGGGCTTTAAAATGAGCTACTAGTCAAGCAGATATGGTTTAATCCCTAAAAATAGTATCTGACCCCTTAGAATCTCCTCTGCTCTGAAGTAATTGTGTCGAAGTATTTTTATTAGTCCTTTGGGTTAAAGGAGACAAAATTTGGCAGCACTGTAATCAATTTGAAATATTGGGCGATCGGCGAGGGATATTTTCTTCAAAATTTGGCAACACTGAAAATAGGGAGATGGCCAGGGCGATGGGCTATTACTTCAGGCTGGTTATAAATACCAGGACAATCCGTTTCACTCATAATATAACTTGCTTTTTTTCACTTTGGATATCAATCATTTTCAAGTCTATTTCTTTTGCATGTCAAACTGGCACTCCTAACTAAGATGGACTCGAAAGGAGCAGGCGAAAAGATTGACGTGTTAAATTTAAAAGACATTTTTGAAATCTTTGCATAAAGAAGGACTGAACCAATATCTTACCTTTTTTATTCAAAAAACTGTAGAATTTCTGGTTTTAAAGTTGAGTCAGGGTATTCAGACTCGGTTCTGCTTGCAGGATTTTGTTAGAATTACATACAGTCTTAATCACTGCATTGGTTAGAGCAGAGTCTTTGATCTCCTCTGTATAGAGGAGGTTTTTCTATGGAGAGGGATAAGCTTTAAGGAGATAGTAAGACTTTTGAAAACAGGTGTGTATCTAAACATCAGAGAACACTCTCTTTTTAATAGAGAGAGAAACCTTTCCGTTGCAAAGAGATATAAATTTGAAGTAGATGAAGTAGCTTTCACCAATACATTCCTTCATAAAGCAGACAGTAGGTACATTCTGTAAATTGTCCTGCCTGTTCAATGATCTAAGTTATTTTAAGAAAAGACTGAGTTTGAACTTTGTCCTTTTTGTTTTCAACGTGATTCATCAATAGAATGTGTAAAAGCAGCAAGGACTTAGTGTACCTTATGGTTGAGATTAGTTTAGTAGCAAAAGATACATAAAATAAAAGCAGTAGGGTCTGCAAGACCGTATTTGTTTCATTCAAATTTATTAAACACAGAAAGCAGTTGCTGCATCAAAAAACTTGAAAACGCAGGGTTTTTAAATTTAATTCACCTGATGCAACGATTGTCCACTTTTACTTAAAATTTTGAAAGATAATATTTTGGGGCTTTGATTCCTTACAAAATCGTGTTTTGCATAAGTTTTTTAGTTCAGAAAGGTAATACTTTAAGAAACAAAAATCTCTAGCGGGTAGTAGTGGTCCATAGAATGCAAGGGAAGAGCCAAAATTAAATCTTGAGCATAATAGGCTAAAACAAACCCTGAATTAACGACCATAGCCGGCTCAAATTGAAATTAAGGAGAAATAAAAGTTTTTTGACTGAAAGTAAGAAGTAATGATAAGGCTTAAAACAAATAGAAGGTATTCCGTGTATGAAGGGGTGCTGTTCTCTCTTTCATCCCTCGCTCTTTACGTTAAAGTTAAACTTTTTCTCAATCCTTTAAGAATGACTGCTGAAATACAAGAGCCATTTAATTGGGACAAGAAGCTTTTTTGAAACCCTGAAAACTTCAGCGTCATAAGCGAGGAGTAGAGAAGGGTACAATCCCTCTCTTAAACTGAATAGTTACGGTTCGTTTTGATGTCTAATGTTTTTCCTTACTTTCAGGTGCATGGATTTCTTACTTAAATTTATTTAATTTCGATTCTTTTTTCAAATCATCCTGAAAAAAAACCCTGTCCCCCTCCGTACAAAATTTCACCCGGAGAATAATCCCCCTGAAAAATTCCTCCCGTGAAACTTCCCCCGTAGAAAATTATGTGAGGATAGACTAACAGCAAAGACCCAAAGTACTCATATCCGCGGGAATCAAGAGGAATTAGAACATAATTCCTCAAAACTCATTCTATATTTATCTGAAGGCGCAATGAGACTTAGAAAATTAAGAAAATTAATTTACTCTTTAAGGCATCTAACCCCCTACCTACAAAATGGTTCCAGCCTTCTTAATAATTGTAAAATGCACTTATACATCATCATATTATAAACAAAATCAGTTTAGATATTCAGTTTAGATCAAAATCAGTTAGACATCTACCCCCCACCAAACATACCCACGCACATACCCATACCTATATTTATGTATAGGCACTTAGAGAGTAATACAATTTAGGTATTGAAAAGCACTCTTTTAGGCCTGTGACACCCCCCCCCCCACAAAATAACCACCATCAGTTCTTTATAATAGCAGATGCACAATCATATGCCACTGCACATAGTTTCAAGAAAAATCAAGTAAATCAACTTATTTAAGATAAGGATTAATCTAATAAATTAATCTAATAATTTATCTTAAATGGGATAGACTACATGACTTTTCAGGGACAAATGCCCCACAGTGCGGCATTACTTTCTCTGCAACTGGGAAGCTGAATACCTATATTTTATACTCCTAAATTGATTTGTTATCCCAGAATTGTCAGTCTATGACAAGTTTCGCCCTCTTTGGGGGGAAAATCCCAGTTTGCCGGCTGAAAACGGCAGAAAAGGCCACTTTCCCACTGAAAAACTTTTTCACTTTGAAAACTTTTTTCAACTTTGTCACTGAAAAGGGGCACTAGAAAATATGATTTCCGTTTTAATAAGCCCTATCCCAGTCTTCAAGGACCACTAGTCTGACACAATTTTCACCTGCGGAAAACAACGACAAATAAATAGTACACATCCCTAATTTTTTCTGGGAAGAAATATAAAATTCTGCATTTCGGTAGACAAAACCTTGAAACTTCCACCGCAGGGCTCTCTGATATGCTAAATTTGATTGTGTCATTTTCATGAGGATCACTTGATTTTTTATGGGTGTTCCCTCCTTTTTTGAAAATCAGTCGAATTTTCTCAAGCTTTTAATGGACATCATGACACTTCATAAATTGTATCTATTTGAATCAGCGTCAAAAGCCAATTCTTTTGATGGATTAATTGTCATTAAAATACTTTTTTAGAGTCCCTAAAAGTTCCCAACTCCTTACTTGAAGGTTGTTACTAAGAAGTTTTTGATGTATAATAATCCTTGTAGAGCTTCCGCCTACAGTTCGAATGCTAACCTAAACTAAATTCAAGCACAAGAGTAAGTTGGATGCTGAACCGTCTTACTTTCAAAATATTTTCTTTCAAGAATTTTAGGAACTGAAATTTTGCCATCGTACTTTATTAGGGGGATAAACCTTATGACTGTTACCATGAACACTTTTGTCATAAAATGAGAAACTAGTATTCTATTAATAATACCTTCTCAGCCTAAGCAAGACTTAGTAGCTTCCTTATTCATCATGAATCCTAATGCCTGGGTAAATAAGTCCTACATCACCTAGTTTCATGTTTCCTATTCTCTGACATGGGAGTTTCTGTAACTCCTTGCAAATCCAGTTTAAAACGTCTAAATTCGTCAGTAGAAATGTCATTACGATAGTTTTTTCGACGTTTTAGCATTCCAAATTGCAATTTTCACATTACTTAAATCATTTAAACATTTATGTTCCCAGGAGAAACAATTGTGTCAAACCAGTACATGGCAGAGTTCAATACATTTTCTCAAGTTTCCACGACGCGCTTTAGCTGGCCTAAAACCAGACAGTGAAAAGTCCCTCAGTAGGAATGAAGACTTTGTGCATTCCTAAGCCCATCTTGGTCACTTTATGGTTTTCACTGCTTGGCGATGCTCTTTTATCAACAAGAATCGACATCCTAACACAAGTAATTTCAAGCCTATAGCCTTCTACTCATTATAAATCCATGCTTACAAATATTATATTACTATGGGGAGACATCCCGTAGTAGATAACTTAGCTAGGAAGAGGAATTCAGCCCGAAGAAGCCCACGAAAACAAATAAACCTAGAAAAGCTTTCCACCAATGACAATCCAGTGCAAATCCTTTGTTATTTTTTAGACTACAATTTCTCCGAGGGGTGCCACTTCTCAAATTTACCCTTCAACGAGGTTTGCAGTCACGGTTCTGGTTGGAAAGCTCGTGAAATGTCTATTCTGACGCCACTAATAGCCACAAAAACAGGATTTCTTTTGAACAGATAAGGACAGAGGAAGGAGCTTTTGACAACCTCAAACCATCTCACAGCAACGGAACAGTTTCAACATTTCATATCCAGCCTATCCTTGCCAGGCCATCACTTAAACATATTCTACTATCCAGAATTGAGTTCAGGTTTTCACGCATCTTAAGTAAACTAATGTCACAGCCCTGTGCCTTTGGCTTAAAAATTGATATAACTGAGTACAGGTGGTTTATATTTTGTATCAAACAGTTCGTGGTAACGAACTGTAAGTAAGGAGCGACCCGGCTCAATGGTAACCGAAACTCTAAAAAACGGAAGTTTGATACCAATAGATACATCAAAAGAATCACATTTTAATTTTGATTTCAAATATATAAGTTTCATCAAGTTTAATCTTACCTATCAAAAGTTACGCGCCTGAGAAAATTTGGCTGATTTTCGAAAAAAGGGGGAAAGACCCCCTAAAAGTTATAGAACCTTAATGAAAATCACACCATCATATTCAGCGTATTAGAGAACCCTACTGTAGAGGTTTCAAGCTCCTATCTACAAAAATGTGGAATTTTCCATTTTTTGCCAGAAGAAAGATCACGGATGCGTGTTTATTTGTTTTTTCGTTTTTTTTTCTTTTCCCCAGGGGTGATCGTATCGACCCAGTGGTCCTCGAATATCGTGGGAGGGCTCATTGGAACGAAAATTAAAAGTTCTAGTGCCCTTTTTAAGTGACCAAAAAAATGGAGGGCAACTAGGCCCCCTCCCACGCTCATTTTTTTCCCCAAAGTCACCCGATCAAAATTTTGAGATAGCCATTTTGTTCAGCATGGTCGAAAATATTATAACTATGTCTTTTAGGATGACCTAATCCCTCAAAGCCCCCAAGGGGAGGGCTGAAAGTTATGAACTTCACCCAATGTTAACATATAGTATTAGTTATTGGGAAGTATACAGTACAGACGTTTTCAGGGGAGATTTTTCCTGGTAGTGGGGGGGGGGGGTCGGGGGTTATGTGGGAGGATCTTTCCATGAAGGAAGTTTTCATGGGGGAAGGGACATTGCTATGAAGGGGACGCCGGACTTCCCAGCATTATTTAAAAAAAGATCAGAAATTAAATATAAAAAAAACAAGTTTTTCAACTGCAACAGCAGCAACATCAAAACTTTAAACGAACAGAAAATATTACATATATGATTGGGTTCACCCCCTAGTCAATACCTCACTCTTTAAGCCAGAGATTTTTTAGTACTTTCATAAGAGCTATTTATTCTAATTAACGGCCTTTGTGATTAAGCGGTCAATTTTAAAGAATTGGAACAAAATTCGAACTTTCGCTTAAAGAGCAAGGTATTGACTAGGGGCCGAACCCCCTAATATACGTATTAAAAATATATGAATATAGAAGTTCGTTACGTAAATTAATTCGTAAGTTACGTATATTTATTACTAATAAAAACGTTCGTAAGTAAAATGAAACAAGTTTCGAGAAAGCCATTTAACCAAATAAAAGTAAATTAATATGAAAATTTTGTTTTAATTATTCATGTACTGTGAGCCAAGATCAAAACCTGCATTTATTCAAAAACGTTCAAAAATTAAATAAAAAAAAACAAGTTTTTTTTAACTGAAAGTAAGGAGCGACATTAAAACTTAAAACAAACAGAAATTATTCCGTATATGAAAGGAGCTGTCCCCTCCTCAACGCCTCACTCTTTACGCTAAAGTTTGACTTTCTCACAACTCTATTTTTTTTAAACAATAAAAAACTTTAGCGTAAAGAGCAAGGCGTTGAAGAGGGGACAGCCCCTTTCATATACTTAATAATTTCTGTTCGTTTTAAGTTTTAATGTCGCTCCTTACTTTCAGTTAAAAAAAACTTGTTTTTTTTTTTATTTAATTATGTAAGAATCGACTACGGAATAACCGGCATAGAAACTTTTATCCATAGGTTGCAAGAAAACATTGCCATGTTGTGCACCAGCTGATTGTGAAGTTTTTCAATCGTTTTACACGTGGGATTGTAACTAAAGCTATTATAACCTGCTTCAAAGAAAATGTCTACAGAAACTGAATCTACGAGGAATCAAGGTAGGACAATTTAATAATTCTCGCCTTTTACTTGCAGACTAGTCTATTGGGTAAATATTTACCAAATCATATTATTGAGTAACAACTAAAGTGAATAGGCTATACCACTTGTTGCCTTTTTTATGCTCTTTACAAACATAATAATCATTTTTGTCAGAAATGAATTTTAGCCCTTACCCCTATATATACCAATTCAGGGTATATATTTGCACATTAGGGGGGTGGGGGTAATTTTATTTCTGATGTAAATGAGAGGTAAGTTTAAACTTTCCCCCCACCCACTTAATGTTCAAATATAGCTAAATTTTACCAAATCATTAGGCTATTGACTTACAAATAAAGTGAATATACCACTCAATGCCTTTTGGTCAATATATACCAAATCATATTATTGAGTTTCAAATAAAGTGAATACACCATTTGATGCCTTTTTTTTATGCTGATTACGAATATAATAAGCATTTCTATTGGAAATGAATTTCAGACCCCCCCCCCCCTATATAGGCTATACCTAACCTAACCCTGAATTGGCATATATATATAGGGGAGGCATCAAATGGTGTATTCACTTTAGTCCTAACTCAATAATATGATTTGGTATATAGCCTATTGACCTGCCTTTTTTTATGCTCTTTACAAATATAATAGGCCTAATCATTTTGGTCGGAAATGAATTTTAGCCCCCACCCCTATATATATAAATTTAGCTTATATATTTGCACATTAGGGAGGGGGAAGTTTAATCTTACCTCTCATTTACATAAGAAATAAAATTTAGCCCCACCCCCTAATGTGCAAATATATACCCTGAATTGGTATAAATAGCCTAGGGGTGGGGGTAAAATTCATTTCCAACCAAAATGATTATTATATTTGTAAAGAGCATAAAAAAAGGCATTGAGTGGTATATTCCCTTTATTTGTAAGTCAATAATATGATTTGGTAAAAATTCACCCAAATATATACCCTGAATTTGTAGGCTATATCCTAGGGGTGGGGGCTAAAATTGGTAAATTTTTACCAAATCATATTATGGACTTACAAATAAGGTGAATATACCACTTGATGCCTTTTTTTATGCTCTTTATGAATATAATAATCATTTTTCTTGGAAATGAATTTTAGCCCCCACCCATATATATACCAATTCAGGGTATATGTTTGCACATTAGGGGGGTGAGGGGAAAGTTTAATCTTACCTCTCATTTACATCAGAAATGAAATTTACCCCCACCCCCTTAATGTGCAAATATATACCCTGAATTGGTATAAATAGGGGCAGGGTAAAAATCATTTCTAACCAAAATGATTATTATATTTGTAAAGAGCATAAAAAAAGGCATTGAGTGGTATATTTACTTTATTTGCAAGTCAATAATATGATTTGGTAAAAATTTACCATAAAATTCATTTCTGACAAAAATGATTATTATATCCATAAAGAGCATAAAAAAAGGCATCAAGTGGTATATTCACTTTAGTTGTAACTCAATAATATTATTTGGTAAATATTTACCAACTATTGATTCAAATTCTAGCTTTAAGAACTGCTTCCTTAGGTTAGAGTTCAAGATAGACTAAGGCACCAATTATGCTGGAAACTCAGCAGTGGCAGTTTTAGGCCTGGGCAGCAGTCCCCCTGTTATTATGACATCTGATATTGAATTCCTTTAATGTTATATTTTTAAACTTCAATGGTACATCTTGTCTCCCTAGATTATGAGACCTAAAACTAATGCTTAGATAGTGTAAGTCTAGAATTAAGGCTGTTGAATAGAAAATAATTCTTAGGCTACTTCATAACATGCAGTATGATGATACTTAACATATTTTGACTACAGTTCCACTATAATCTACCCCAAACCCCTTAATGTGCAAACATATAGCCCAAATTGTATGTTTCCCATCCACCATGGTAATCACTCTTATTTCAACCCATATGCCCATAAATTGAATAAACTGTGCCAAAATAAAAAACCAGAAAAATGCTTGAGAAAATAGGCTATAATTTGGGGTCTATATATTTGCACACTAAGGAGGCTTAGAGGTAAGGTAGGCCTATTGTGGAACTATTGTCAAAATGCATTAACCATGGTTGTTCTATATATTAGGCTATGAAGTAAGAATTGTTGTTTACATATATCCTTCTCAACAGACCAGTTCTAGACTTATACTGAATAGACTAGCAAAAGAGTAGCCTAATATATAGATTGCCCAATCATCACCATTTCCAAATATTGGCCTAGAGTTAGGCTCCCAATACTGGGATAGACCTTGTGCTTTATTGGTAAATATTTCCATTTTCACATAATTTAGCAAGGATGAAAGTAAATACATCACAGGATGCCTTTTTCTAGGCTGTGCTCTTTCTGAATTCAGTAGCTACTTCTGTAAGAAATTAAAGTTTGAGCCCTTAAAGTGGCTCAGTACAGCCCATAGTAACCAAATGTTAAAAATATATTGGTAAAAATCCTGTTTGTTGAAAAGAAATTTGCAGGAATTTTTTTTTTTAAAGAAGCTTGAAAACCCTCAAAAATAATGTCAATGGTTTGCTGTGACATCATTTTTGCAGGGTTTCAGGCACTTTGTAAAATTCCTGCAAATCTGTTTTCAAAATAACATTACTATTACAACTAATGCAAACAATAATTACCATTTTGAATCAACTACAAATGGTAGTTTTTTTCTCACTATACAGTTTTTTTCAGAAACATATTTTTAAACTTTTGGTTACCATAGGCTGTTTTGAGCCGTTTTAGCCCCTTTAAGGACTTAAAAATGTAATTTCCCTGAGAAGCAACTATTGGATTTGGAAGAAAGATTATAAAAGGCACCAAAGGATGCATTCACTTTCATCCTAGCTAAACCATGTTTAAAATATATATATTTAATGCCTAATTTTCAATATCTTGATTAAAATAGATCTTTTGTAAAATTTGACAGTAACTTAGGCTCCTTATCCTCAATATAATGCAGATAGTAGAGATTAGCTGGTGATTGTGTTAGTTAGAATTTCAGAATATATTCTTGTAAAAACTGTTTTTTTGACATTTGAACTTAAACAAAAAGTTAGGCTGGTTTACCCTTACATCCTAGCCTAGGCTTTATACATAGTTACAGCATTCTTGTTCACAACACTAGCATTAAATTGAATATATCCATGACAAAGTCTGTTGATGATTCATATACTTGTTCTGATTTTAGGATCCCATTCCCAGGATTGGCCAACATTTTTAAAGTTTAGGTTCAAACTTACAGTGTGTATTCATGATTATACTCTACTGTTGATTTTTGAGTAACAGGCTTGGAGAGCAGCTTTTTAAAAAGCAAACATCTTAATAAATTAAAAGTACTACCATTAGGCTCCTTATTTTATGCTGTTTCTGAATATTATAATAACTTTCCTGACAATACACACTTCCCCTTGATGGTCCCAGATATAGCCTAACCATAGGATAGATGCAAAAAGAACTAAACAAAAACACTAAAACAATGTAATCAGAACCCCATAATAACACAATTTAGTAAAATTCATATGCAGGGATTTTTTCTATCTGGGAAAGTACTTGAATTTAGATAATAAGACTTTTAAGAAATGAGATAATAAGACTTCTTAGGCTAAATTAGGTCCTATGAAGGTGTTTTCAAACTTCTGTCTACTCATTTCCTATTTCTATGGCTTCAAAAATTTCAGAAAAGATGACCTAATTTGGCTTTGTTATATTCCTCCTTAATTTTGGTGTGTCTTTTCTTTGACTGTAGGCTTTGGAAACATACCTGTACTGAGAGGAAATGTGCATTCTATATTTTATTAAATAAAAAAAACAAGTTTTTTTAACTGAAAGTAAGGAGCAACATTAAAACTTAAAACAAACAGAAATTATTCTGTATATGAAAGAGGCTGTCCCCTCCTCAACGCCTTGCTCTTTACACTAAAGTTTTTCATTGTTTAAAAAAAAAAAGAGTTGTGAGAAAGTCAAACTTTAGCGTAAAGAGCAAGGCATTGAGGAGGGGACAGCCTCTTTCATATACGGAATAATTTCTGTTCGTTTTAATGTTGCTCCTTACTTTCAGTTAAAAAAAACTTGTTTTTTTTATTTAATTTTGAAGGTTTTTGAAAAATTGCAGGTTTTGATCTTGGCTCACCATACATGAATAATTAAAACAAAATTTGCATATTAATTTACTTTTATTTGGTTAAATGGCTTTCTTGAAACTTGTTTAATTTTATTTACGAATCTTTTTATTATTTTTATAAATATACGTAACTTACAAATTAACTTACATAACAAACTTCTATATTCATATATTTTTAATATGTATATTAGGGGGTTCACCCCCTAGTTAATACCTTGCTCTTTAAGCAAAAGTTCGAATTTTGTTCCAATTCTTTAAAAATGACTGCTTAATCACAAAGGCCGTTAATTAGAATAAATAGCTCTTATGAAAGTACTAAAAAATCTTTGGCTTAAAGAGCAAGGTATTGACTAGGGGGTGAACCCAATCATATATGTAATATTTTCTGTTCATTTAAAGTTTTTATGTTACTGCTGTTGCAGTTGAAAAACTTGTTTTTTTATATTTAATTTCTGATCTTTTTTTAAATAATGCTGGGAAGTCTGGCGTCCCCTTCATAGCAATGTCCCTTCCCCCATGAAAACTTCCTTCATGGAAAGATCCTCCCACATAACCCCCAACCCACCCACCCCCTACTACCAGGAAAAATCTCCCCTGAAAACGTCTGTATTCTTCCCAATAACCAATACTATAGGTTAACATTGGGTAAAGTTCATAACTTTCAGCCCTCCCTCCAGGAACTTTGGGGGATTAAGTAATCCTAAAATACATACTTATAATTATTTCGAACATGCTGAACAAAATGGCTATCTCAAAGTTTTGATCAGATGACTTTAGGAAAAAAATGAGCGTGGGAGGGGGCCTAGTTGCCCTCTATTTTTTTGGTCACTTAAAAAGGGCACTAGAACTTTTAATTTCCATTCCAATGAGCCCTCCCATGATATTCTAGGACCACTGGGTCGATACTATCACCCCTGGGAAAAAAAAAACAAATAAACACGCACCCGTGATCTTTCTTCTGGCAAAAAATGCAAAATTCCACATTTTTGTAGATAGGAGCTTGAAACCTCTACAGTAGGGTTCTCTGATACGCGGAATATGATGGTGTGATTTTCATTAAGGTTCTATAACTTTTAGGGGGTCTTTCCCCCTTTTTTCGAAAATCAGCCAAATTTTCTCAGGCGCGTAACTTTTGATGGGTAGGACTAAACTTGATGAAACTTATATATTTGAAATCAGCATTAAAATTTAATTCTTTTGGTTTATCTATTTGTATCAAAATACCGTTTTCTAGAGTTTCGGTTACCATTGAGCCAGGTTGCTCCTTACTTACAGTTTGTTACCAGAACTGTTTGATAATATTCTCTAACTTTGATAGAAGTGGGATGAATTTGATTTGAAGTGGTGTTGATATATATTTGTAGTTCAGTTTAAAAATTTGTAGTAAAAAAAAGAAAAAATTGTGATTGAAAAAAAAAAGTTTCCAGTGAGAACACTTTAGAAAGTATGCCATGCTGAAACTGAAAGGTACAAGTGTATTAATTTGAATGTGCTGAACTGTAATTTGCATGAAAATTTTCCTAGGTTTGATAAGAACCTAGCATAATTACATACAAAAATGGTGCTATGGGTGCAATAGAACTTTACAAACCATTGGTGAATCCAGGGGGTGCCCTCCCCCCTCTAACATAGTCTAAAGTAGTGTAATTTACTTATTTAATGCAGGTTTGTGTTAAATTAACTTGCTCCTAATGCAAGTTTATCAGATTAACCTATTTTGCCCCCCTCCCCCCCCCCCCAAAAAAAAATCCTGGATCCACCCCTGTTCCAAACACAACTGCACTTTTGATTGGTCCCCACAATATATAAGATTACAATGTAATTTTCACACTGAGCTGGAAATAGCGCCATTTTTGTAAGATTTTATTGCATGCATTGTAAATTTTTGCATGCAAGATCTGAATTTTCAACTTCAATGCAGTTCAAAACAAAAAAAAACATGACAAAGAAAAAAAAAGGATAATCACAGCCAGTGAAAACTATATGCAATTCAAATATTTTATTCAAGACCTCTAAAATCCAGCTTTGATCAAGTAATTTCTACAAAACAGCATCAACAGGGAAGGTGAGACTGATTTTGTAATTTAAATATTGATCATTACTGTAAAAAAACAACAGCTATGAAATATTTCATGAAATAAGGGTGAAAAAATTGTTTATTAAGGCAATCTGACATATACTGCCAATCTCTTTTTTTCTGATTAGTATCAGTCACAGAAAGGCTCTAATGTTTTTAATTAATTGCTAATTTCTGAAAAAAAAAACAAGCCAGTGTTTTTTTTTTTTTTTTTTTTTTTTTTTTTTTTTTTTTTTTTTTTTTTTTTTTTTTTTATAAACCAAAAAAAAATTATGGAATTTATTTCAGAAAACTTTTTGACAGGACGTGATTACTCTTGCCAACACAAGAGTAATCAGACAGGAGTAAATCAAGACAACCCCTTCTGAAATTGCATCATTCCCTGATAAAGAATTCCATAGTTAACTGTTAAAGAATAATCTACAGATCAATATTGCTCTTATAATTAGGCTGCAATGATCATACAATTGTCCTGTTTTGTTTGAGATTCCTTAAATACATTCACAACAAGGAAACTAATATTTTGAGTTTGTTTATATAATTCTATATGCTTAAATAACAATTTTCTCTGAATTATTGTTTGAACCCTTGCAAGATGGTTAAGGCTACCTGCACACTGGAGGGGTTAATCCCTCCCCGAGATTTGTCCCAAAGACTCATACTGTGCTAAAAGTAGAAAGTACTGAGTAAATAAAAATATTTTTATGTTGGTTTGACTTGGGATGGAATGGTAAGTTCTTTTCTGAAGAATCTGAGATTTCCCTAGAATTAGAATTTGAAAAAGAATTCTGATTCAAGATTTCCATTGCTAAGCAATCTTTTGTAAAAAGGACATTTCCACATTCATCATGAAAATATGCCCATTACTTGGAATTTTGGCACTCTCTCTGATTTAAGATTTTCTTATAACTCCAATATTAAATTGCTATTTCAGTTTGAAGGAATTTATTTGCTATAATTTATCTAATTTTCCTTATTTTGTGCAACAACTCCTTCTAAAAAAAATAGGGTGGAGGAGATAGGAGGAGAATTTTCAATCATTCAGATTTATAATCTGCATGATTATTGCTCTTCTGTATGACTAATATAATTGTGATACCCAACATATTACCTGTGGATAAGGGTACTTTTTTGTAACTGTCAATGTGTTGAATATAATTATGTGTCTACATCAATTATTAAAGCTCTGTTAAGTTGTCTTTGAGCAAAATTAAGTTTATATTGAAAATTCAATGTGAGATGAATAGTAAATTCTTCCCCCTATACTCACCAAAAATAAGGCTCTATGTTAAGGAAAAAAGGCTTTGTTGCTAGGTTATTGATTAAAAATAAAACAATCTCATTGGAGTTGGAGGGGGAAGAGTCACTGATACTCTATATATATTCAATCATATAGTATAATGATTAGGAGGTTCAATAATAATACACAACATCATCCTCCAAGGGACTGTTATGGGCTGATGTGTAAGGCAGTAAAGGTGCCAGTGACTAACACACAAAAGCTGGGACTACAAATATTTTTTTTTTTTGCCTGGGATTGATTGCCTGTGATTGGTAACTTCTGTGGTAGCTAGCAAAGGCAGTGGCCAAAAAGTCAAATGGGCTGAAGTTGGCTCAAAATTTGGCTGACAGGTGCTTACATCCAAAAGTACTTTCCTTGAGTGATGAAACTCAAGGAAGTAAAAAAGTTTTACTTAGTAAAAGCTTTAAGTTATAAAACCAAAACTTAATAAAAAAGGAAGGTTAGACTGCTGGCTTTAACAGTCCAGGCACTAGCAGACTTAGCTTGTTTCCCAAGTTTCCCAGCTTGGAGACCTCCCCCCCCCAACTTTGGAAAATTTGAAGCCTTGTAGCACCTCAACCAAAAAAAAAAAATGCTTGAATAGCCATGTTTGAAAAAAACTCAAGGTAGTTTTATGCAGAAAACTGGTGGGGTAGAAGCGATATATACTTACAGGAATTCGTGCTTACTCTGCTCTTGTGCTGATGTTCTTGTTTCTTAAGTTTTCATCTGAATGGCAGTAGTATAGCTTGGAGGGGGTGAGGAGAGGGTAGCTGACCTAGAAGCACCCTCTGAGAGCAAAACTAGTGCTTTTTCACAAATATTGTGATCCTACTTATATTGTCATGGTGGAGGGGGGGGGGAGCAAAAACTTACATTTTCCCCAGACACTGAAAACCCTAGCTATGCATCTTCAAATTTGAAAAAAAAATTTCAAATGTCAGAGTGGGGTAATATGCTCTTGTAAAACATAATTCTCAGTTTCATTGACCCAGAGTGGCTGCTTTGCAAATTTAGATCTAAAGTCTTTCTAGTGTGCCCCTAAAAAGTTGACAGAGGGGATGTTATAAGAAGGGCCTCATGATTTGTAATGCTAAATGCTGTTAATCTCTTCAAATTAATGTTTTTTAAAAGTGTAGCATTTTATTGATTTCTTTGGAGCACTGTCCATCTCTAATGCTAGCTATTTTTGTAGAAAGTACTATTGTTGATTGTGGTTTTTAAATTCTATGTACTAAAAATTCTATGATTTTTACATAAGTCCTTTTCATTCTTGTTTTTGTTAAGTCAATGGCCACTCTGAAGTTAAAGGAAAGGAAGAAGGCAAAGTACAAGAAGAAGATGAGTCATCCAAGACTGATGGATCTGATGACAAAAAAGATGAGCCTGATGTAGTTTTTATTCAAGACATGGGATTTACTGTCAAAATAGTTGCACCTGGTGTTGAACCTTTTGATATTCAGGTTGTATATTTTGAGAATTTTACTTCTAGTGTTATAGTTACAAGCAAAGTAATATGAAATGTCTAGCACCAAGAAGACTTCCAGTTTTAAGCCAGAAATATATGAAAGTACATTTTCTAAAATGTACTGGGATTTATTCTCTTCAAAATGTGTTTGAATTGTCTTTTTTTTGTATTTTTAAGCTTTATTAAATCTCAATGAAGCATGGATTGTAGAACTTTGAATCTAATTATTTGGGCATGATTAGAGTTAATAAAAATTTAAGGATATTTTAGTCACCATTGACTTGACCAAAAACTGTTGGATTGTTTGGGAGTTTTAAAAACTTGAAAGTTTGAAATTTCAAAGTCAATTTTGCTCTATATTTACAAGTGCAAAAAAAGTATCCTTTTCAAAAATGTATAATATGACATATTTCCACAGCCAAATTATATTTGTTCACCTGTTTAGAAAAAAAGCCAGCAAGACAAAGGAGTCTTCAAAAGAAGTTCCTCCTCCTTTGGCAAAGAACCAAATTCAACACAAAGAATTGAAGCAATAAAACTGATCTTTTTGTCGTTCATAGGATTGTAAGAAAGGATTGGCGTTCTTGCACTTCTTCCTTGAAAGGATTGGCGTTCTTGCACTTCTTCCTTGGACTGGATATTGGGAGGCAAAATCCAGCAACTAATCAGAAACTAATGCCTTTATAGGTCACCTCAGCCTACTATATCTTCTGCAATATATTAATGAATGATTTGCTTTGTATTATTTCTTATGCTCAGTTTTGTGCACAGAAGACTCAAACCTTTTCTCCGTTAATTCAACCTCTTCCCCCGCCCCCACATAAAATATTAAGTACATGGCCAAAACATCTCTCAATGCAAATCAAGAAGCCAATATAATATTCAAATTTGCAATGATAAACCAAACAATAAAGTTTGATTTCATTTTTGGACTCCTAATAAAGACATACCATGTCACTTCATTCCTGGAAATTGAAGGAAATTCTTGGTCACATATTTACATATGTGCAAACTTACTGTTATTAAAACAGTTCTCAACTGTAAAGAAGAGAATCAAGTGCATTAGATAGTACTAGTGAAAGAGAAAATGGCCTACAAGGCTGAAATCAATTTACCCTCCTTCCAGAATACTAGTACCATATTAACCTTCTTAACTACATTAGAAAAAAACCTCTCTTCAAACATCTCCTTATAAAGCCTCACAAACTTAATAGCAATAGGGAAAACAAATTATAAAACTTGAAAAACTAAACTATAGCTCAAATTTGCTACAAAAGTCTCTGCTACTTCTTTTTACGTCACCTGTGTAAGGAGAAGAATAGTATGATTCAGTTGGCAAAAATTCCAGGAAATTAAATATTGTTGAAATACCAAAAATTAATTTGATATCTTAAATGACTCAAAGTAAAAATAATTCACAAAGCTACTGGGAATCAAATTTGCCAAACATTCTGTGACTGCTGCAATTATTGATTAAAGGATACAATTAAAAATAATGTTAAATGACAAAAATTTGCAGTAAATTTGTTTTTTCTGTATATTTAGATTGAAATTTAGGTCACCCCTTATTACAGCTTTTCAAGTACCTACTCGCAGTTTATCTATCTAGTTCTCCAACCAACGAAAACCTCTTCTAGAAGATGGGTCTGCAAAAAAAAAAAACATATTTTCCAACACCTTTGACTAGAACTTAAAAAGAAAGAAAATAAAGTAGTCATAATGAATATAAATAAAGGGATCTATAATGTGTTACATGCTCCCACCCCTATTCTTAACCCCCCCCCCCTCTCCTGCTCCAAAAAATACGCAGATAAAATATCTTTAAAAAATGAAAAACCTACTTTGTCTCCTGAAAAGAAAGAATTCAAAAACCATTTTTCTTTATAGGACAATCGACATCCACTCTTTGAGTATCAAAATACAGCAAAGACATATGAGAACAGAATTTAGGAAAGTCTTATTAACCTTTTAAACAGGAATTGCTTGCTGCTAATCTGTATTTACTCATCTTCTAACCTATTATTGTTCCTCTGTTACCTTTTCAGATGAACAACCACAAGGCGACTGAATATTAAAAGCTGATGTTGAATGGAAAATTAAACTTTCGTGTGACAAATTATTTTTTTGTAATATTTTTTTTTGTGGGCTGGTCTTTTGCTAGGTTTTCAGGTATTGAAATCTTTATCGGATTACGTAATTATTGATGCACTTGGGTCTCTGTTGTACTAGTGTAAAAATTATGAAAAACTAGAATTGACAAGAGTGTTAAAACAATAAAGAGGACAACACAATGAGGAAGTTTTAAAAACAATGAGCAGCATAATAAAACAAAAAAAAAACAGAAAGTAGAATAAACATAAAATTCAACTTATAAAAAAGAGAAAACTAAAACCATAACCATCCCTAGAACATCCTTAACATTGTTACTTTAAGAAAGTTTAAATTTTTCAAATAAAATGCAATACACAATAAAACGAGAAAGTTAAAGCTAGAACCATCAATAAAACAGTCCTAAGACCATTACTTTAAGAAAGGTCAGCTGGGATATAGAAATAAGGTACTTCATGAACGAAATCATATTAGACGCTAGTTTTAAAGGGATTTTTTTTTCCTTTTTGATAGCTAGCCTTTTTAGTCTTTTAGATTTAGGCTTATTGGGTTATACCTTGGACAATGCTAGTGAAAATGGTGTCTTCGAATACTAATCCATGACTGGGTTTTTAACAATAAGAATGCTTAGAGCTGAATCAACAGAAATGGACATACAAGTGGAATTTAGAGCCCTAGTTCTGTGTAGCCTTAGATCCTTGTGCTGTTATAGATGTTTTTTCGAGTTTTGATGAGTTCTGCCAACTCAATGGTTGCCACAATCACATAGTATTTAGTGAGCCCTTCTTTGACAAGTTACTGGGCCTTATCTTCACTGGAGTCAAGGAAATTCATGGCTTTTAAATTACTTGTAAAAACAGCTGACATCTTAGTCGGTACACAAACTTTTTTTTTTAATTTTGCGTAATTTTTTTATATATAGAGTAGGTAAATTTATTTTATTGGTTTATTAGAAACACCACCTGTCAATTGTAAGGGAATGTCGGTTCAACTTTATTAATTTATTATTGCTAAAAGAGATAGAAAACTGTTTTCAAAAAGTAAGTCACTGATACAATTTTATTTTCGGGATACAAGGGTCTGAGCAAATGTTCGTTATATTATCCACAAGAGTAGTTACAACCCGTCTTTTAACTTGGGGGGGGGGGTGGATTTAAAACAGGTATCTGGTATTTTGTATGGGTTTTCCATAAACGGTAAAATTTGGTCTATCACAAATATTAAATAAAAAAACAAGTTTTTTAAACTGAAAGTAAGGAGCGACATTAAAACTTAAAACGAACAGAAATTATTCCGTATATGAAGGGGGCTGTCCCTCCTCAACGCCTCGCTCTTTACGCTAAAGTTTGACTCTGTCTCACAACTTTATTTTTTAAAACAATAAAAACTTTAGCGTAAAGAGCGAGGCGTTGAGGAGGGGACAGCCCCTTTCATATACGGAATAATTTCTGTTCGTTTTAAGTTTTAATGTCGCTCCTTACTTTCAGTTTAAAAAACTTGTTTTTTTTATTTAATTTCTGATCGTTTTTTAGTTAATGCAGGGGATGTTTCCCCCCTCTTTAAAAAATCGAGTAAATTTTCTCAGGCTCGTAGCCTTTGATGAGTAATACTAAACTTAATAAAATTTATATATTTAGAATCAGCATTATATAACACATTCTTTTGATACATTTATTGACATCAAAATTTCGTTTTTAAAAGTTTCGATTACTATTGAGCCGTATCGCTTGTTTTTTTATTGTTTTTTTTTATTACGTATATGTTATTACGTATATGAGGGGGTTCTCCCCTTAGTCAATACCACGCTCTTTACGTTAAAAGTTAAAAAAAATTTGATTCACAAACCCCTGAATCACAAAGGCCGTTTAATTAGAATAGATAGCTCTTTTGAAAGCACTAAAAAAAAACTGTAGCGTAAAGAGCGAGGTATTGACTTGGGGGAGAACCCCCTCACATACGTTATAATTTCTGTTCGTTTTAAGTTCTAATATTCCTTCTTACATTTCAGTTGAAAAAACTTGTTTTTTTTTTATTTAATTTCTGATCGTTTTTTAAATAATGCTTGGAAATCCGGCGCCCCCTTCATAGAAATGTCCCTTACCCCAAAGAAACATCCTCCACGGAAATATTCTCCAGATTAACCTCCTCGTCTAGCCCCCCCCCCCCTCCAGAAAAAATCCTCTGAAAATGGTTGTATACTTCCCAATAACCAATAAATAATGCTGGCAAGTCCGGTGCCCCCTTCATGGCAATTTCCCTTCCCCATGAAAACTTCCTTCATGAACAGATCCTCCAACATAACCACCGACCCACCCTTGCCTCCCACTACCAGAAAAAAACACCTCCTGAAAACTTCTGTATACTTCCCAATAACCAATACTATATGTTAACATTGGGTAAAGTTCATAACTTTTAGCCCTCCCTCTGGGAACTTCGGGGGATTAAGTCATCCTAAAAGACATATTTATCATATTTTCGACCATGCTGAACAAAATGGCTATCTCAAAATTTTGATCGGGTGACTTTGGGAAAAAATAAGCGTGGGAGGGGGCCTAGTTGCCCTCCATTTTTTTTGGTCACTTAAAAAGGGCACTAGAACTTTTAATTTCCGTTCCAATGAGCCCTCGCACGATATTCTAGGACCACTGGGTCGATACGATCACCCCTGGGAAAAAAAAACAAAAAAACAAACAAACAAACAAATAAACACGCATCCGTGATCTTTCTTCTGGCAAAAAATGCAAAATTCCACATTTTTGTAGATATGAGCTTGAAACCTCCGCAGTAGGGTTCTCTGATACGCTGAATATGATGGTGTGATTTTCATTAAGGTTCTATAACTTTTAGGGGGTCTTTCCCCTTTTTTTGAAAATCAGCCAAATTTTCTCAGGCGCGTAACTTTTGATGGGTAGCACTAAACTGGATGAAAATTATATATTTGAAATCAGCATTGAAATCTGATTCTTTTGATATATCTATTGGTATCAAAAACCCGTTTTCTAGAGTTTCGGTTACCATTGAGCCGGGTCGCTCCTTACTTACAGTTCGTTACCACGAACTGTTTGATAAGTATTTGATACATCTATAGAAAGTATTTTACTTACATTTTCAATTTCTTGAATAAAGTAATAGTGTTTATTATATGTGTGATGCAAAAAAAAATATGCAACATTAAAAATATTGAACTCTGTAATGATCTTTCAATTATAATAAGAAAGCTGATAAAAGTAATTCAATAGTTGCTGTGGATAAGACAGATTATAACAATAAAATTCAATCCCCCTCATGATAAAACTACTGCGGCATGACATTTACATGTGTTTATAAGAGAATTCATAGTACTTTGGTTAAACTTTTAATTATAGCTAAAAGGGGGTATTACTTTAAGTAGTTTAAGAATTATAAAATAATCTGGTAAACATTTAGATGACCATCAGATAAGTTATTGCAAATAAATTTCTCTTGCACTAGTACTGTCTTACGCACGTGATTTTGTCTTCAACAAATGTGAACATTGTTGAATTTCCAAAAATTTCCAGTTGTTGGTCCCCAACATCATAGAAGGCCTTTGGTGTAGCTTCATGGTTTTGTTGACTTCGTATCTCTTACTACTCTGGAGCTACAGACCAAGATACAATTACTATAACATTACTCACGATAAAAAAGCAGCTACATAAGCAGTAGTTGTTGCTTTGCAACACAGTGAAGATTTTTGGAAAACTTCATGGTTTTGTTGATTGAAGACTTATGTTCAAATAGCCTCTCCACCATTTGTTCGTAGGGCTTCTCAATATAGAAGCAACTACGACGACAATTGATTCTATTAACACTATTACCCAGAATAGGGTTGTTTTTACCCTTGTCGTATTTAAAAAACTCCATTTTGGTTGGGTTTTTAAATGTGATATAGAGACTATGTGTTCTTAAAATTCTTCCCAGTTTATCACCTGGTTCTTGAATGGGGATAATAGGGTTAAATTTTATGTCATGCCACTGCCAAGGGCAGTGGAAATGAATATTTCAGAGTATTATACTTTATAGGTATGTGCTGATTGACTGCTGAATGAAACTGAAGTTTGATCAACTTCCGACTACTGACATACATTAGTAATTAATGTTTGTTTCTAGTTAGACTGATTATTTGGCTTTATTTCTAATCCTTTAAAATTGTTTATTTTTTAGGTTTCAAGTATGGAATTAGTCCAAGAGATTCACCAGCTTTTGATGGATAGAGAAGACACATGCCATAGAACTTGCTTTTCTCTCCAGCTAGACGGGGTTACTTTGGATAACTTTGTGGAGCTGAAAACCATAGAAGGCCTCAAAGAAGGATCCATAATTAAAGTTGTTGAAGAACCGTATACAGTCAGAGAGGCTAGAATACATCTTAGACACGTTAGGTATTTATTTTCACTCGCGAAATTCCTGACCTTTTCCCAAGACAAGACATTGCTACCTGGCTATCTCACCTGGAGGATTTCATAGTCTATCTTCCAAATACTTTAAAATTTTGCCATGATGGCTTGATTTGTTTATTTTCCAAGATCTTAATCATCAATATGATTTAATCTTCCTCACTGTTCAATGCAGGTTATCCTAGCCCAAAAGTGAGTTCAAGGTTAAACTGGCTAGAATGTAAGAAATAAAACATAGAGTGAATAAACAGGGAAAAATAAGCCAAACCAGAAAATAATGTAAATGTTTTGGGTGAGAACTCCACTCTGCCGTCCTCAAAGTAAAACAAAGAAAAGTATCGAATAGAATCAAATCTGCAAATTGGAATAAAAGACAAGTCTTAAAAAATGAGCCATCCAATTACATTGACTGTAAAAAGGTGGCTGAAAAATAATTCTGGATTTAGAATGATTAAGTATTATTTAGGAATTTATTTTGTTAAAGATTTTAATATTTCAGTAATATAAAATTTTAAATTTAATATATTTATATTTTAGTAATTAATTAATTTGTGTTTTAAATTATATTTATTAAGTTTAAAAAATTTATCATTAAATAGTTCAAATATTTTGATATATAATATAATTTTTAGAGATTTTAATATTTTATTGAAGGTATGCCAATTTCTTGCAATGTTTTAAACTATGGAAATTTTCATTAGGCTGCGAAATAAATGACGTATGGGCTTCTATTATAAGGGTAAGAAATATCTAAAGAATCAGAATAAAAGAGAATATTATAAGACTAAAGTTTATCTTTATGGTTTGAGTTCTACGGAATTAGGTAATTGTGGAATAAAAAACATAACCAGGCTTTCTTATGTTCTGATTAAAAAAATAAGAACTGTTTCTTCTTGCCATGTACCAAAATCATCTTATTCATCAACAAAAGTTAGTAAAACCACAAATGCACGTTTTAATGTGACTAATTTGGTTCATTTTCCCGTTTTGTGTTCATTATTAATACTGACTTTATTTCTTTCTTCTTCTATTTCACAGCAGGCGGGCTTTTCAGTTGATACTATTTAGCCCTTTTCCTTTTGCTTCACTCTGTGGGCTACAGAGCTACTGGCTTGATTGCCTCATATTTATTAGATATTCTCAGTTATCTTTCAGTAGATCTTTTGACTCAAGGAGTTCAAATACAAGATGATAGATATCGATTTCTGTGCTCTGTGTGCAGGTATAGTTGGCTAGGCTCTTGGCTGATAGTGAGATTTTGTGGTGTTTGAAGCACTTTAACAGTTTACAATGCAAAGTATGCTTTGCAGACGTCAGCATATTACATTCAAATAGGCAGTGGTCAATTGTTTCATTATTCATAACACAATACCTGCAAAGAGGGGACAGGGGAACTGAACCATTTGAATTAGGAAACTGATACGAGAATGCAAGAAAGTTTAGTCCATTTGTTCCAGAACGTATTCTATGATGAATTTTAGAAAAATACTTATTGGGAAAGGGGGAAAGAGTAGGATTTTTCTTATTGAACATAATATCTGATAGTTTCCATCGGTAAATATCTCTAATCGGGATTGGTCTCCCACTTGGCTGGTCAATATTTAAAGCATTTTTTGCTATTTCATCAACCTGATGATTACCACTTATACCAGAGTGGCTAGGAATATGCTGAAGATAAGTTCTTATGCCACTTGAAGCAAGATTATTTATAATACTAAGACAATGATAAGTGTCAATATCCAGCTTATACTGAGGAGCTGAAGACAGCAACTCAAGGCTTGATAGAGAGTCAGAATAAACTATAATATTATTTGAATTAGCAAACAAGGGTTTATTTTCCATAAGGTAATCTAATGCCATGATTATGGCATTTAACTCTGCAGACATTATAGATACATTACTCCTGGTAATAAGAGAATCCATCTTTTTCTTCAATTAAAGCAGCAATTATTAAGTTACACATTTGTGTTATGCCAATTCAGAGAAACCTTACCTTAGATCTTAGATCCTCCAGCTCCAGGAATGGCGCATAGGTCTCTGAATAGATTCAGAGAAAGGGAGTTCAGAAAATCCGATGAGGGGGAGTTTACAAGAAGTACGTAAAATCTAACTTTTGTATTTTTTTTATTTATTTTTTTTTTGCCAAAAAGTGATTTTAGTTATATTCACTTTTTAAAATTTATTCCAATAACAGGAAGAAAATCAGACTGATTCCCAAAAGCACCATAGAAATCTTACCCAGAAATCCATCTTCTTGTCCGTCAGCTAATTAGGAACTTAGCATCCTTGTGCATTCAGAATTTCCGGTTATATATTATATATATATATATATATATATATATTTATATATATAGTTTTGGCAGTACTTTTATTCAAATTCAAAATTGCGTCAAAATTATTTCGTTACAGGGAAATTTTTTGTGGCTAAGACATAATAACGTCATCGCATTCACACCTGGCGTTTAAACAAATGTTAACTTTTTGGCAGAGGAAAAGACTAATTCTGGTGCTTATTTTACTGTAAATATGATTGACGCATTAAAGATCCAAGGAATATTCATCAGTGTGCCAACTGGCAGTACAACCCTAATAGTAGAGAAGTGTAAAATTTGAAATCAGTGTGACTAAACGCGTGCGAAATAATATTAAGTTTTACAAAACTTGGGATGTCACTTTTGGCAACAACTTATCTAAGAGAGATCTAGGGATATTGTGGCAGGGAGAGGAGGTGGGTTTCTGTTAAATTTGGCTTGAAAAAGTACCTTGAGAGCTTCTTTAACTCGATTTCACCAGAACCAGCACAGATGAGACAAAGTGTGCACGCGAAAAAAAACTATTTTTTTTAAGAAGAATAATTTGTGTATAAATTATTAAGTATTCCCCACGGTGGAAGGGATGCCCCATGACGAAAGAGCATCCTGCAGAACCGGGAAGGTTATTTGTTCGTATACCTTGTTTTAATGAATTATGTTTGGCTATCCGAGTTTGAAAAAAATAATTGAGTGTTGGTGATATTAATGATTAGTTGAATTTAAGCTGAAAGATTATTATGTCACCGAGTGGAGAGTGTGTATTAAGTATGCGCATGACGGTTAAATATTGTTCCTCAAAAACTTGAACGAATATGCAAAGTAAGGTCTTTTATATCGCTTCCGTCTTTGGGTAGCAGTCTAATAGCTACGGAATATCTATCTTTCCTTCCCACAGCTCTTTTTTCAATATGTTTGGTCTCCTCTATTCTCAATTTTTAGTTTCAACCTTTAGTGAAGGTTAAGTTCTAAGAATTTCGACAAATCTTCAAAAATATGAATCATAGTGGTAATTTATCCAATAGCACAGTTTCTAATTCCATCTATTTAAGCATCCTAAACAAGGAATTTTTACTATTGGCCACTGGTGAGTCTAGCCAGTTTGCTGTACTGATGCTCGAGTATTTTTTGATAAGCTCACTGGAAGTGCATGAGTTACAGATTGTAAAATTGCCCCCAAAACCAAACTATGGCCCCTTTCTCTTCAGAAATGTCGTGTATTTTATTTAACCAGTACTTTTTTCAGCATTAAAGAACCTGTCTAAAAACTCCAGCCCTCCTCCTTCTTTCGGAGTTTGAAGCGGGTGGTCCAAGTAGCCTACCCTTACGGGATGTAAACCCTTACGCCTTTACCAAAAGTCTGAGAATAAAGGGATAAATATAGGTGTTCCAGATAAAACATATTTTCTTCAATCTTCAGACTCCCGGTTAAATATTGAATTCCCTCTCACTAAGATTTGAGCTCAAGCTGAGAATTGATTCGGCAGTCGTAAGAATGTTTTGTTTAATCATCTCGTTTCTCTCTTCCTTTTCCAATGCTGGGCTAATTTCGACGAAACATGGCCGTAAGTTTTATTTGTCTGTGTGTGTGTGTCTTTCTGTGTTTGTGCGGGTGTTTGAGGGGGGGGAATTAGTTTCCCCCCCCCCCTCAAACACAGGAAAATATATCGTAAAATTAATGTTCTTTTATGGAGAGAGTGAAACAGAGACCCTTATGACCCCCATCCCTGTCGGCTGCGTATCTGTAAGATACAGATAACAGAAATTTGAAATCAGTGTTTTTGAAATGGATTAACAATGAATTTTTGCTGTTATTGCTAATTTTATCTAGGCTGTGTGTGTTGGGGATACAAATGGAACATTAGCTACTCCTTCCTGGAACACAAAAATATCAATAACTGGCAAAATTTTATGACATCCATGAGGTGAAAATATGACAGTTTTAGCAAAACTGCATATAGAAATATACCTTTTCAGCCACTCTTGCCTTTATTATGTTAATAATATAAATACCTATATATATATATATATATATATATATATATATATATATATATATATATATATAATATATATATATATATATATATATATATATATATATATATATATATATATATATATATATATATATATATATATATATATATATATATATATATATATATATATATAGATATATAATAATATCTATATATAGAAATATCTATATATATATCTATAAATATATATCTAATATATATAGATATATATATATATATATATATATATATATAAATATATATATATTATATATATATAATAATATATATAATAATATATATATATATATATAATATATATATATATATATATATATATATATATATATATATATATATATATATATATATATATATATATATATATATATATATACTATATATATATATATATATATATATATATATATATATATATATATATATATATATATATATATATATATATATATATATATATATATATAATAAGACTGCATATATATATATAATATATATAGATATATATAAATATATATCTATAAATAGATATATATATATATATAGATATATATAAATATCTATATATATATATATATATATATAATAGTATAAATTTCCTAGTTTACTAGTATTGTCAGTTTTCTAAATTTAGTGTACCTTTAACTAAGGAAAAAGAAAGTGGGTTATATAAAGAGAGCGGATCACATAGGTTTACCATGTCTATGACAATATTGGCACATTTGTGGAGCCAGCTACACTGACTATAACTTGTTCGGAAGCAACAATCCAGGGTTTATTTCCCCTCCCCCCCCCCCGCCCCTAGTAAAATGATAATTTTTGCGTTTTTAGAAGCTCGCGAGTCACAAAAGTTTATTAGTTTGAGTTTTATTTTGCCACTTACTTCTGAATTCATTAAAATCACTGAAAAGAATGTTTGATTTTATTACATTTCTATCAGCTTAGTTTATTTTTTACATTGTTTTTAGCTTCTTTATTTTTTTTTTTTTTTTTTTTTTTGCAGGGATTTGTTGAAGGCCTCAGATCCTTCTGATGCTCTGAACGGTGTTGACTGCAACTCTATGTCCTTTCTCAATGTTATCACACAAGGAGATATATTAGGTAAGTCTAAAGACAGCATATACTTCGTAAGTATAAAGAGATTTGGATGATCCTTACCATTTTTATTGATCAAAATAATTTATTAGTAAAATATTGATGAAATTAGTTTTTAATTTTTATTGTTAATTCTTTGTTAGTCGTAGAACTAAAAATGTTTTTCTGTTTTCATATTATGACGTCTAAGAAAACCTATACTATTTGTCTATTGGTTATATTCAGTTCATCATTCAAATTTTGCTAAAATCAGTGAAATTCGTAAAAATTCCTGGAAATTCAAACATATCAAGTCGTGTTGCTAATTCTGAGCACTAAAAACAATAGGGTATTGCCAATTTATAAACCCTATATGACATTTTTAATGGTCCCAAAAAAGAAAAAAAGGGTCTTACATGGTCGGATAAAGGATATAAGGAAGTTAGTTCTTTGACAACTGGTTTAGGGAATGCTCTATCTTAGAATCGTTAATGTTTATTGATGTTATTGGTGAAATTTTTTCCCCATTGCCAGTTGAAAAGAAAAAATAAGTTGTAACTGGCTGTTTACGTCAGTTCCCAAAGGTATGGTTTCATGGAAATAACATGGAGTTACAAAATGAACTGATGTTTAATTCAGTATCATTACGGTTGACTCAGTGGTAACACTGAGAATACTTGAATCCGCCTCAACTGCTTGATTATATCAAGTGACAGGCAAACTGAGCCAATAATTATATTCGAAGCAATCTATTTAGCCGCGTTACTTACATATTAAAAATTATATTTTCTTTGTTTAAATACAAAAGAAATCGTCTTCGTGAGTTCTTTCAGGCTTTGTTTTGTCTATCTTATTGAATTATAGTCATTTCATTTGCGCCCTTTGACTTTTGGTAAGGCAAGGTTTGACCAACGGAAATATATGTGAAAAATAATCCATATCATAATGATGAACGTCTTGATGTCTGTTAGTATGTGAATCCATAGAGAAGAAAACTGCTTCGCCAATTTTCTCGAAATTTGGAACGTAAATAGGGGGTATAAAAGAAGTATAATCAGTGACGTTTTTTTCCCTTTTGAGGGATTCCCACCCTGCCACCTAAGAATTGTTCTCCCAAGAGATAATAGGATAAGATCAAAATTTTGATCCATAGCTTTGGAAAAACATGACTATTCTGATATTTTAGAATAAATAAATAAATAAAAGGAACAAGGCTAATAGCAAAAGAAGGGAAATTTTTTTCTTCATCGCCTAAAGAGTTTTTTTTTTAGTTAACAAAATTTCCAGATACCTCGATATTCTTCTGTAATTTTTTAGTGACCATACCTGGAAAGAATGGTTTTCTGACTTTAAACTGTCCAAATACTTTACCCCCCCCCCTCCCTCCCTTATGTTCAAATATATAACCCAAATTATGTATTTCCCTTATATTCTGTTACTTGTCTTTGTCTTGTCTCGCGCTAAGCTCAAAGAAACTAACGAAAAAACCGGTTTGTATTCGAATTTTACACAGTGTAAACTTGAGTTAGTTGCCCATAATATACAAGTACCAAAACTTTCCCCTACAGAAATTAAAAAAATAAAATTCTCAAATTTGGAAAGCCTTCTTTTTCACGGGGAGGGGGGGGGGGGGGTATTTACTGGGGGAGTAAAGTGTTTGGACAATTTGAAGTCAGAAAATAATTCTTTCTAGGTATATAGCTACTAAAAAACTACGGAAGAATAGCGAGGTATCTGGAAATATTGTTAACTAAAAAAAAAGTAAATGTAATGTTTCAGTTAAGTGTTTTTTCCAAGTGTTAAGTGTTTTTCTTCAATGACCGTTTTCCAGGTATTAAGTACTATTATTAGGTTAATGTAGTGTTTCATTTAAGTGTTTTATGATGATCGCTGATCAAAGTTTATGTTATTTTACTATGTTCATGGCCGTATATTTGGCTTTAGAATACACTTCTCTATCTATCTATCTAATATACAGAATAATTGTACCAAACATATTTTGCATGTAGACCCGCCATACTTCACCCCCCCCCCCTAATATGCAAATCTATGTCCCAAATTTATTTCAAAAGTAACGAAAAAACTAGTGTGTTCTCGAATTTTCCACAGCGTAAACTTGAGTGAGAGGTGCATAATACACAAGTACCAAAATTCCTTCCCCCTACGGAAATAGAAAAAATAAAACTCAAATGAAATTCTCAAATTTGGAAAGCCTTATTTTCCACGGGGGGGGGGGGGGAGTATTTTCCGGGGGGGTAAATGCCTAGAACCAATCTATTTTACCTCTCTTTGAACCTTACCATCAATTGAATTTATAATTCACTCAATGGCTCTTGGAATCCAAAAGCATGTATCTTTTTAGTTGCAAAACTTCACTAATTTTTAAAGCAAATTCAAAGTTCTTTGAAATTAAATTGGGATTTTCAAATCGAGCGAAATATTACGAGTAAGACCAAACACTCTGAACAAGGCAATATTCATTGATTCCGTCTCACCTTTTGCTCCCACATATGTTTAGTGTAAAGCTTTAAGCAAAAACCTAAGTACTACGAAGACTAGGCAGAGTTTTTCGCTGTGATGGGTCTGCCCATACTTGTGTTATTAGTAGCAATAATCATCTTAATCCATTTGAGAGTTTTAAGGTCCTCCGGACCTGTAGTGCTCTTGAGTTGACGACCCCCAATTGAACCTTCACTGCCTCTTCTCCCACTCCTTGTCAAGGTGGCACTTGAAAGACTGGATGGAGGGAGCGCTGACAGTTGAGTCCTTCAGTTGATTCCAATGGTTTATGACTCTTCTTGAGAAGTACATTTGACGGGTTCTCGATCGGGAGATTAACTTTGGCAGCTTCTTGGAGTGTCCTCTTGTGTAATGATGGCTGGTACTATGACTGCTGCTAAAGATGGTAGAGTTTTCTTCTCGAAGTTTGTAAGTCAGCATCATATCGCTACGCATGCCTCTGTAGACGAGGGTAGGTAGCTTATAATAGCCATGTTATTTTCTTTTTAAACATCAGTTTTTATTTTCTTTAATGATGGATACCTAGCTGTCTATCATGTTAGACACAGTTGTCCAAAACTGTATTTTAAGGGAAGTATTTTCGATTGGCCATTTTGTTTTTTGTTGACCAAATGTATATTTATCTCAGTTTGTCTAACCCCCGTGACTAGTGATGCCAAGTGTAATTGAATGACTTTTTGCGCAGATAGAATGTTTATTTTATTCTATTTCAGAGAAGAAGAAGACCCGTCCAGAAAGTATTGACTGTACTCCTCCTGATTATATTATCCCAGGCTCCAAGGATCGCCCTCTTTCGTCTCTTCTACCTGGAATTAAAGATTTAAAGGGTCCACTATGTATCAAAGTTCTTACATCTTCTCCATGGAACCCCCCTCCAGGACCAAGAAAAATGCACGGAGATCTTCTTTACATCACAGTCATCACCATGGAGGATAAAAGATATCATGTGACTGCTTGCTCGCGTGGATTTTACCTCAACCAGTAAGTTTTTTTTCTTTTTCATGTGTATTATCTGAAAGGTAATCTATAGAGCTTGTACATAGCCAATACCATATTTACTGGAAACAGATATGATATGGGGTGAGAAACAGAAAAAATATTTCTATATGTAGATTTGCTCTAAAACTGGTTTAAAAGTATGTTTAAGTATAATTGAAAAAAAAATTGGAAAATATTACATTACGCCAATATTTATTAGTTTTTGAATTTTCACATAATTGTCTCTTCTTGCCAAGCAAAACCACCAAAATAATGTCTGCAATGGGGGGGGGGGGGGGGTTCTCAGCTTGAGAAGTTGTTAGTCGGAGGTGAACTGGCTGTAGAGACAAAAAAGTCATCAATGGATTGTTGTATATTGCGAAATTTCATATTTAAAAACTTAACCAAAGTTGCTGAATAATTGTCATTTTATTGAAATTTTTGTCAAATCAACAGTGCACCCATACTATCGATAAAAAGAAATAAGTATAAGATAGAAACTCGGTAAGTTTTGAATCTTTAGAAATTTGATTGTTTCACTTATTGTACCTTTAAAACCTTTGGTTTTTAAGTGGAAAATGTGTCAATGTATATCCATAAACATACGAAAAAAAATTCTTTTCTTCTTAACGTTTTACATTAAAATCTTCCAAAATTGTTAGAAAACTAGATTTACTTGACAATGCTTCACAGAATCATGGTAAAATGAGACAAAAATATTCGTGCCATTCCTGTGCCAATCCATTTTGGCTATATGTCTTGCAACCCTGCTCTGATATCAGCAAATCTTGAGCTATTTGGATTCTTCAGTGATTTACTCTAAGATAATATATTAGACCCATTCACAGTGAGATTTTACCAATATCAAAATTGAGATCATTATTAAACCAAGTATTAGATGATGCTAGTCATCAGGTTTTACCGTTCGTAATGGACAATTTAAGCACTGAAACCAGATAGTACTAATATTATCCCATGTATTTTTCTTTATCTTAGATCCCATATCGTTCTTTCTTCTCTTGTACAAATGTTCTTGAGCTCCAGGAGCTCCTCGTAATTTTTCATTTCTTTTTTATTACACTTCTTCATATATTTGTAGTTTTTTCTCTATCTTGATAAGGTTCGGGCTTTCGCCAATCTGAAAATTCTTTGAAAAACTCTGATTGTCTTGGTTTTAGCAAAGTTCAAATCGATTGAACTTCAATTGTGGCTCGATCCAGTTCTCGACGCTAGCTGAATCTCTGTTGTGAACGAGCTTGGTTTCAACTGATTCCCAAAATTAGCGTTAGTTAAATCTCGATATTAGTAAAATCTCTTTGTTGATGGGCTGTTAGCAATATATGCCCCAATCGGCATTTTTTTTACCACCTCAATGAAGGGAGCCAGTCCATTGCACCTCGTCTTTATGATACTCACTTCTTTTATTAATAAAAACTAAGGCAAATTCACAGAATTTGGCTTAATTATATATTTGTTTGTTGTTTGCTAACAACAAACAAATTAACAGATTATTTGTTTGCTTTCCAGAAATAATTTTGCTCTCCAGAAAGAGACATGCTAAATAAAGAGAGGCATTTTTAGGTTAATAATTTTATGCCCTTTTTTACGGTTAAAGTTGCGTGTGTGACTCTTCATCCCCAGCCTCCTCCTCCCCCTATATAGTCTTAGGCTATATACAAAACTAACATGAAGTAAAAATGGTACCATTAGATTCCTTATTTTATCCTCCTTTTCAATATAATATTTGTTACCCTGACAATGCACATCACCCCATCCTTCCCCTCTGATGAACACATATATAGCCCTAATTATATATTTGTTGGTTGTTATTTTCATTGATTGATCTGTTGTAAAACTGGTTACACTGTGTAGACTCTAGATATCCGGTTTAGCATGAGTGATTGTGCAAGTAGAAGGAAACATGATAATCTGATTAATATAAATAACCGGCATATTTTGAAGTAAGAATTTCATTGTGATAGTGCGTGTTTTTAGTCTGATTGCCTATGCATCCTAAGACTATATAGGGAACCATCAGGAGGAGGGGGCAGAGGGAGGATGAATTGTCCACAAAAGCGACTTTAACCATAAAAACTAACAATGTTTCTGTTTTTGTTCTAGCATGTCTCCTTGTGCAGAGTTGCTATTGTGCAATTTTGTCAAAATAAATCTCCTAATTAATCTTCTAAAAAAAAATCCTCTTAAATAAAAACAAGACAAGTGCTGAGATTGGCGACATATTTTGGTTATTGAATGCTACATTAGCTTACTGTAACATATGCAATTATCCTACAGTTAGTAACCTGACCATAGAATTAGGAAAAAAAGTGAAGGCTAATGGACGTGTGTTTTATGAGAGGTGATTTCGTCTTTGCTGTCATCAAACTATTCCGGCAATCGATACTAATCTAGTTTTGTCGATAGGAGAAAATCTTTGGATTTAAAAGGGACAAAATCGAATCCAATGACCTTCTACATAGGTTTACCATATACAAGTGTGATAACCTAGTGACAGTGTTGCCAACAACTTTTTTTTAGTTCGCAAAGCTGGCTGAAACAGTATGATTCTAGTTGTTAGGTCTCTAAAACGAAACTGCCTCCCGCCAATTGAAGACATTTTGCTGGGTGTGTTTATCTTATTTGTAAAGCATAGTTTTTCAGGGAAACCAGATTCTCCTGTAAAAACATCTGAGACTTAACTTATCTAAAACCCTCATTTTGACAAGAATACTGACCAGGCAACAAATCTTTCTGGTGGCTACTTAATGTAGCAAAATTTGTACTCGTTTTAGCAGTTCAGGCTATGTTTTCTTAACGTCTCAATTTATAACAATTGGACTTGCAAAAGATGGAAGGCCAGTTGAATAGTTTTTTATGGGACTTGATGTGGAGTTTTCTGCCACCAAAAGATTTTGGTGATGGATACCAGTCTAGTTCTATGTATATTAACCTCATCGATTGCCAACAAATCTTTAGGAACAGAAAAGATACAATCAAGTCCGAAAGTCAGCTAATAAGAAAGTAAGCCCTGGCTCCCTGAACAAACTTAATAGATTGAAATAAATAGAATAGATCCTGGATTTGGGTCACTGTCAGAAAACGTAGGCGATGTACTGTGTGCTAAAACAAAGAAATTTATTTTAAATACCAATATTTATTACTTTTTAGTGAATTCTAAGAGCCAGTGATATACACTGAGTGTGAATATGCTGCGAAATTTGGTACATAATTCACCTTTCGTGGTTTCATTTCCACACCCCAGTTTGGTCGGTCGAGAAGCCAAATGGAGTGATTCCACTTTTAAAGTTTATATGAGATTTTAGCGTCGTAGCACTTGATTGAATCACAATTGTGGTAATTCTGGAAGGAATTTGTTAAAAACAAGGTACTGCAAAATGTCAGCAAGAACTTTGGTCATCGAATTCAATCATTAAATACGAAGTAATTTTTTAAAGTAAAATTTGACTAATTTCGTTAACTAAATGTACTTAATAACACTGTTTTTGTCCTTGTTTTTTCTATTTATTGTTCCCTAGCTACAATTTATTTAAGTTTAAGATAATGTTTTTGCGTCAGTGATTATTTATTCTCCAGCCTGTACAATCTTGGTCCCTGCATCTCATTATGCTCAGACGTATAATAAATAGTGCAAATTTTCTTTCCAATAAAAAGTTATTGGTATTCAAGATCGTTTCTTCATCTCCGTTGTCAATCCTCTCCGTTGTTTGTTATTTTTGGGATAATCGATTTAGTGTCTGAACATTGTTTATCAGTTGATGAATCAGTCCAAGGGCCCGAACAGCACCATCGATTGGCGTTTGAAATAAACCATCGTTTATTTATGATTATGCTCTGAATATTTCTAAAAAAAATGTGTCTACCAAATGTTGTTACGCATATAGCTGCTTTGGGTAAGTTATACCCGTGCCACATTATAGTCACACTTGTCGGTAAAATCAAATTACGCACGACTACTGCGCCAATTACGTTCGACGTTCGTTATTTCTCGAGTTGAACATTGTTCAACTTTCGAGCATAAATTTCTTGACTGACCAATCAGAGTCAACGCTTAAGGCATACTTTTTGAAACTAGAAAATATGGAAACTTAGAACAGTGGTTTTCTATCTGGGAGAGGAATCTGGTAAAAGTTAAAAAGACTTAGCATTATTAGAGAACATTTGGACACAAATTACTGTTGGAGCAAACTCTAAACTAATTTCTTACAATTTCAATTTTTTTGCTTTTTAAATACAAGTGTGACGCTAAAATCAAGATTATTGCCATCTCATTCATGATATTTGGCTTTCTTTACCGATAGATATGACTATGATGTGGCACGGGCATTAAAAAAAAATTATTATTTAAAGTGAAGTTTCGGAATAAAAGAAACGTTATAGACACAGACAAAACAAAACAGCAAATAAATACTGGTTATGTTAGGCTGTCCAAAATGCTTGCAAACTAATGTATTAGCTGGATTGACTCGAAGGCACAAAAAACGTGTCTGCTTTTAGTTAAAATTGTAAATTGATTGACTCAACTTTGAATGCAGTTCTTAATGATATGATTAAAAATGAAGACTGCCATTTTTTCCCAATTTTTTGGGAAATGCTTGTTTCCCAAAAAATTACTTGTTTCCCAAAACAAGCAAAATGCTCGTATTGGATGCGTTTTATCTATCTGCATCATCCTTTCTTTCTACAGGTCCAGTGACGATGAATTTAACCCTAAACCGTGCAATCCATCGTATTTGTCACATTCGCTGATTGAATTACTTAACCAGATAAGTCCAGTCTTCAAAAAGGTTTTTGCTGTTTTGCAGAAGAAACGCACATCGCGTCATCCGTTTGAGCGAGTGGCCACCCCCTATCAGGTTTTCTCTTGGACTGGTATCGCCACTGATCACACAATTGATGCAATAAGAGCTGAAGATGGTAAGAGCTGAAGAGTGATTCTTACTCAAAACCATAGTTAAATCAGTATTTTGGGCTAGACGAAGAACATCCTCTGTGGACGTTTTGATTTTAAAATATAAATCTACTGTACCTTAACTTCTAGGGCCATGAGTAAAGATAAAATTAGGGTGTCAGAATAAATAGCAAAACTATTTACCAAAAGTGCATACAGCCTAAACTCATGGAGGTACTTTTTTTTCACGGTGAAATTTCAAATAGATGACTTTTTACTAAAGTTTTCTATAATTGTCATCTGGACTATTCTCAGCACCCCCTCCCCCCCCCCCTTGGGACAATTTTCTCATAGTTTAGTATAATGACCATCACTTAAATCGCAGTTTATTGCGCATTTTAATTACTTACGAAGTATATTGGACACCTCTCTTGAGAAAAAAAGAAGAAGCAAAACCAGTGACTGAAAGAAAATGCCGTTCAATCTATAGACATTTTTCTTGAATAGTTCACGCAAAATACGAAATATCGTCAAGTTGAGTGCAATTTATTCATGTTCTACAGTCCTGCGAATCAAAGCCATGCATGTTCCTTTTTTTCAGTCATACACGCTTTTTTTCCATGGTCTTAGTCGAATTTCCTAGATACATGCCAAAAGGAGTTAATCCGCCGAACATAAACTTGAAACGACGGAGCATAAGCCCTTATGGCGTAGAGCTTCCGTCTTAATTTAGTGTTACCCCGAATTGTGTGTTGGACGTTTTTTTAGGACCCTTCTTCAATTGAAAAATAAAAAAATCGTTTATCAATTTAAAAAGACCCGGATTCATACAAAACAACCACCTAACCAAGTTTGGTCAATTTTGGAATTAGGTAGAACTGGAAAAGGTTCATCTGAAGCTTTCGAATAGAAGCTAGTTTTCAATATTGTTTATTTTAATTTTGAAAAAAAAAAAACGAAAAAAAAACCAGCTCAATTACACTAATGCGAAAGTATTATTTAACTCCAGCACAAATAGACTTCAAAAGGCTGGATGTTCAAATGTTATTCTTCATTTTGTTGAATTTGGTGAGTAATCACAATGGGATTGTTAAGAGCAATTGCTTATGTAAAAACTCATAGTTATTAGTTAAGGAGAAAAAAGTCGCAAACCGGTTTCAATCCACGCTCGAATCATCATGGAGTTGACTGCAAGTGCTATGAGTCATAAATTTCCTTCCTGTACTTCAGGAGGTGATAGCTTGGGTCCTCACAACTTCTAATGTGATCTTGCATATCGTAAAAAATATAGATCTTCTTTTTTACTATGCCTCTTTACATAAATGAAGACTTATTTAAGTTTAGCTATTACGCCAAATGCTCCATCAGCTAGCACAATATGAAAACATACTGAAAAGGGTAAACATACTGAGGGTAAACATATAAAGTAGACATGTGGAACAAAAATGTAATTATTGTTTTGACTTACTTGACTTGAGTCCCATCCGTCCTCGAAGGTCGTTTTGGGCCACTTCTTTCACCGGTCTATTGATTTTACTCCTAAATGAATATTATCTCCTGCCAGGCGGAGAAGGTACGGCATGTTCAGCGAAGAAAAAATTGGCTCCGTCTCTTTTGGGGGTGTCCTCTTGGGCGAGAACCATGTACCCAGCCTTCAAGAACTATTTTTAGGAGGTGAGGACTTTCCATACGCTTGTGGTTTACCCTAACCATCTGAGTTTTTACGGTCTTATTCTATCGAGTACGTTAGGTTTGACCTTGAGTCTTTGAAGGAGCTTGGTGTTGAATATTCTACCACGGCAAGTGGTCCCAACAATACATCTTAGTGATTTTGCTTCAAAGGAAACAAGGCGACCTCAGTCATTTGTTTTAGGAGTCCATCTCCAAGCCGGAGACTGGTATTTTCTGGGGAATCTGGTTTATGTGAACAGCGCATGGCTTTCGTTTTCGAGGTTTTTATCGTCATCCAAAAAAAAAAGTTTGATTGAAGATGACGGATGAACTCAGCAATTAGGTCTATATCATCGGCGTAAGCTAGTTTTTCTATTATACTCCTTCTACGAAGGCACCAGACAAACAATTTATGAGTGAAAGGACTGCAGTGAAAAAGAGATTGAAGAGTAATAGCAGGCAGCCTTGCTGAAGACCAGTCGAAGTTTCAAAGCTTTCCGTGAGCCCTTCTCTAGTCATAACACGGCTTCTGAATTTCGTGTTTGTGTATGAAGTTGCGTTGGATGCTAAAGTTGATTTTTTATTCCTTTATATATATCGTTTTTAAGGATGTTTTGGGGAAGGGCTGGGTGACACACCCCTCCCTCAAGCCCTAACAAGCTCTCAGAATTTGACGAAACAGGGGGAGGGATAAAATTCTTAACGTGGGACAAGAAAATGGTCTTGTACTTTCACACCCCCCCCCTGAACTAAAAATACATGGCGTGTCTGTGTTTCTTTCGTAATTGCTAGCTTTTCAAAGTTTATCTTATCTTTTACAGCCTTTTCTTCGAAGCTTGGCTATGAAGAGCATATCCCTGGCCAAACACGGGACTGGAACGAGGAACTGCAAACAACAAGAGAACTTCCTCGTAAAAACCTACCTGAAAGGCTACTACGTGAACGCGCCATCTTCAAAGTGCATAGTGATTTCGTGGCTGCAGCTACTAGAGGCGCTGTAAGTGTCATAGATGGTAACGTAATGGCGATCAATCCTGGTGAAGATGCGAAGATGCAGATGTTTATCTGGAATAATATATTCTTCTCGTTGGGTTTTGATGTGAAGGATCATTATAAAGAACTAGGCGGAGACGCTGCTGCGTTCGTTGCTCCGGTATGTTTATTTTTCTAAGTATATCTCTATTTTTTTCTTTCTTTTTTTTTACCAAGAAACGTTTTTGACACGTTACCCGTGACATAAATTTGCTTACTTTCAAATTTTATCCGTTTCTAAGATTCTCGTGAAAATAGAAATAAATTTAAAATCTTTGGTGAATGAAGAAGATAAAAATCCATTTAAGACAGTTGATCTAGTAATTTGGTGATCTTATATCGTAACCTGGTGCTAATGGACCATTCGGTGGGGAAGAAAAAGGTACAGTTTTTCAAATCCTTGTAGCTTGTTAGATAAATTTTT
This sequence comes from Artemia sinica, assembly GCA_027921565.1. Lineage (NCBI taxonomy): Eukaryota > Metazoa > Arthropoda > Branchiopoda > Anostraca > Artemiidae > Artemia > Artemia sinica. The sequence goes on along the minus strand of CM051259.1, from coordinate 14,389,877 downwards.
TGTCTACCTCACCAAATGACGTAGTCACTTTAGCTTCATTAAGTGTTTAAAAAGTAAAAGTCAAATAGGTTTCCTTCATTAAATGCAAAGAAGAATGCATCTTAAGATTACTTATATTCTTATAAATAATTATTATATATATTATATATTATAAGAATGTAGATATTATATTTATATTCTTATAAATAATTATATTCCCGTGTTTTACAGCCCCTTTAAAAAAAGATGTCTTTCAAGAGCAAAGATTATCCTTTTCTAGACTGCTATTAATTATTAGCAAAATGTTATAACATTTCCCACTTTTGTTTTTACAAAAGACAAGGATGGGTTTTTCCAGTTCCTTGTTGAATATCAATGACCTAAAAAACTACATTTTCTATAGGGATTTTCTATAATATTTTCTATGGGTTGTATAATGTAGTGTGGCTCAAGGCAAACTGTTTGTCTAATATTGAAACACATTCTTTAATAAACTAATTTTATCTTTCAAACCACATAAGCTAATCTGTTCTGTCAAATTGATTATGCATGTCTGCATAATTGCTTTTTATTTTGTATCTATTAGCCTTTTGTGTTTGTCCTTGACGGAAAGACAAAGTTTGCCATCGATTTATGTCTTAATTATTGCTGCCATAAAGCGTAATTGCTCAGAATCTTTAAAGAGTGGAGTAGAGGGTCTGTGTCAGCTTTGAATATGAACGGACATGATAGAACCGGTTTCATACTAGTTCTGTCAATGTACCTTTGAACTATAAGCAACTACTTGTTCAGAGTAAATAAATGTAAAGATTCTTCTAATGACAACTGGAATGTTCTAAATTTACACAATTGCATAATATGTGATAGTGATTTTAGTATCTCCTCATTTTATTTATCCTTTTTCTTTTCTTTTTTGTTTTGTATATGGCTGTAAAAAGCTTTAATAATACATTATTATTATTATTATTATGAAAAATCCTAAGATATCAAAAAAGTAGAAACGTGTATCCCAGGATCCTAAGCGTCAGCAATAATGGAATTCCAAAATCTTGGGAAAGTTTCCTAGGATCATCAGTACTGCCTAAAACATGGCAGTTTGGGAATTAGCCATCTCATATGAACGTTGCTAGAATAAGAAGCAATTTTAGGATGATGCGTCGCTTCTCTAGGGGGGGGGGGGTTGCTCTGGTTCTCGGTCGTCGTGTCAAACTTATTCCAAGTTAAGATTGTGTAGTGATTTTCTTTTTTTATTGATAAATTAAATATTGTACATGTCTCTTTTTTTGTTGAGACTGCTGAATTATAACAGTCCTCTGAGCCAGGCTTTAAATATTTTTTAATCGCTCGTTTTACTTTTAGAAAAATGATTTACAAGGAGTAAAAGTATACAGTGCCGTGGATATGGAGGGCCTTTACACACTCGGTACAGTGGTTATTGACTATCGTGGCTATCGAGTGACAGCCCAGTCTATAATCCCTGGCATTTTAGAAAGAGAACAAGAACAGTCAGTGATATATGGCTCTATAGATTTTGGTAAGACAATTGTCAGTCATCCAAAGTATATGGATTTGCTTGGTAAGGCCGCACAGCAATTGAAAATATTGCCCATAAAGTGGTCAATGACAAAGGAGAGGAGGTGGAGCTTTGTTCCAGTGTTGAATGTAAAGGAATAATTGGTAATGATGGACGTCACTACGTGCTAGATTTGTTGAGGACGTTCCCTCCTGATGTTAACTTTCTTAAAAGTAAGTTTATCGTCTGATCTCTCTCTCTTTCTTGCTCTCTTCTATCTCTCTCTCTCTCTCTCTCTCTCTCTCTCTTTCTCTTTCTTTCTTTCTTTTATTTTGCTTGAGCTATTATCCGCTTCATTTTTAAATTCTGATGTGCTACTATGGCCAATGGCCCAAGGGCTTTGAAGCTTTTCATTCTAATCTGAATCTATTTTAAAAATTCATTATTAGCAAAAAGATGAAAATAAATAAACAAAAAGGGTTCAAGTGTAGTCAGTAAGTGTATAAATATTTTAATGGCTGGGGATTGTCCTCAGGGTGCGAAAGTTTCTTATTGTATGGAATGTCCTTATTGGAAAGTGCACAAGGTACTAACGACGCCCAATGATTATGCAGGAGAAAATTGTAGTTATATATTCGGAAATTTTCGCAAGTTGGCCCAAGTACAAGCTTTTGACAAATTACACTCTAGGAGTGTTTCTCAGCGTGTACAACCTCCGCTGGCTTAACGTTGAATCGGGAATGTAGTAACAGAATTAACCAAGCCCTTTTAAGAGCCGTCGTGTTTCTGCATGACTTAATACTGCTATTGAACAGAATGGGTAACTTTACAAAGGTTCAAAATGGATGATTATTTAGGAATCAGTGTATTATGAATGAAGTGATTTGATCGCTTTGTAAAAATTACTTCTGCTTCTAATGTTCTTATCGACTTGTATCCTAATATGAGAAGCACTGCGCTAGATCAGCAGTGATCTAAAGCATGGTTTTGTTGTACATACTTGTAAATTTAATTTCCTACTACTTTGCCTCTTAATATGAGAAGCACTGCGCTAGTTCAGCAATGATCTAGAGCATGTTTTGTTGTACATGTTTGCAAACTGAATTTCCTGCTACTTTACAGTTCATGCACTATTTACTTTTGCTTCTCCTGATGGTCTTCTTATCGACTTGTCTCATAATATGAGAAGCACTAGTAAGGATCTAGAGTATGTTTTTGTTGTACATACTTGCAAATTTAATTTCCCGCTACTTTACGGTTTACGCACTATTTACTTCTGCTTCTCCTAATGGTCTTCTGATCAGCTATTTGATAAGCGCTGCTCTAGATTGCAGTAAAGTTGGTTTATTCTATTTGTGTATTCACTTTCATTAACTGAGTTAAGCCTCTGATTATCTTTTGGGGGCTGGTACACGGTTTGGTGTATAAATTTATACGCTGTGTTAAAACATTTAACGTCTCAACAAAACTAAAGGTGGTCCAGCTAGAAAAGATACTTCTGATCGTCGGCCTAAATTGGAGAAAACAGGCAAATTGTATCAAAAATATAGGAAGTGATAAAGTATTGACATTTTTAGTGATGAGGTGCTCCTGGCACGTTTTTTTTTGTAAATGCTTGCAAATTATTTTCCCTCTTACGTCACGGTTCGTGACTTCAAATGACTACCTACTTACAATATAACTTTTTTTTTATTGTAGTGGAAAATGAAGAGCTTCCAAAAGAAGTGCGTAGCATGGGCTTTCCTATTGAGCACCAACACAAGCTTTCTACACTTCGACAGGAATTGATTGACGCGTTTGTGGAGTCACGTTACATGATGTTCATTAAATTTGCGGCATATCATTTGCAGCAAGTTGGACTTAAAAAACAGGCTGGTAAAGCTATAGAGAGCAAACCTACAACGGAAAAAGATGACAAAAAGGTAATGCACTTATGTTGTATGGAAAATAGTTTTTCAGAATTCAATATATATAATATACAAAACAAACTCTACGTTAGGGTGACAAGAAACCGGCTTGTAAAACTACTCTCTGAAATTATCATAAATCTGAATTACTTAGGTCACTACTAAAGTCATTCCCAAAGCATTGCTTCTAAAAATACCTTAAATATAAATAAAATATGAATAAATATGATAAATCTGTATAAATATAGTTAATGGGTATAATGGTATATATACATATATATATATATATATATATATATATATATATATAATATATATATATATATATATATAATATATATATATATATATATATATATATATATATATATATATATATATTATATATATATGGATATGTATATAAAGGCTCCCTCTTTCCACCCTCCCAAGAAGTTTCTATTTCCCTTAAATTCTTCCTCACGACATTCTCCTACTCCGTTCGGGGACGACTTGTATTTCATTTGGGCTTAGACGGTTAACCGACAAGGACAATTTTTGGTAATATGTCATTTTTCGGCCGCAGAACGGTGTCCTAGCCACCTCATCCTTTCTCTCATTATAGCCGTAGAAAGTGGGATTGGACCACATTTTTCGTACAACTTACCGTTTCAGATACGGTCAGCTACTGACAGCAGTCAGATATATAATGAACATCAATAAAATAAATAAAAAGTGAAGTGGCTTTTAAAAGAATTTTGAATCATGACTCCTAGTAATTTTTCGTCTGTAGCTTTGCTTCATTATTGTATTTTGACTTTCAAGGGACGAGTATTAAACATTGACATGATATCACATTGACATGGATATCACATAAACACACTTTATAGATTTTTTAAACGCAAATTACACGCAATTCCTGTGTTGATTTAAAATCCCTTATTTGTGAACAGGCAGCGCGGGGGTGGAGTGAACCTGGCACTTTGACGACTAATCATATCAGTTAAGTCTTCATTAAGAAAAAAATCACTCGTTGATAATTTATTGTACCCCCTGACATTGTGCGCCCTAGGCCCGGGCCTATTAGTAAATCCAAACCTGTTTACACAACTTACTTGACAATTTAATACAATATTCAGTTCGAAAAATTAGCGCTTTATTGAAATGAATTTTATCAATTACGTATAAAATTATACGTAATTGTTACGTATACACACACATTATAGATTTTTTAAACATGTTACTTAAACATTGACATATATGCTGTGGCTGGGCCCACGGGTATTGTTGTTTCCCAGTAATGGTGGCAATATAGCGACAGCTTGAACAGTAACTAACCTAGTAAAAAAAAAAGTGGAAGTGCTCTAGTAAAGAAGGGGAAAAAGTAAAGAAAGTAGAAAAGGCAGCTTACTTAAAGTAAGCTGCCTATTAGGGGGAGGGGACCAATGCCATTTTGTTGCAAAGAAAAACCACAATTTGGATATTAAGCTTTTTAATTTTTAACGATAATAATAGTTTAATCTGAGACATCAAGAACCGCACTCTATACAAAAAAAAGTATTAAAAGACTATAAGAAAATTAAAGAAACTATATTATCAAGGAATCGTGGAACCGCGTAGAAATAAGAGCAAAATGTAAGGGGCATGGGAGCAAAAAAGATCCTATAACAAAGATTGTATTTACAATCGTTGAATTTGTAAGATCTTGATGAATGATATACTCAGATAGACGGGCCTCAGTCTCTATATTGAAATTTGCCTAGCCAGGTCTATTGTTTCCCAAATAGTATTTTGAAGTGTTTTGAAAACACTGAAAACAGTTTTTCAAACCTCTGTTTTACCCGAAAGTTACTAAAATTTGACAAATTTCAAAGAAAAAACATCCAAGCAAGCCCTTTCATAGAATCAAATGCATGAATACCAATGTATTGCTAAGTGATGGAGTGGTGACTTTTACCAAATGTGTGTCTAGGTGCACTCTTTCACTACAATATTAATTATGGCAATTGAATTCTTAAACTCGTTTTTTCTCAACTCACAATCTTGTATTTTATATTTTGTACTTCTATCACTCAAATTTGTTAATTTCTTGAGCCATTTTTCGACCACATCCGAATTTTCTATCACATCCGAAATCTGATTACTATATGCAGCTTCCGATGAAAGTGCAATAATACAACATCAAAATTCCCCCCTCTTACCTACTCCCCCCTGTATAAATAAAGGAACATGAACGGGTGATAGGGCACAGCAAAAAGTATAAAAGAAATGCTGTTATACAAGACCCGGTAGCGTAGCTGTGCCTTTGGTAGCTTTAGTTCAAACCTTAAATAAGACAAATTTATATCTTAAAAAAGGCAAAAGTTTTGTTTTTAGTCTTAAAGTTGACTAAAAAGTCGAAAACAATAAAATATTAAAAAAAAAACACTTCTTTCCAAATGGACTAAAAAGTAAAAAAAAAAATCAAGCCTCTATGAATACAAGCAGAAACGTGGTGAACAAAATGGATTTGGCTTTACATAGCTTGATCATTCTAACATGTCTTTTTTCATTTCATGTCTTTTTTTCTTTTCTTTTTTTGATGTTTTTTAATTTAGTTATTTATACCTTCGATCAAATTGATATCTATGCTATGTAATTCTCAATCCGCTCTGCGCCCCTCGTTTTTACTTATATTCATAGATTCTGGAGAAAAACGTTATTTTTTACTTTTTAGTCCATTTTGGAGACGAATTTAAAAGAATTGTATGTATTTTCTCTCCAAATATGTGTAATGTTTTTGGTCAAGTGCCATTAATACCTCGCTCCTCGATTTACTCATTTGTCTGTGTTCATTGGCTTGATGGTTAGGCTTTAGAATCGCCTTAACTTTTAATTATATTTACTTTTATATTTTTATATTTACTATTTTTACATTTTTTATATTTATATTTACTTTATTTTACTTTATATTTTACTATATTTTTATTATTATATTATATTTTTACCTTATATATTATATTTACTTTATTTTATATATTTATTTATATAAATTTTTATATTTACTATTTACTTTCTTTATATTTAACTTTTAATTATATTTACTTTTAAGTTTCCTTGCTTCTTGTTAGTTTTTTCTATTTTCATTTAATTTTCATTTGGAGTTACCTTGTCTTGGAAATAGGTTTATCGTCTCAAAGTTTTCTTTGATTCTAGCAGGTTGAGAATGGTGAATCTGACAAAGAAAAAGAGGATGAAATTGAAACAGATGAAGCTAAGAAGATAGTTGAAAGCATAACTGACTCCATCACTGGTACTGGAAGTCATGAGTGTAAGATTTTTTCCACTTTATACTAGTTTCTTTCAATAGAACACAAGTGGCAACAATCTGCTTGCCACTGTGCAATTGTGTTCAATAGAACACAGTGGCAACGCAACAATCTGCTCGCTAGTGTGAAGTCTTATGAGAATTGAAGGGATCTTATTAGCTGAAAAAATCGAAAGAAAGGTTGGAATTCAATTTAACCCTGATTAAGAAAATTAAATGTTAATTTAATGTAAATTAATTTACTGAAAGTATCAAAATTGGTAGAATTTTGAAGTTTTCAATGGTGTTTTGCTAAAACTCAAGTGGTAACGCAGTAATTTCTTGTACTGGTGTTCTAAGATTCAATTTATGGACTTTTTTAATTGAAAAAGGTTGGGGTTCAAATCAACCCTGATAAAAAAATATTGATTGTAAAGTAGTACTAATGAAACGGTAATTTTAGTTTAAAGCAGTAATTAATTTATATTAATAATTAATTTATTGATTATAAAAAGGAATAAGATGCATTAATTGACAAATGTGAAAAAAGGTTGGAGTTCAAATCAACCCTGATAAAAAAAAAGATTTTAGTTTAAAGCAGTAATTAATTTATATTAATAATTAATTTATTGATTATAAAAAGGAATAAGATGCATTAATTGACAAATGTGAAAAAAGGTTGGAGTTCAAATCAACCCTGATAAAAAAAAATATTAATTGTAAAGTAGTACTAATTAAACGGTAATTTTAGTTTAAAGCAGTAATTAATTTATATTAATAATTAATTTATTGATTATAAAAACGAATAAGATGCATTAATTGACAAATGTGAAAAAAGGTTGGGGTTCAAATCAACCCTGATAAAAAAAAATATTGATTGTAAAGTAGAACTAATTAAACGGTAATTTTAGTTTAAAGCAGTAATTAATTTATATTAATAATTAATTTATTGATTATAAAAACGAATAAGATGCCTTAATTGACAAATGTGAAAAAAGGTTGGGGTTCAAATCAACCCTGATAAAAAAAATATTGATTGTAAAGTAGTACTAATTAAACGGTAATTTTAGTTTAAAGCAGTGATTAATTTATATTAATAATTAATTTATTAATTATAAAAACGAATAAGATGCATTAATTGACAAATGTGAAAAAAGGTTGGAGTTCAAACCAACTCTGATTAGGAAGAGTAAATATTAATTATAAAGTAATACTAATTAAATGGTAATATTAGTTTACAGCTTAATTAATTTATATTACTAATTAGTTGATTAATCATGAAAGACGTATAAGATGCATTAATTGAAAAATGTGAAAAAACGTTGGAGTTCAAATCAAACCTGATTAAGAAAAGTCAAAATATAAAGTAATAATAATTAAAAGGTAATATCAGTTTGCAGCAGTAATTAATTTTATCAGTAATTGATTTTTATATGAACATAGAAATAAGGAATATTTTCGAAATCGTATTTTGATTTTTTTTTTTTGGGGGGGGGGGGTACCAAAAGAAAGTAGAAGAAATGGTCTACCTCTGTGAAATTTGTCTAACGGTCTCAAACAACGTTTTTTACATACATTTTTACGACTAATATTCAAATCGGAGAAACGTTTCGAGGGGGAGTGTTCAAACTGAGATACCTCCTTCCCCCCCTTTATATGGCCACCAGCGTCTCTTTTCTAAGGTTCAAAATTAAATTCTTTAGTATATGCCAGTGCTAAAAGTGGTTCTACCTTTGTGAGTCTCAGATCTGAGTTCAAAAACCCAAATGAGTGGTAGTCAAGGCCCAAAGCGTTTTACCTATTATGCGTTGAGTAACTGTCTGCTGTTTTCCATGATAGATGATACTTGGTAAGTTATGATTAATCATAAAAGTAAACTACTCAATGGTCAAACGCATTCCCGCCACGATTACGTGATGCTTTTAATGAGGAGTGCTTTTGACCTTGGGGGGCATCGTTCGGTGCTATTAGTTGTTTATCTGCACTAATTGTTATTTTACGCAACCGATAAAGACATGGTCCTATTTTGAGTCTTTGGTTGTTAAATACACTACCAATTCAAGCTGAAGAGACACGTCCCAAGAATTTAGAGCTTGACTTAATGAAAAAAACCATTAGATGACCTCTGAGTGATTTATAAGACACTGCCTTTCCACCACACGTGAACCAAATAATTCCGGGAAATGAGGTCAATTTTTACCAAGGTCTAGCCTTCAGTGGAAAAAAAATTGCCAAACCATAAACAAGTAACATGTAGCTGGAAATTTGTGGTGAAGGAAATTGTACAAAAATAGTCTTGACATCTTACTACTTACTTACTTGTACTTGAGATCAGGTACAGGGTGTTCAACCCAACTCGGTACTGACGTTTCATGTTATTTTTGTATTTATTTATTTACAAGGACAAGCAGCGAGGTCGTTTCCTAACCTTGTGGCAGCTGAATTCAATGGGCAAAATGTAGATTGTCACTTTTTGACAGAAAAAAATTTTCAGTATTTTGAAAGTAATTTATTTTGTATGTAAGACATAATTTCTATGTAATTTCCATTTAACAGATGCCATATTTGTTAGTAATTTTGTGTCATTTTCTAAGTGTTGCATGGCTGCTTTGAACAAAAACAAGATCGACTGAGTCGTTGACGGTGCGATCACTTTGTTTAGCTTCAGGTTTAGATTGCACTTATCGCAGCTGTTTTATGGACTCCTTGTGAAGTAAGAAACTAAATTGACCAAAATGTTATGATTACTGATTTTTCTGAGTGTATTTCAGTTTTCAGAATTATATAGCAGACCCAAAAATATATTTTAGCTTTTCGCAAGTAGAATTTTGTTTGAAGAAAAGACACCTGAAAGTTTTCCAGTTTGCCCGTGACTAAGGCGACTTCATTTATGTACTTGATGCAGAAAATGAGGTTATGAAGTGTTTGAGTTAGAGATATTGAAATATGTTGGGTTCCAATCAGGTTTAGTTCCTACCCTCTATGAAGCAGACTCGCCTCTGCAAAAGCGATCAATAGGTTAAGACCTCTAGACTCTTAGAGGAATCTCCTAAATTTCCAACTTATTGAAGCTGGCAAATTGTTGCAACTCGCCCGTCTACTGACATTGTAGAGATGTGGACATTGCTCCTTTCAGAGATAGGATATTGCCTTTTTTGACAATAATTTAAACTATTAATTTTAATATTAATCTCACTTTTTAACGAGTTTATTACTGAGTAATTCTGAATTTTGTTTTTGCTTTCTAGCTGTTGAAGAAAGCACAAAGGAGATTGTGAAAAAAGCGGCCCTTGCTGTTGGAAGCCTGAAGGAGACTGAATTTGACATTCGTTTCAATCCAGATATTTATTCACCGGGCCTGAAACATCCTGAAGGTGCTGAAGATAAGCTGAAGAAGGAAAGACAGCTAGTCAAAGACGCTGCTGAATTTTTGGTTACAGTTCAAATTCCTTCTTTTGTAAGTTCAATTTCTACTACTACTACTAGTAACAACTCACTGTAGCACCCAAGTCGTCTGAGGCCAACATAGCTGCGCACGTTCCTCCTCCACCTCTCTAGTTTTTCTCTTTACCCCCTATCATGAAATCCTTTTTCTTTTAAATCTTTCCTAATAACCGCTTCTCACCCATTTGGGGACGACCTCTTTCGGTTGGCTCCATAACAATCAAACAGTTCGTGGTAACGAACTGTATAGTAAGAGCGACCCGTCTCAATAGTAACCGAAACTCTAAAAAAATGGTATTTTGATACCAACAGATACATCAAAAGAATCGAAATTTTATTCTGATTTTAAATATATAAGTCCCATCATTTTATTCTTACCCAAAAAAAGTTTCCCCTTTTTTTCGAAAAAGGGGAAAACGCCCCCTAAAAGTCCCCATGAAGGATATGTTATCCTTCATGTGTAAAACGAAGCCTAGCCATCTTAACTTCTCATTAATTATAGTCTTTGAAAATGGTATCGAATCAGGTTTTTCGCACAGCCTATTCTTTTACTGCCAACCTTGTCAATTTCTATTAGCTCATACAAAGAGTTGAATGCAAGAAAATTATAAACGTTTTCTTTATATTTTTAGGAGAATGGGGGTAGAACGACCTAGGAAAACGTATTGCTGTTCCGACAGTTGAGTTTAGTATGTAGTTTGTTTTTTAGGATACTTTTTTTTTCAGAATAGGAATGTTAGTCCCTGCATTTTTCAGAATAGATCCTGCCACGTCGAAATGTATCCAGTAAAACTCAGATGAGTCCAGTCCATATTCTAATTTTTTTTATTCTTCCGTGAGCATTAGCCTTTTTTTAAATAACAGAAAGTGTTCCATATTGGCTATCTACTTTTTCCCAGCACTGACAGCATGAAAACTGCTTCCAGTCTTCTTGAAACCAATGTTTTTTTTCCAGTCTTCTTGAAACCAATGTTTTTTTTTCCAGTCTTCTTGAAACCAGTGTGACTGGAACCGGTCACACTGGTTTCAGTGTGACTGTGAATTATAAATGATTACGAGAAAACCGGAAAGCGTTTAACATTCGAGAAAACCTGCATGCAATGGAACAAATGCAAAAAGGAATAAACAAAGGAAACCGATCCAAGAAAAAAATGAACACAATTTAAAAAGAGAATAATAACAATGCAACAAAACATGTTTAACAGCTGAACAAAAGAAAGTAACAGCAACCAGTAAAAAAAGAAATGAAATTAGCAATTCCCTCAGTATGGGTGAAATGAAAAATAGAGAATTACAAGCGAAATAACAGTAGATGGTGTGAATTGTTGCAACTAACAATCTAAACAAAATCACAGTATTGCATCTTCTGTCGGTGGTGCAACATCTTATTTGGCTGGTGCAACTATGTGTGTTAAACATGTGAATTTTCAGCAATACATGGTTCCTTTATTTTATGGTGCTTCGGTGCTTTCGTTTTTTATGGTGTTTTGGTGCTTTTGTTTTTTATGGTGCTTTGGTGATTTTGTTTTTTATGGTGCTTTGGTGCTTTTGTTTTTTATGGTGCTTTGGTGATTTTGTTTTTTATGGTGCTTTGGCGATTTTGTTTTTATGGTGCTTTGGTGCTTTTGTTTTCTATGGTGCTTTTTGTTTTTTATGGTGCTTTTTTTTATGGTGCTTTGGTGCTTTTGTTTGTTTTTTATGGTGCTTTGGTGCTTTTGTTTTTTATGGTGCTTTGGTGATTTTGTTTTTACGGTGCTTTGGTGATTTGTTTTTATGGTGCTTTGGTGATTTTGTTTTTTATGGTACTTTGGTGATTTTGTTTTTTTATGGTGCTTTGGTGATTTTGTTTTTTATGGTGCTTTGGTGATTTTGTTTTTGTGGTGCTTTGGTGCTTTTGTTTTTTATGCTGCTTTGGTGCTTTTGTTTTTTATGGTGCTTTGGTGATTTTGTTTTTTATGGTGCTTTTGCTTTTTATGGTGCTTTGGTGATTTTGTTTTATAGTGCTTTGGTGATTTTGTTTTTTATGGTGCTTTGGTGCTTTTGTTTTATCGTCATATTTGGTCGGCCAAAATTAAAACATTTTCTTTGGTGTTTGTTTTCTTTTTTTTCTTTTTTTTCGTAGACGGACTTGGATCCAGGTAATTTAAAAAAAAAATAGCTTTTGGCTATTAGAGACCACATTGTGCATGTATATTAACGCATGTAACTAAGAATCCTGAACTTACGTGCATTGACATTTGAAGACTGCATTGATTAAAAAAATTTTTGAGGCTAGTGGTCCTATATTTTCAAGATTGTACATCTTGTAGGACAATATAGGTCTGAAGGATCAAAGTTTGATTGGACATCCATTGCCCGGCCGATCCTCCACTTAAAAACAACTTAGAAAATGACAATTTTCTTTGACAATTAATTTAGAGGCTTGGAAATTTTGGATGAGATATTTAGACGATTATGTAAGTTTTGACGGAGTTTCTTTATTCAATGGTAGAGGCAATGTTTCTTTTTTTTCTCTCTTTTTAAGTTGCATGATTTTGAATTCTGCCCCCTTAATCAGTTTAGAGATTTTATACACAACTAGCTTTGAAAAAATAGAGGGAGCAATATATTAGTCCCCTCTTCTCCCCGCTCTCAAAAGGGGCTATGTCTCCTTTCCTCTTGCTCTAAAGCTGCTGAGCCCTTTAGGGCTCTCAGAAGAGCCCTAAAGCTGCTGCGAATAGTCAGAATATTTATCTGATCATTCTAGCAACGATGTCGGAACTGTGACTACTCAAACGCTGAAATTCACTTAATTAACAATTTTGTGATACTGACATTGAATTTGCTGAGGCTGTTATAAAGGTTTCAGCTATTTCAAAACTTATTCGAGTTTTCAAAAACAGTAAGAATTATTTAATTCAAATTAAATCACTATTAAGCCCTTCAAAACAGCAAAATTGCAAAATGTTAGGTATTAAATTATTCGTGCGAAATTAATAATTAGTTAAATAAGAGTGAATGCTGTAAATATTATTTTTCGTACTGAATGCTTCAGAATGTTGGAGAAAATTGAAAATGGTTCTTGAATTCAAGAGGGTCAACACTCGCGCTTTTCATTAGTGGAGCGTTTGTGGCCATCGTTTGCGGGCCGTTAGGGGATCGTTTTCGTCCTTTTCAACACCAAAGGATTCTCGGATATCGATCAAAACCGCTATTTATAAAATGAACTTCGTATCTATCGCTATAATCCTTTTGTGTCAAACAAAATGAAATCAAGTCCATAAAACTCTGCCAAAATGGCGTTCTAGCCTTTGCCCTAGCTCTAGGGGCTAAACCTATAATAAATTCACTTTATAGTGAAATCTGTTTTGCTTGACGAAATACCGCATACAACAACAAAACAAAAAGGATAAAGATTGTCCAGAGCCATTGCTGGCACATATGATATTGAATCGACCTTTTAGTTGTTGGACCGTTTTTTACAGGGACAAGGAGCAAGCCTGTCGCCTAACCTTGTGATAGTGGGGATCGATACCTAGGCTTCGTATTGCCGTATTGCCTATACCCCGTATCAATCCACTATGCTACCACAGGGTACGACAAAAATAATTATATGTATTTTGTATTTTTAGATTCGGGACTGCTTAGACCATTCAGCCGCTCCGATGGATGGAGCCACTTTGTCAGAAGGTCTTCATACCCGCGGCATAAATATCCGCTATCTTGGAAAAGTTGCCGAAATGCTTGCAAAAGTTCCTCAATTAGAGTACCTCTATAATGTGTCTGTCACGGAGCTGATTGTGAGAGCTGCTAAGCATATTTTCACTGTTTATATGCAGGTAATATTCCTAGCTAAGTATTCTTTTTTTTATGTTCATTAGTCACTATACATCTGAAAAAATTAAAAATTTTATATGATTTGGCTTTGGTTTTTATATGATTTGCGTTGATCAGGCTGTTAGTTAGAGGCGGGATGGATGTCAAACAGTATGTCGCAATAAAATGTGAATAAAGTCATTCGTTTAATAGTCAGTGAAACACTAAAAAATATTTGATGATAATATATATATATAAAGTTTTTATGGTGATTTTAAGTATGTAGACTTGTTTAAATTTAAAGTTACTAATCCAACTACATGATCCTGAGAATGTTGCCTAATTTTATAAAAGTGAGGGAACAATCCCAAATAGGGAAGTGGTCTGGATTAAAATTACAACATTTTACTCTGCATCTTGAGGAAACCTATTACAGAGGTCTCAAGCTTCTATCCACTAAAATGCAAAATTTTGGATTTTTTCGAGATTTCATGGCCATTTCTGTGTGGCTTTTTTACGGTTAGCTGTATCAAATCAGTGGTCTTTAGGACATCGATCGAGGACTCATTGAAGCAGAAATTGAAGGCTCTAGTACTCTTTTTAAGTAGCTAGTGAGATTACACCAGTCAGTCCCCCCCCCCCTATTCATATACAGTATAATTTTGTTATTTTACATTTCTAATGCTACTGTTTATTTTCATTTTAAAAGCCCTTTTATTAAGCAAGAAAACATTGTTTATTCATTAACGGTGCTTCGGATCTTAAAAAAGCAAACCAGTTGTAAACACAAAAGTTCAATTAATATCCACATTTTTAATTATGTCTGTAAATATTCGTTCTAAAGACTAATTGTGATAAGTAAAAGCTGTCGAAAATCTCTCTTTGTATTATCATAACTTGTGTATGTCAACTCGTCACTGTTATGTCAACTTGTGTGAACTGTCAACTCTGTCAACTTGTAACTTTGTGATGTCACTTACCGAGGTGCGTTACCTACTACGGTTTTCAGAAAAGTCAATTGAGCTAGAGACTTTAGATTATACAAACAATACTGCTTTAAATGATTCCCTAATGCTGTTTTTTTTTTACCTTTAAAATTGCCATTCTTAGGGTTGAGTGTCGCAACGCTGCCTGTCAAATTTTTATTCCATATTTTAAAGTATGCTATGCTACTTAAAATGTTCAACTAGCTTAGCGCTGGTAGTTAGGAAATTCAAACGCCAAATATATTGTATTTCTTGTTTATCCGGTCGTGTAAGTCCAAAGGTCGTGTAAGCAACTTTTTACTGTAAATTGTATTCCTCCTGAATCTCCCGCCCTGGGCCCAAAAAAAATTAATGGGAAAAGTTGAAGAAGCCAGGCCGTACCCACGGGGTTTGGGGGTTAGATCCCTCACCCGAAATGTTTGTCTGACTCGTAAAAACGTAACAAAAATGAATATAAACAAATTTTTGATGCGTTTTTAAAGTTTTTTTATAATCCTCCCCCCCCCCCCGAAAAAATCCTGGATTAGTTACTGAGGGAAAGCCTGGAAATTCAAAGTAACAATGAAGTCCGGTCCCACTGACCCTTTGGTGACGGAAGGGGATTAACAACGAAATTTTTTTGACTTATTCTTTTTATTAAGGTTTATGCTCAGTGTGCAAGTTTTGGTATGTTATATTTCTTCTATGCTACAATTTTGAATTTCAATGGAACGATAAACATTTTCTATCAGTCTATAGTTGAGATTCAGTTTTATCCATCTACCGATTAAATTTTAGAAATTTGGTCTCCAGGGTTTTTATGATTTAAAGAATGTTTAAAAACCATTGAAAATTGTTGAAAAAGGGTATTTTTCCTGTTTTTTAAGCAAGTTTAGATTCTTCCCCAAGAAAAATTTTAATTAATATCATGATTCTGGCCCAGTGGATGGATAGATTTGAGACTAATTAATCAAATGACATTAGGATCCTGTCCATGGTGCAAATTACAGCTCCAGACTTGCCACAAAATCATATTGTTTCAGAGGGAATATATGCCATTTTAATTAATTATTATTAGTTCCTCCTTAAGGTTTTTGCTATTCTGTTTGTCGAATCTTATTTAAAATCAGATAATAAGTCTTATTTTTGTCAAGAACATTTTCGTCACGTAACTCGTTTTTTTTCTTTTCCCTTTTTTTTCACTGGACAAGACAAGAACGTCCAGCTTGTTGTTTTAAACTGGCCGTACATCGAAGAAGAATGACGACGGATGATGAAGATTTTCAAACTGGATGAGAAGAAAAAAAAACTATTCTGACATCAGCTATAGGATTTCTTACTACGATAACAGGGATTGATATAACTCATTGCCGCAAAGTTATTAACTATCGGTTGCCAAATTTCTTTGGTATCAGAAAAGGTGAAATTTAGTTGCATGAATCCTCTTCTATATTGATGTAATGTATATCTCTGGGTCGACATTTTCGTTCTTAGTTTCATAAACTTAGCCTAGTTGAGATAAATTGAATGCTCATATATTATTTTCTCGTTTGTCATTTGTTGTTACAATAATCATTCAAATTAAAAATTATTAGATTTTCCCCCAGATGACACTCGGGGACGAGTAGGCTAATATCTTTTATTGGAGTTCGCTTTTTTGTTTAAGACTCCTCCTTTGTTGGTAATTTCAAGTAATAATTTTGTTGGACCCAGGAAGGGTGCCGTTTAATATATCGGAATAATAATAATATTTTCATTTAATAGTATATTCTCTGCTTTCTAGGGAATGGACATGATATGTCTTTCAGCAGCTATTTGTCATTTTTTGAATTGCTTCCTATCTTCTTGCCCCATGCCACAAGCCCTCACTGCAACGGATGAGATATTAAGTAAAATATCGAAGAAGAAGAGCAAGCGAAAGGGTATGTCTTTATTTAGCCATATAGTTCAAGGTTGAGAAGAGGCTAAAACGTCTTATACTCCCTGAGGCCGCTACCTTTTTTTTCTGTTACCTCCTAACCCCGGATAAGATTATTATGTAGATTAGACGTTATATCTTTGATGTTGAGAAGTAAAATCTTAAATTATTTTCATTTTATTACGAAATTATTCTGTAAATTAACGATTTGACTTAAAGGCTCTAATACTATAAGTTATATTTAATTATTATTATCATTAATATTTTTCTATTATTTTAGCTAATAAAAAAATTTCCAAATAAATAATTCAACTTGAAATAAATGTAAATAACAATTTTTTCTACTTTTATTTACTTGGCTTAATACTCCTGCTTGTGGTTCAGTGTGGAGAGGAGTGCATCTTTCCGCCTCCACGCAAAACAATTATGGGCCATTGTGATAGGTACTTTTAGATCGCACCTATCCGTTGAGACGAATTGACCGAGGCTGTCTCCTTATCTGCTGTTAGAACAGCGTTTTAAAGTAAATGTTGAGTAAAAACAGGTGTAAATTTGAGTAAATTTGCTCCTCCGTTCGAGTGAAACAACAGTTCTGACGCTCTTTGGTAAACATTTAGGTACAAAGAAGTAGAGTTGGCTCCAGCAATAACTTTTTATCTCCTGCTCCATTGTATCTTCTTAAAGTCACGGGGACTTTTGTCAGGTGGGCAGCTGCGACTCGGTGAGATGGTCGTGCAAGAAAACACGTTTTGATGGCTCTGTAGCATGTAAATCTTTCACAGAGATCTCCTGTCTGAATGTTAAGAAGCATGTTGTCAGAATGGCACGAGCAGACAATTGCACTACCTTTAATGCTAATGATTTTTATGTTTTTTCTTTGATTTCATGGTTGTTAATGTGAAGATGATTAACAACATTATTTCCTAATCTTTATAGGGATTGGTTTTATGCTACATTTTTATGTATGCCTTGCCGCATGCTTTAGCTTAATTTCGTCTATTTAGAATTACTTTTTTTTTATTTTTCAAAGAAGTGTATGGTTTATGTTTCGTTATAAAAAAAAGATAGTGGGAAACGTGCCAAATATCAGTCTTTTTCTTCTCTTTTTTTGTTATCTATGACCATCAGAATCCTGGAAAGGAAACCTTACTGACCGAAAATAAGTGTTTATTTGGGCTTTGGGTCTGTCACTTCAATCACTAAAGGGGAATCTGAAGGTGTGCCTGTTATCCTGCTTGTGGATCATTTATACATTCATTTTTGTTTTCCACTATCCTTAGTAACCTTATAGAAGACATTTTTCTTTGGGGTAGTTTAAGCCCCTTCTCTAAAATTTGAAGGTAAAAGGTGGGTGAATTTGCAGGTAAAAAAATCAATTTTATTTCAGTTTGTTTTAAGTTTTACCACTTTCCTGACTACTATCAGAGAAACTGACTTAAAAAGAGAAAATGATGAATTGGTTTTTTTGGTCTTGGAGTACTTATCCTTATCAACTTTCATCAAAGTCCAATATTAAAGAGCAGGAGGTAGGCCTAAGACGTCGAATTTATTCTTTAGTTTTATACCAAGTTATACCAGTTTCAAATTGCATCTTAGTATGAAGCTCTCATTTGACTGGAAATCATCCTGGCGTAATTTCCCACACACTAACTGAAATAGCTAAATAAACTTTTTAGTTTCTTTATGCTTCTAACTCACTCTGATAGCCTCCTCAATAGACCAAGAATAATGAAGATAGGCGAAAAAACTCAGGGTGATAAAATCTATCCTTAGTGAAACCGTTTTTAATTCTCTAAATCTCTAGGCTGTATAAACCATCATACCTTCCAAGGAAGAAATATAGCACACTAGTTCCTGTTTAAAACTCCCAGTCAAAACAACTAAATTTGAAATTGGCTTGTCAACTGGCTTGTCAAGTCAGTTAAATGAAAATCACGGCTAACTTTCATGTAACTGGTTTCATGTACTGGATTCATTGCCTTGCGGTATTTATCCTCATTAACTTCAAAAACTGAGTTACTCAAGTTCTTTAATGTTAAAAATAGGGGTGGAATTCACGAATAAATACAAGGTTTCTTTAGTTAGTAATAATTAAAACAAAAATATTAAATTATATCTGACATTCAAAACTTTTAATCTTCCGATTTGCTGAGTTTACGTAATTTATTGAAAGTGTTTTAAGGGGTGTCAAGAACCCGTTGACTGGCATCATTGAATGAAAAGAATATTAGTGCAATCAATGGATTTAATTTGCGAACGAATCAAATGTCTAAAAACCAAGTAATGAAAAATAAAATATTATATTAATGCTTGAATTTTAGGGAATAAGCCATCTCAGTCTGGACCAAATGGCCCGAATACAGAAGGCTTGGAATGGTCACTTTTGACGTCGAAGCAACTTTGGACCCGTATCCAAGAGGAGTTGAAATCTTACTGGGGCTGGGATCTTAACACGGAGTTAAACGTTGATGCTGTTGTTGAGAAATACGAACTCCAAAAAGTCTCTTTTCTCAGGTATGTTTATTTGATGCACGTTGGAATTTTAATCAGAATATTAACGTCTAAACTTTAAGTAAAAGTAGAAAATGGGAGACTACAAGTTTGTAATCCACTGATCTTGATGCTAAATCAAACATCAAAGAGGCTGATAAACAATGGATTGTAAAGCAAATTGAGTTTGGAAAAAGAGAATTTTGGTCCTATTTCCGGTTGATGAGCGATATTCAATTAAAAGTAGAACATGCTGTGTGCTCTTGCTCTTAATATCTTTTATTCTCATCAACTTCAACTAAGAAAATGTTATTTACTCCTGTAAATTTCAACTAAAGTAATTATAAATGTAAACATAAAGTAAATAATATTGATACACTTTGAAGTCATGAGGAGAAAGTAATTATTTTCCATGGAAAAAAAATGTTCGGAACTCAAGAACTGCCGCTGATCGGCATGACCGTGTAAGGCGTTTAAAAATAAAATCGTTTTTTTTTTTTGGTATTCATATGGTTCCAGGATTGTTTGCAGAATATTTCAAAATAGAGAGATACGATTTGGAATATATAAATATAGTGTTTATATATATATATATATATATATATATATATATATATATATATATATATATAATATATATATATATATATATATATATATATATATATATATATATAGTGTTTATATTTATATATATATATATATATATATATATATATATATATATATATATATATATATATATACATATATATATATATATCGTTACAATGGTTTAATCTTTTGATGGAAGGATATTACTGCATCTTAGTAAAGTGTTCAATCTTTTATAATCCCACCCAACCACCGGGGCTTGTTGAAAGTGATATGGGGATATGTTAAACCAAATGACGTCGAAAGCTTGGGGTCCCCTAATAAAATATATCTGGATGTTTCTCGGGAAGTCTTGGCCTAAACTCAGTATTTTTTAAACTGATTTTTTTGGTTCCAGGTCTTTCTGTGTTTGTACGGGTATTCAAATTGCCATGAAAGAGTACAATTTTGATATGAAAAATCGTGGTACATTCTCAGAAGAGGACATTTTGAACATCTTCCCAGTTGTGAAACACATTAATCCAAGGGTATGTCTGGTTCTAGTTTGTTTTATTTTGTTTTTTCTTTTGCATTAGTATTGTTAATGAAAAAATGTTCAGCAACTTTAAAATGACACTGCAGCTTAGGTAAGAGGTCACAATAGTTTTTTCGTCGGAAGGGGTTCTAATTAAGCACACTTTCTTGAGAAATGGGGCTAAAATTCAAAAGAAATGTTGAAACATTGATATAAGCAAAAATATCGCTCTTTTAACAAGAGGCTCTTTGATATGTTAACTTTAAAAAAAAAAGACAGAATCAATATGGTCTTTTGAAAATTATTAAGTGTCAAACTAAAATGAAGAAAAGTAGTTGAAAATTAGTAAATGATAAGCCAAAAACAAATGGCATCAGATAGCTTAAGTGGGCTTAGTATTCCTTTGAAGGTCTAGTTGTTTTTCGGAATCAACAGATCGTTAATGTTTGAATTTGTATGAACGAACAGTCTCGTCAAATAAAACTAATCATTTTGCGTATTTCTTTTCATGTTTCAGAGAAAATAATATTTCTATGTTTCATAATGTCCAAATTTTACGGACGAAATACCGTCAGAGAATTAGTTTTGCTTATTTGTTTTCACGGATTAGCGTGGCAACATTGAACAACAGTGGCAACACTGGCGAGAATTAGGTACAGCCCTAATAATTCCATAATTCTGAAGCAACTGAAAGAAAAAATATAGTAAATATTGGGACTTTCATGTATGAATACATCTAAGAGGATTATGGAGGGGGGGGGGGTAAAAACGTCTTTATTTTGGTGTCGGTGCTTTAACTTCAACACTTTAGGCTTATTAAGATAGTCGAATCCTGTGTTATTAACGCATGTTTAAATAAGAAAAATTCAGTGTGATCAAAGTGTCTAGCTGAATAATGCTTTTTTTTATATTACTGTAAATAGTACATTGCTGATGGAGACAAATTAATAATGTAGTGGCTTTCCACGTGAAAATGTTCAGCCCGCTTTTTAAAAAATGAGTTACAAAGTTTTATTGATTTATACGTCTCTATATCAGTTCGAGTAAGCTTTTATCGAGTTATAACTTATTTTTAGTGCTCTTAGCACTGACGAAGTATATTGGCAATTTCAAGAGTTGCTAGAAGAAGTTGCTTAAATTTTTTCTCTTCTTTCATCCCTTTTCAATTTACTATTTCCCCCTCTCTCAATCTCGTGTTAAACCCAGAACTCTTTCATTTCCCTTTTCTTTCCTAGGCTTCAGATGCTTTGAATTTCTATACAACTGGCCAGACGAAAATCCAACAAGGTTTCTTGAAAGAAGGCTACGAACTCATACAAGAAGCGCTTAACCTATTGAATAATGTGTATGGAGCTATGCACCCGGAGATAGCACAGTGCTTGAGACTTTTGGCCAGATTAAACTATATAATGGGTGAACATGGCGAGGCATTGGCTTATCAACAAAAGGCTGTTTTGATGGCTGAACGAGTTAATGGCATTGATCATCCATATACGATTACAGAATATGTAAGTGGTATCTACTGAACAATTGACAAAAATTTCGAGTGGGGGGGGGTAAGAATTTTTTGTGGAAGACTCGTAAATCAGAGGTACGGGCCACTTAGCTCTAAAAAAAGGACATGGATATCCAGTACAAATGACCAGTTAGCAAGTCTCCTTGGTTCAATTAAACGCTTACCTAAAATATAAAATAGCTATGAAGTAACAGTAACAAGTTATTTTTGAAATCTATTAGAGGGTCTTACTACCCTCCTCCTCCCCCCATTGACTTCACTGCAGCTGAATATTTATTACCTTTAGTTACTCCATCCGTAATTGGGTTGTATATGACTGATTTAATTTATGCTCGTAGTTGCACCCAGTGGAGGGGGGGGGCAGTCCTCCTTTAGAGATTTGTTTTGCAAAACATACTACATAAACTTGGCATTTTCTTGGTTGTAGCAATGTATTTTGAAATAAAAAAGAAATGTTCATTAACTACAAATTTTCTACTTTGAAATGCGCATTCGTTTTGAAACTCTATGCCCTTTGTTGGCTGATAGTTTTTACCAATTTTTGTGAAAACTATGGTACACAAGTAAATTTGCTCTGTTAAGTATGCGAATTTTTCATTATAACTGAGAGCAATAAACAAAAATAGACCTAAGGGGTTATGTTTGGTAAGCCGAAGGGATTAGGTACCTCCTGTTTATGAGAAAAGGTCATAGACTTTGGTAGTCCATCGACGATTACTAAAAAATAGGAGGTAGGCCTAGTGCAGTGGCGGATCCAGGGGGTCGAGGGCCCCCCCCCCCCTAACGTAGTCTTAAGTAGTGTAATTTACTTAATTTACGCAAGTTTGCGTTAATTAAACTTGCTCCTAATGCAAGTTTATTGGATCAACCTATTTTGACCCTCCCCCCCCCCCTCCTAAAAAAATCCTGGACCTGCCCTTGGCCTATTGTTTTAGTTAGAAGTTCATACGTGCTTCATCGTGCTACAGTACTTCAGCCAGAACTTAGTCCAGAAGCTCATCAATCAATGTCGAGTTTCAACCAAGTCCGAGTATCAGTAATTTCACAATATGAGTAAATGATCCACTCCGATGTAATGCCGAACTTGCGTATCGGTTTAACTCTCTCTTTCTTTTTATTTTTCTTTCTTTTTTGTTTGTGAATATCGATAAGTGAGGAAGTATCAGCATGCTTCTATTATATCGCTTACATTTACCTCTGTAAAAGTAATGGAAAGGCTTTTCAGAAAATAGAATATGTTTATAGAACATGTTTATTCGTATAGACATAGTATAGAGTATGCCAACATGAGTCTGTCAAAAAAGGAATTAAATAGTAGAGAAAGATACTAAAAATAGCAACCATAAAGTACAAAGTAGAAAAGACTATTCATGGGCAGAATAATAAGATATAAAATATATAAAAATATAGAATATATAAAAGCATAAAATAAAATGTAAAAATAATGGCTAACCTGGATAATAAAATACTGCACAAAAAAGCTAGGATACCTTTGTGTTGCTGAAGTGAGATTCTTTAGAAGTAAAAGCATAATGGCATTTTTTGTGGTTATTCTTGTATAGTGTGTACTTGCCAAAATGTCTTGGTATTTAGCTGCAAATATTTTTCACGAAGACAAAATATTCGTTCCTGCCAATACTAGCTAATTTTTGTTTAACTTATGTAGGTTGGTGTTGTCGATAGGGGGGGGGGGGGGGGGGGGTCTTCCTGTCCCTCGATTTTGAAAATACTTTTTGGGTGTATTTTCATTGATTTTTTTAAATTGAAATAATTGAAAAAAACGGCTATATTTGAACCCCTCTTTCTAGATATTGAAAAACACATTTGCCCCCTCCCTCAATCCCTAATTTTTCTTGAATTGGTAGCAAATATAAATAGTGACGAAGACCCCGCTGCCTTTCCATCATAAACATCAACAAACAAGAATTATAGGGAATTCCTTTCGCAAGACAGTGGAATTGAAATTTTCACTGTCTATATTTGAAATTCTATAAATTCCATTCAAATATAGACTTGCGAAAAGAATTCCTTATTCTTCTTTTTGTTTGTTGATGTTTATAATTGGTAGCAGTGAGATAGACACTAGTTAAGTGAAGGGGATTAATACTTGTTTAATCTCTGTAGCCGGATTCAGATTCTCTTCATTTCATTTCTTAGTCTTTCAGAAACAATGAAATGTCCGGTCGATGGTTCGTGTCGGAAAAGATGAATTCACGTTCTTAAAATGGCCAATTAGAAATCTCAATTATTTTATTTTTTTATATTTTTTTTTTATATTTTTTATATTTTTTTATTATTTATATTTTTCCATGGTTTGACTAGTCTCCTTCATCTAAAAAGCAATAACAGCAAATAGCATGCATGGAACTTCTAGTAAGATTAACATATTAAAGTGTACTGATGGAAACATATACATTTGGGTCATATACAAGTCTGGTATTGATACCGCTGAAACTGAAGGCTTGAAATATCGAATAAGGAATTTTTCCACCGTTCGTTATTTTTGTTTACCGTTGCCGCTTTTTTTAAAACGCGTCTCAGCTGACAAATCAGTTAAATCAACTCTTGCTGTGTTTTTAGATTTTAGGGTATCATATATATGTCACTAAACTTTTCATAGTATATTCTATTCAAAAAAAAACTGAATAGAAATGCTATAATAATGAAATCCTTTCTTTATAATATTGAGCATGTTTCTATTATAGTCAGGTCTTCGTGTTTCTTTCCATTTTTAAATAATATATATATATATATATATATATATATATATATATATATATATATATATATATATATATATATATATATATATATATATATATTATATATATATATATATATATATATATATATATATATATATATATATATATATATATATATTATATATATATATATATATATATATATATATATATATATATATATATATATATGTGTGTGTATATATATATATATATATATATATATATATATATATATATATTATATATATATATATATCTATATATATATATATATATATGTATATATATATATATATATTATATATATTATATATATAATATATATATATATATATTATATATATATATATATATATAATATATATATATATATATATATATATATATATATATATATATATATATATATATATATATATATATATATATATGTATATATATATATATATATATATATATATATATATATATATATATATATATATATATCTATATATATATATATATATATATATATATATATATATATATATATATATATATATATATATATCTGACTGTCTCCAATTCTTTTACTATGACTTGATGCTGTGTGTAGGTTATAAGACAATTGAAGTGATGAAAAGGAACAGAGAAATATATTATTTATGGCTGGCTGTAGTATCTTAATTGGAGTGGACATTTTGTCATGGTAGCTGAACAGCGGCTTTTTTTGAAAACGTATATGATATTTTCACATGTCTGAGTTAATTGCAAAACCGATTTCTAAGCTGTTTTAAACTCTGTATAATGTGGCTGGAATCCAAATTTATTCAGGTTCTTATGGCGAAATTCATAGCGCAAGGCTGCTAAATAAAATCGAAAATTTTTGGAAAATAAATCGGAACTTGTGTCTTGAAATCGAGATTTTTGGTATTATATTACAAAATGCACGACGGGTACGGGAATTTTGCTTAGTTTATCGAGCAGAAAATTAGAAGTTCTGGTAGTATTCAAAATTATTTGATTTGTAAAAAGTTAAGCTTCAAAGCTAGGGTATTTTACTTAGACAAAATGCAAGGAATTTGCCGAATGAGAAATTTGAAATAGAAAAAATCACAGAAGCAATTTTATTTGTGCAAAACCAATGTAATATCCAGTTTTTAGAAGGTCAATCGATTCTTCCAGATTGGGGAAAAAATGCCTTGTCAAGATAAAAAATTACCTCTAAGATGTCAGGAAAATCGATGCGTGACAACAATTCTAGAATTAGTGTCCATTTCGTTTTCGGACGTTTAGAGACGACATGTCTTCTTGCTTATTTTCCATAACCTTAAACGTCTAAATCATAGTAAAAAATAAAATAAAAATTCTTGAAAAAAAAAAATCGGGACTACTGTTTGCATTCCCCAGCTAGGATAGTTTTGTACAACATAAGGAAAAAAACTATTTTTTCTGGAAAACTGCTGGAAATTTTACGAACTTCACTGGAGCTTTTCTGCCCCGTTTTTACGATTCAAATAGCCAGGGAAAATTTCAAGTTTATTTCTCTTACCACTTCTGACCTATGGATCACGAGGGGAAAAACGCAACTGCGATTGCAGTAGTGTTTCTCCCGCAACACAGTGAAACACAAACAAAATATTATATTTCATGACCCAGAATAATGCGCCCATTTCCCCCTTTATTTCTGATCTTTTTTCTACTTATTTTCGAAGAATGTAATGACCAATAAAGAGGAAAAAAAAAGTTAAATCTGAAAGGGCATTTTGATTATTTGATTATGCTGAACTAGACCTTTTTAATCTATTTCAAAGGTAGTCTTATCCAGTAGATGCAAAATTAACTCAAGTTTGAATTCACCAATGTTGTTTAAGTCTTTTGTGTTTTTTCTAATCCTATTACAGGACTAACGTTCTGTAAATAATCAGTTCCCACTTGGAACCAGGCCAAGAACCTCAGTATTATTTCTCGTCCCACTATTGTGATAATGAACTTCAGTCCTCTGTCAACATTTACCTGTAAAGTAATCTGGAAGCCTATTGTTATAAAATTTTCCTTATATTTTTTACCATAATTGTTTTTCTAGATTTTCGGCTCTATTAGCATGGATCGCTCTTTACCTATTGTTTGTTACCATAACTGTTCGTTTTCTTTAGAGAGTTACCCCTCCCCCATCTACTTTGTGTATTTGTATGTACAAACATACTTTTGTTTATTTGACTTTTTTACTAATATCTTTTTAATTTATTTTTTCTAGGCCCATCTGGCATTGTATTGCTTTGCAAATAATCAAATTAGTACTGCATTGAAGTTATTGTACCGAGCCAGGTATTTAGCATTGATTGTGTGTGGTGAGAGCCATCCCGAAGTTGGTTTGCTAGACGTAAGTCCTATTACATTTGTGTTATGTTTATTATTCATATATATTTTCCTACTGCAACCTCTTTAAAATCACACTTGTACATAACAGATGCGATAGAAATAGGAACTTTCGTGTAAAATTGGTTAAGTACCCCTTTTCAACCTAGGATGATTTAAATTTTTTTGTTCAGTCTTTTGGTGGTTGGGGGTCTATTTATGTAAATTGATAGATTTGGATAAAAAATGTAGGTTTTTTAACAGTACCTCTTAGCTAAGCCTTTAACCCCTCCTTAAACATAAGACTTGTGTCAATTAATTAGAGGATGATAATACGTTAATGTCATGTGCTACAAGCGATAGTACATGCATCCAAGATGGAAACTTATTAAATTATTATTTATGTGCGAAATATTTGTCTTGCGGGAAAGTGCTAAATTTGGGGCGTTTTGTAGTGAAAAGTTTCTTTTCTTCGCCTCATTTTTCTCTAAACATTTTGGATAAAGAAATTGCGTCTATTTGCTCGTTTAATTTTATCCTAGTCTTATCTCTAAACCATTTTGATAACAGGGCTGTCCCTAGTTTTTTTTGCGGGGGGGGGGGGGGGGGATAGATTCAGCTGCAGGGAATGTGAGATTTTATTGTCACTGCTTAACAATAAGTTTAATATTTTTATTTAATTTATCCAGTTTTTAAGGTCCTCATTGGTGCAAAGGCTCAATAAAGAACAAAAATTGATATATTTGCACCAGACGCCGTGAACGCGCGATTTATCCAGTTATAAACATACAGCACCAGCAAGGGTTATATTTAAATGAACTAAATAAACACAACATAAGGGTGGTTTATGCTTAATCTTAGGGTTGGTTGGATTTCAAGCTGTGAGGTCCCAGACAGACTTATTGGAATTTTCTTGAGACCGAGTTAGGTAATAATTGATTCAAGTTCGTTCTGAATTGATGTTTCCAAATAAGTTATAATAGCTATGTTTGCAACCATTGCCATCTATGCATATGACCAAATTAGCAGAAGTAAAAGTTACGTGAATAGACAGTTGGCTGCAGTCTCCAAACTCTGGCCAAATAGTCATTTTTACCAATTGACGCAACTATGACACAAAAATAAAAGAAGAATAAACGGTTTCCTTGTCTCAATCATAAAAACTAAACATGCGGTGTTTTTCGGTTGCTGTTGTAGACTCGTTGCAGTCTTAATTCCCTATTGACCTACCCACTAGTGGGCACATCTCCCTCCCACCTAGTTGAAGCTACATTTCCTACCTCGATGGAAATGTTAAATAGTTTTTATGACCTTATGTCCGCCTAATTTAAAGCGATCAGCCTTTAGCTTACATCCTTAGTGCTATTTAGTAAACTATGTGGATTATTAGGTCTCTGTCCTTCTGGAAGGCTTTCTTAAACCATCTAAACTAATACAGTTTAACCTATATATTAAACAGTCTTTTGTGACCTTACCACTCCTTAGTTCGGAGCGATCATTTTTTTACGTAATACTTATTAGAACTGTGCTGAGTATCAAGTTTTTGTCCGTCTGGAAGACATTCCAAAACCAGCCAAACTACTACATAAAAAATGTTGAACAACTTCATTTCTGTTCTTAACACAAATTTGAATTCAACTCTTCTTTTTGGTTTTAAATACACTAAGATTATTGACATGGGGCAGAAATTAGGAAAGGTGCTTTTTAGTTTTCCTCCTCAAAGCCTAAAAATTGTATATGATTAGCTCAGAATTGATAGTGCCAGTTGACCTTTTAATAGTACTCTCTATTCGTACCTAATTATTTACATGTTTCATCTTATTACTTATAAACATTCTTAAAAATCTGAGTTTTCAATTACAAATAATGGTGAATCTAGAACAGAAGTTGAAATGACGACATCATCTTCTATTTTAATGTCAGAAGGCCTAAAACTATGCTAAACAGAGTGATTCAGTTTAGCAAAACTTCTATAACAAAGGCAAAGTAACCAAAACGGAATAATCTGTCAATGGAATATTTGATTTAGTGTTTTTTTGCATTATTGACATCGTCTCAAAAACCCTGGTAAAACAACAATTTGTTGTTGCAAAAGACACAACGAATTTGTTGTTGTAAAAGACACTAAATCATTTCCAACTAAGTAAAAGAAATACAGTCTTCTTACTGTCTTCATGTTGTGTTTGACTATTACCTCTGTTGTTTTTCTCTAGCAATTGTCTATATTTAAAAAAAAAAAATTTCGTTCACAGAGTAACATAGGATTGATACTTCATGCCGTTGGTGAATATGACCTTTCCCTTCGATTCTTGGAGAAATCACTGAAGTTGAATAGTAAGTACTATGGAGCGAGGAGTCTCAAAGTGGCGGTTTCTCATCACCTAGTTGCTCGAACTCAAAGCTGTATGGGAGATTTCAGAGGTGCTCTCCAGAATGAAAAAGAAACTTACACTATTTACAAACAACAGGTAAAGCTCCCATTAAATTGTCAATCTTTTTTGGCTCTATAGAACTTGTCCCTGTAGGTCATGAAGATTGTGGATATACAAAATAAAAGAGCACGCTTTGTGGTCTTTTTAGTGACCCTCGTTTCCCTCGACGGGAATTATCACCTGCTTGTGCCGGACAAAATAATGTTGGTTCAATTGTACATAAATGAAATACACAGAGATATACAGGAGAAAGAGCGTTTTTATGGCCTTTTCCGTGGCCATCCTTTAGCTCGAGCGGAATTATCAGCTGCTTGTGCCAGAAAAATAATGTTATTTCAATTGTACATAATTGAAACACTGGATATAATGAAGAAAGAACCCGTTTTCATGGCCTTCTTCATGGCCCTCGTTTTGCTTGAGTAAAGTCGTCAGGGTACTTGTGTCGAAGAAATAATGTTTTGTTCAGTAGTATATGAGGACAATCCATGGATATATACTGTAGAAAAGAGCTCTTTTTTTTTTTTTTTTTTTTTTTTTTTTTTTTTTTTTTTTTTTTTTTTTTTTTTCTCGCAAGTATCTGAGGCCAACGAAATAATATTGGGTCTAATAATTTTAAGTAAATCGCAAATGAGTACACACGCCCAACTTTGTGTATGTACTGTATAGATATAAGTTAAGTTTTCTATGTTTTTTTTTGTTTTTTTTTTATATAGGTTAGGTTTTTTGAAGCTTTTTAAGGCTGAAAAAAGAAAATATTTTGAAAGCTTTTTTGTATTTTAAATAAATAAGTAGTTTTAAGAAATGTTGTAACAAAGTATTTGTAGCCAAGATTTTTGTCTTTTTTTTGTTTGTGACCATCAAAACATACTAATGTTTTTACTCAAACTTGGTATTGTAGTGGTCTTTTTTAGGATGAAAATGTTGTTTGTTCCAAAATAAACTTAAAAATGAAAATGAAAGCTTAAAAAAGAAATTAAAAGGTTAAGGAGAAAACACAAACTTATTATTTTCAAAAGAGCATATATTTTTGAATTTATTTTGGCAAATTTGAGTTTAATTTTTTGGCGATTACTTCTGGAGAATATATATATATATATATATATATATATATATATATATATATATATATATATATATATATATATATATATATATATATATATATATATATTATATATTATATATATATATATATATATATATATATATATATATATACTATATATATATATATATATATATATATATATATATATATATATATATATATCTATATATATATATATAATATATATATATATATATATATATATATATATCCTCTGCTGTTCTCTCTCTTCTCCTCTCTGTCCTCTCTTTCTCTCTCTCTCTCTCTTTCCTCTCTTTCTCTCTCTCTCTTTCCTCTCTCTCTTTCTCTCTCTCTCTTTCTCTCTCTCTCTCTCTCTCTCTCTCTCTCTCTCTCTCTCTCTCTCTCCTCTCTCTCTCTCTCTCTCTCTCTCTCTCTCTCTCTCCTCTCTCTCTCTCTCTCTCTCTCTCTCTCTCTCTCTCCCTCTCCTCTCTCTCTCTCTCTCTCTCTTTCTCTCTTTCTCTCTTCTCCTCTCTTTCTCCTCTTTCTCTCTCTCTCTCTCTCTCTCTCTCTCTCTCTCTCTCTCTCTCTCTCTCTCTCTCTCTCTCTCTCTCTCTCTCTCTCTCTCTCTCCTCTCTCTCTCTCTCTCTCTCTCTCTCTCTCTCTCTCTCTCACAAGGAAGTGACTGACGAGTTGCCAGCGTTTTTTCTTAGCCGAATAAAAATTTGTGCATGGTAGAGTGAGGCTTAGTTAGTTTTTCTGGGTTTTCAGGATCATGAATCATGCAATACGATTTTTTGTGGGCCTGTTTTCACCAACTGTAAGCTTGTTTACCGTTCTGATAATTACCAAATAATTGCCGAAAACGAAACGATTTTGGTTCGATCGATATGTTTTTCTTAAGAAACTTAATGAAAATATGATAAGAATTTAATTAGAACATCGCAATTGAGAAATTAGTTAATAGATTGGGTGCATAAATACTATCCATTGAACACCTACTTTTTCTTTTTTGGTTTTTCTTTTTTCCTACAAGCCATTCTTACAAGTTATGGAATAGATTATCGATATCTGTAATAAGAAAATCTACATTTTTTTAGGGGATTTCACAGAAACTAGTTTATGTTATAGTATCAATGTTAATGTCAAAATGTTGGAATATACTACAGTATTGCCAAAGCACATATGAAAACGTTTTTGACTCTTGCTGAATTTTAGCGGCAATTTGTCAAAATTGCCTTTCAACCAATATGGTTGTTTCTCTTTTTAGCTGGGCGATGAGCACGAGAAAACGA
Organism: Artemia sinica; assembly: GCA_027921565.1. Taxonomy (NCBI): domain Eukaryota; kingdom Metazoa; phylum Arthropoda; class Branchiopoda; order Anostraca; family Artemiidae; genus Artemia; species Artemia sinica. The sequence continues at coordinate 14,358,097 of CM051259.1, read as the reverse complement.
AAGAATCATCTGAATGTTTACGTCATTTGACCCATCAGGCCGTTGCGTTACAGAAGCGAATGAACGAACTTTACCAAGGGAAGTCCAATAATACCCTGCCGCCTATTCAGATCCAACCCCCATCTATGGGATCAGTTTTGGATATGTTGAATGTCATCAATGGGATACTTTTTGTTCAAATAAGGTTAGTCAAAATCCTGACTGGTCCAACGTAATCCCAATCGTGGACCAATCAACGTTCGCAACCTGACGAAAGTGTATTCACGACGACCCCTTGTGGTATTCTTACTTATAACAATCTTTACCTTAGGATCCGTATTTCTGGGCTACCTGCGTCTATCTTTAATTAATTTGAAAGAATTTGAAAAAGGATATAATTAGCTTCTAATTTTATTAACGATTATTTTCTTATAGCATTACATTAAGAAATTTCGATGCTCTGAGTCGAACTATCAGAAAAAAAAGACATAGAAGAAATTTTAAGAATGGTCATTCATATAATTAAGATTTCTATGTAGACATCTCACTCAAAATATACATTTGTTCATAAAGCACGGTGTTTTCAGATTATTAAGATTCTATGACACATAATCCATATTTCGGTGGTGACAACTTGCTCAAAATATATCTTTATTCATAAAGTATGGTGGTTTCAGATTATTAAGATTCTGTAACATATAATCATAATTTCGATGCTGACAAACTATTCAAAATATACCTATGTTCATAAAGTATGTTGGTTTAAGATTATTAAGATTCCGCAACATATAATTAAGATTTCGGTGTTGACAAATTACTCAAAATATACCTGGGTTCGTAAAGCACGGTGTTTTCAGATTATTAAGATTCTCTAACATTTAATCAAGAGTTCGGTGTTGACAACTCACTCAAAATATGCCTGTATTCATAAAGTATGGTGTCTTTCGATTACCAGGGAAATATTTCTCCATCCCTTGAGAGTGTTTCTTGTTAGCGCCCAATTCTCCTTATCTATAAATTGCATTTATTGCAATTCTTTTAATTTGTTTTTTATCTCTTTGAGTCTCGTTAATTCAAGCATACTAATTAATATATCACTGATCCATAGCAGTGTGGCCCTAGGAAGTCAAAATACACTCCCGGCAAAATAAGGTTTTGAGACGCATATCGCTATTGGTTCTGCAATATCAATCGGCAACGCCTAAGAATCCGCTTGATACCTTCTTTTTAACTTGTCCTCATCTGAAAAATAATATTAGACATCAATTCTTATGCAATGTAGTTTCAATATAAAGCTACAATTCTTATTGCAAGAACGTGTTTCGATTTTACATTTTAGAGTGACAGAAGGGAGGGCTATAAATCCGGCGAGAATTCTTTTCAAATTTTGTAAAATAAGAAAAGAGTCTGAATTCCAGAACTCCAGCGCCAAACTTGAGGCAAAACTTAGATTTATCTAACATAGGTATGCTTTAAGTTTTACTGATCTTGTGGTGGCTGAAGGAAGTGTATCGCCCGCTTATACTATAATGATATTGTTTTAATATCAATAAAGAGAATGATTGGTGTCCAAGTGTGTCTATTGCTTTTATCTATCCTAGAAACCAACTATGGAATTCTAGTATTTTCTATTACAGAGAAGTATCACCCAAACGAAGTTGCTGGTTCCACCATAGTTGCTAAAATTTCTGTATCTTTCAAAACGTACTATATACTAAAAGGAAGTTAGATTTACTTTCTTCGCTTGAAATATACCGTATTAATAGTAGAAAATTTCTCAAGTTTGGTTTTTCAGGACAAGTATGCACCACAGCTCATAATAAAGTACCAGAAACGGTACGGTACTACTATTTGTAACAACTCGTCCAAACGACGTCACGTGAAAACAATGCTGCCATCTTGATCCCAAGATCGGTTTAGTAACATTATGTTTAATATTCTTTAAAACACTACATCGTGGGAAATTTATGTGTCCGGAAATTCAGGAAATTCAGGAAAGTCGTGGGAAATTCAATATTAAACATAATGTTACTAAACCGATCTTGGGTTCAAGATCTTGGGCCACACTGCTATGGATCAGTGATATATTACTTAATATTCTTGAATTAAGGAGACTTAAAGAGATAAAAGACAAATTAAAAGAATTGCAATAAATGCAATTTATAGACAAGGAGAATTGGGCGCTAACAAGAAACACTCTCAAGGGATGGAGAGATATTGCCCTGGTTAATCTAAAAACACCATACTTTATGAATACAGGCATATTTTGAGTAATTTGTCAACATCGAAATTATGATTATATGTTACAGAATTTTAATAACCTTAAACCAACATACTGTACTTTATGAACACAGGTATATTTTGAATAATTTGTCAACATCGAAATTATGATTATATGTTATAGAATCTTAATAACCTTAAACCAAGATACTTTATGAACACAGGTATATTTTGAATAATTTGTCAACATCGAAATTATGATTATATGTTATAGAATCTTAATAACCTTAAACCAACATACTTTATGAACACAGGTATATTTTGAATAATTTGACAACATCGAAATTATGATTGTATGTTATAGAATCTTAATAACCTTAAACCAACATATTTTATGAACACAGGTATATTTTGAATAATTTGTCAACATCGAAATTATGATTGTATGTTATAGAATCTTAATAACCTTAAACCAAGATACGTTATGAACACAGGTATATTTTGAATAATTTGTCAACATCGAAATTATGATTATATGTTATAGAATCTTAATAACCTTAAACCAAGATACTTTATGAACACAGGTATATTTTGAGCAAGTTGTCACCACCAAAAGCTGAACATTTGTAACACGCTGGATTTAGGATTCTTTGTCCGACAGGACGAGGGTTCGAATCCTAGTGTACCCAATTATTTGGGTTGGGGACGGGGTCAGTAGCGTGAGCTTAGCCAGAGTCAACCCAGCTTTAATGGGTACCTGGAGTAATCTGAGGAAGATAAACAGGAAGGGTGTACGAAAGCACAGGATGGTTGGTCCCCAGCCCCCCATTGTACTTCCTGACTGAAGGGCCAAGAAACGGAGATCAACTCCACCGGTAGGGGCTGTAAAGTCCAATGCCGTATTCTTTACCTTTACCTTTTATTTGTAACCCGAATAGTGAAGAAAAGAAAGAAAGCTAATACTTATGCAATGAAACATCGTCTGAACCGTTGCTGCCTGCTATGTTGATAGAATATCAGAATCCTAATCTCAGAGTTAGAGCTCAATATTAGGTTTTTTTTCCATTGGTAAAAATACTGTAACATTGGACATACATTATTTTAAGGATTAAAATTACACTTGTGCAGGAAAAATCAATATCAAATCATTCTATCCGCAAAGATATCTGAGAAATACTCCCCACGTATGAAATTAACTCCACCTATTGATTCTCTACATATAGGTTGTCATCTTGGAGATCTACACGTAGATTTCAAGTCGAAACCTCCTAACAAGAATTAGATACTGGCAACAAGAAAAAACTGACCATGCTGTCATCTTGAATTCAAGACCAATGCTTTGAGTAGTATTATGTTTCTTTGACTTTAGTTTGCTTGAACTAAATCAAATCTACAGAAAGACATTGAGTTTGATTGATTAGTTTGATTTAATTGATGGAATAGTGGCTATGTCTGACATTTTATGTAAGAGGATGGGAGGATAAAATTTATGGCGCTCTTGCTAGCATATGTTTACTTTTTCGGTTGAAAGAAGTTCAAGACTAAATTTATGGCGCTCTTGCTAGCATATGTTTACTTTTTCGGTTGAAAGAAGTTCAAGACTAAATTTATGGCGCTCTTGCTAGCATATGTTTACTTTTTCGGTTGAAAGAAGTTCAAGACTAAAATTACAGTGTAGCCAACAAGAAACAGTATGACTAATTATAAAAATCTTGTGACTGAAAGCTTTTTGTTCTTTTTACACGCTTAAAATTTTTCAAAGAAAAACTAATAGGTGGAACTTAACCGAGAAACATTTCATATAAAACTCAGAGGACACAAATTGATTGTAACTGGGATAGTTTGTGGATACAGATATGGTATTTGTGTTTAAGTATGGTTGTATTAACCATGGCCAATAAATGTTTTTAGTGAAAATAAGTATTATTATATCATATGTGCCTTAGACTAGTTTTGTGAAATGCCGGAAAAAAGATTTTTGACTTATTTTCGTGTAAAGTAAAATTAAATAGTCATAGCTTATGAGAGCTATATAGATATGAAGGGTAGACATAAATTAGCGGACGCTTGGTATAAAGGGTAAAAATGTTATGACTGTTCGTTTGCTTGACAACAGTGTTTCTCTTTTCTTTTTCTATTTTTTTGTGTTTTTCTTCTTTCTTAGAAAAGATATCTTGTGCAACATGCTTTCGAATTCCAATGGTCTGCGTAGTGCTGGTATTGATCTCCTGATTTTCTGCCTTCGGTCGGCAGTGCAAGCTTGATTGGGGGTCGACTGGTTTGACTCTGGCTGAGCTTACACCGTTGACCCCCGTCCAATAACCAAATACCAGTGACCCGAAGACTCGAACCCCTGTCCTCTAGTCCCCTGTAGTTAATGTTTTCACTGGGAATTCGGTTATAAATAGAGATCAGTTTTGTTTTACTGTTACGTAAGAGATGAGACATCCTTATTAACAATTAGTTGGATGGGCAGGTTTTGATAAGCTTTCACGAAAGAAATAAAAAATGACATCTTTTCCTGTGTTTTCAGTAATTTCCCTTTTGTGTAAATATTTGCTTTATTTTCAGTCAACAAGACATCGATAACTTCAAATCCGAATATGAAAAGAGACAACTAAAAGCGAGTGAAGAAGCAAAGAAAATAAATGAAGACAAAGCTGACGAAAGTAAAATAGAAATCAAGGCTGAAGAAGAGATTGGTCGATAATAAGAATATGTTGACTTACATAGTTCAAATTGCTCGTTTTTGGCAAAGCAACTGCAATTTTAGTCTCTCAAAATCACAACCGTTGTGAATAATTCTATTTTCAATTTGGGTGGGGTTTTCTCTGCATAATTCTATACCCCTCCCAGTTCATTGTTTTTTATCATGACGGACAATTATTTGCTTGAAATTCATAATTTGTTGAAAAACCACCAAAATAAGTATAATTCCTTATATAGTAAATTTTCCTTCTCTTTCTTGTCAAAGAGAAAAATGAGCTTCTTTTAAAAAGCTCCATCAAAATATTTTCTCTTTCAAAAGTACGTATTATTTCAATTGGATGCTGTTTTAGGGAGGATTTCGATGTGTAAAAAAATTCTCTTAATTACCGTTGAATTTTCAAAATAATCTTACATTAGGAATATTTGTCTCTTGATAGTTTTTTAAGCCCGTTGTTTTGCTGTCATCTGTAGTAAGTAGATCTTTACTAGGTTGTAACTGCTGCCAAAGAGTATAGGTAACTTATTAGCGTGGAAACTAGCGCTAGTGCCAACAAAAAACACAAACGCCATCTAATATTTGGTGTTTCTTAGCATTTTTAATGTAATAATAAAACAAAATTTGTGTAACTGGCAGAACTACTTTAATAATAAGTGTCTGATCTCAGTTTCTTGAGGAAAATCAAGGAAAATAGTAGATGGCCCTGTTTTTTAGATTTGGGCCATTTTCCCGTCTCACAAGTTGCCCATATTTTTTGGCTGCTGCTGTGATCATGATTTGTATCAGTATATATTAATGAATAGGATTTGAATGGTATTAAACAATTTCGCCGTACCGAGTAGCCTATCAAACCTAGTAGATAATCAAAAATTAATTAAACAGTATTAAAGTAAATTTCTTATAGTTTTTGACCTTATGTAAGTAGGCTACCAATAACTCTGATAACTTCAAAACCGCGTTTTTTCAATTAATTAATGGGTCAAGCTCTAGTTTGTATTGCCTGAGGTATTTCAACAGTTGCTGAGGCGTCCTGGAAATGTCTGATATACTTCTATATGAGATCAGTGAGACAAACTATTTAAGTCTTATCCAGTTCATCGTTGTCAGCATGTACCAAAAACTTTAAAGTTGTACTCTGCCAATGGGTGATATAAAATTGTAAAGAAAAAGTCGGAGTTTATGGTTATTCTCTTAACTTCACGATATTACATCCAACCTGAAATAAGTCAGTGTTCATCGAAAAAGGAAATAAAATGATATTTAGGTCATTCTTGCCAAAATGAATTCTGCATTTTTTGACTTAAGTATTTTTTCTGTCCATTAAAATCCAGTCTTTTCTTCTTTTTCTTCTTCCCTATGTCTTCATGACTATAAACTCTCTTTGTAGCTATCAACCTTCTAAAAGTATGTATTCCTTGCCTTATTTATTATTAATCCTACTCCAAAACATGAAAAATATTAATAGTTTGAGAGGGGGGGAGTGGTTCTTTGATCTCCTTTAAGGTGATTTTCAGGCTCTTCCGGATCGACTGTTTTTGCAGCTGACGTTTGGTTTAGAGTGGAGTCGAATGATGAATGCTGTTGATGCAATCGATTCTCTACTTTTTTTTAAATATTGCAGTTGCTTGCTTTTTTCTGTTTTGGGCGCCGAACCTTGGAACGCGTAGTCAAAGCTTAGCTATTATTCGTGTGTCATTTTCCTTTTCTAGAATCGAGTTTTGTTATATTTTGTTGTAAAACTTTGTCATGCTTTGGTTCTGAAATTAAAGCATATCAAAAAAGGCGCTTCTTAAGTTGTTTTTCAAAAGAGAAAAGTGGCTTTTTAGGAAAACATGGTAATCAACACCGTATGGCGTATCAGTTTTTTTTTTTTTTTTTTCATAACTTGCAATAATTGCAAGGCTATCTCTCCTTTGAATTTTCCATATCTGGAAAAGATTTTAGTCCTGAGCTGTAGATTTCTGGAAAAGTGATACCCAATGTAATATAACTTAATCCAATATTTCCTGTTTCCTGGTCGATTAGTTCCTATACTGCTAAATTTTCACTACGGTTCTTTTGCTACTTTCCCTTTAAAAAAAAAAATGAACCAATGTATACATATTAAAAATGAAAGTAATGTCAATGAAACCTCGGGAATCTTGAATGGAGAGTTTTAATGTAATGGTTTTGACTGCTGTGTTTTTGATAAAAACTAAAGGTAAGATTCTTTTCAGGCGAAAGTTGTCTCCTTGACGATCTAGGAAAAGGTTAAAATTCCTCGAAAGTAGAGATATTTAACTTTTTCTATTTAAATAGCGAGTTTCAATTTCAAACCGAAGTTCCCTAACGTTTGGCATAAACGCACTCATTACACTTTTTCGTAAAAGGACCTACAAGAACAGCCCTTTTTTCCCAGATTCAGTGAGCATATTTAGGAATCTCCAACTGTTTAACCTTCATTTTTGCAGCCTGTTATAGTGGCGGATCCAGGGGGGGGGGTCGCCTCCCTTCCTAACGTAGTCTAAAGTAGTGTAATTTACTTAATTAACGCAATTTTGCGTTAATTAAACTTGCTCCTAACCCAAGTTTATCGGATCAACCTATTTTGCCCCCCCCCCCTTAAAAAAAGTCCTAGATCCGCCCATGGCCTGTTAAGGGTTTAAAATTTAGAAAATTACTGAGATTAGACAACATTTACTTAAATGGAAACTCATGCGGTAGATGGAGCGTCTATGAGGAACTTGTAAGACTAGATGATCAAGCAGTTTAACCTTGTGAAAAGTCAACGGCAAAATCTAAGTCGGTTGTGAAACCATCTTTGATATTTTTTTGTGATCGAATACAATCAATTAGCTTCGCACAAATATTGTTTTTATGGGTACTATGCACCTCAGAACCTATGATTTACAAAAATTGTATCACAGCAAATATAGAAATTGTCTGTAACAAAAATACTCTAGGAATGACCCCCCCCCCCCCCCCATGCTCCTAAATTGGAATTTTGGTTATGTCTCTCCTGAAACAGTGCTTTAGGAATATTAAACTCAGAATTGGCAATGCAAAATATATTTTACATTGCTTTGAGTAGACGTGATAGCAGGTAAACGAAAATTCCAGGCCGCTGAGCCTGTAATTAAGCAATACGGGACTTGTGGAAAAATAAATTCGTCGCAAATTCTTTGTTAGGGCGGATGTTTATGCGAAGTAGTATGACCATTTGATTTGTGTTTTTACTCGCTAGGGAAATATCAAACAATGGAACCTAAAAATCGGCTGACTCCGCTTTTTAACGTCCTTTACAAGGTTGTAGCTACCGCCACAACCATGATAAAATTCACCGATATACATTTGATCTTTAAATGCGGCAGTATGTACTCAATCGTAAAACTTTATACCATCTATAATGGCGACCTTTGAAACTAGAAGACAATAAATCTCCAGGCTACCATTTTCAGCAGCGAGTCGTTTCCTTGAAATTATACTTCACATTTGGTTTGGCCTAATTTTGCATGAGAAACTCAGTTACATCTATTTTACCCAGGGTACTAATCCAAGGTATCTACAGCGGAACCCTTTGAAACTAAAAGGTAACAAGTGTCCACAGTACATTCTCAACTCCACAAAGTAAAAGTATTTCTAAAAATAATCTTCCTCGTTTGTGTAGAATCCTTTTTTTTGAAAAGATATTCAATCAGACATATCTGATTTTCAGACACAGAAAGATGTAAATTGGTGTTATTTAAAAAACGCACCACTAGGCTAATTTAGAAGAAAAACTTGAGTTTTTTTCCCAAGATACACATATAATACGTAACTTAAAACAAGAAAAGGCAAAAAAAGGTAAAACAAAATTTTACTTGTCAATTATTAAGTTCAAAGATCTGCAAATACCATTCTTGCAACTTATTCACATATTATGTTTTGTTTCAAATCTTTTTTCATCTTTCCTTTCTTTCATCTTTTCATCTTTCAATCTTTACAATTTTTCCTACAATTTTTAGCCCAATTTTATCTTTCACTCCTAAGACTTTGAAGCTTCCTTTTAAATGTTCAATAATTTGCCTCAAGCACTGAACAAAACTTTAAAATTGCGTAATTAACTCAAAATCATAGGCAGCGTAATAGCGCTGCCTAAGTAAAGAACGATGTTGGCACAATGTATTATTTATTTTCTTGTTTTGGCCAGGGCACTTCGTATCGAAGGAGTTGTCGTATAAACTTCAAAAAGGGCTCGTTCGATTGGAAATTGGAATGGCTAGTGTTCTTTTTAATAGTCGAAAGTGATTGGAAGGTAATTAACACCCCTTTCACGCCCACCATTTCCCCAAACACATCCAATTAAAATTTTGAGATAGCCATTTTGTTCAGCGTAGCTGATTTCCTGAAAGAAAAAAAGTTTTTGAGGAGGACACTCCCCCGAAAGCCCTCAGGGCAAGGGTTGTAAGTTTTGCCTGGGGTATATAAGGTTTTTATACAAAGCTTTGTCGTAGAAACTTTAAAAACGGCTCATTCGATTGGAAATTCAAAGGGCTAGTGCCCTTTTTAATAGTCGAAAGTGATTGGAGGGCAACTAACACCCCTTCCACGCCCACCATTTATCCAATCAAAATTTTAGGATAGCCATTTTGTTCAAATTAGTTGAAAGGTCCAGAAATTATATCTTTGAGGATGACACTCCCCCCACAGCCCTCAGGGCAAGTGTTGTGAGTTGTGCCCTGGGGGCATATAAGATTTTTATTGACCCCCTCTCACGCCAATCTTTTCCCCAAACACATCCAATCAAAATTTTAAGATAGCAATTATGTTCAATGTAGTTGAAAGATCTGGAAAATAGGTCTCTGAGGATGATAGCCCCCCCCCCACAGCCCTCAGGGCAAGGGTTGTAGGTTATGTCCTGGGGGAATATAAGGTTTTTATAGAAAGCGCTGCCGTAGAAGCTTAAAAAAGGGCTCATTCGATTGGAAACTGAAATGGCTAGTGCCCTTTTTAATAGTCGAAAGTGATTGGAAGGCAAGTAACACGCCTTCCACGCCCACCATTTATCCAAACACATCCAATCAAAATTGTACGATAGCCATTTTGTTCAAAGTAGTTGAAAGGTCCGGAAATTATATCTTTGAGGATGACACTCCCCCCACAGCCCTCAGGGCAAGGGTTGTAAGTTATGCCCTGGGGGCATATACGATTCTTACTGAAAGCTTTGTCGTAGAAACTTGAAAAAGGGCTCATTCGATTGTAAAGTCAAAGGGCTAGTGCCCTTTTTAATAGTCGAAAGTGATTGGAGGGCAACTAACCCCCACCTTTCCCCCAAACACATCCAATCAAAATTTTTAGATTGCCATTTTGTTCAACGTAGTTGAAAGTTTCGGAAATTAGGTCTTTGAGGATGATAACTCCACCCCCCCCCACAGCGCTCAGAGCAAGGGTTGTAAGTTATGCCCTGAGGGCATATACGGTTTTTATAGAAAGCGTTGTCGTAGAAACTTCAAAAGGGCTTATTCGATTGGAAATTGAAATGGCTAGTGGCCTTTTTAATAGTCGAAAGTAATAGGAGGGCAACTAACCCCTCTCACGCCCACCATTTTCCCAAACACATACAATCAAAATTTTGAGATATCCATTTTGTTCAACGTAGTTGAAAGTTCTGGAAAATAGGTCTTTGAGGATGATAACCCCCTACAGCCCTCAGGGTAAGGGTAGAAAGTTATGCCCTCGGGGCACATAAGGTTTTTATAGAAAGAGTTGTTGTAGAAACTTCAAAAAGGGCTCATTCGATCGGAAATTTAAAGGGTTAGTGCCCTTTTTTGAGGTTTTCAATTTGTTTAGCGTAGTTAAAAATTATGTAAATAAAAGTTTTCAGGGCAAGGGTTGTAAGTTATACCCTGGGGCAAGGGCGGATCCAGGGGGTTTTTTTGGGGGGTTACTAATTTTTGACTCAGTTTTCGACTAATTTTACTGATTTTTACCTAGGTATTACTAATTTTCGACTCGGTCAAAATTTAGGGGGGGGGGGGTTCAAACCGGGTACCCCCCCCCCCCTCCCCCCCCACCCCCACCCCCTGGATACGGCCTTGCCCTGGGGGCATATAAGGTTTCTATAGAAAGTATTGTCGTAGAAACTTAAAAAGGGCTCATTTGGTCGGACATTGAAAGGGCGAGTGCCCTTTTTTATAGTCAAAAGTGAATGGAGAGCAACTAACCCCACTCTCTAACCCACTATTTCCCCAAACACATTCAATTAAAATTTTAAGATAGCCATTTTGTTCAATGTAGTTGAAAGTTCTGGAAATTATGATTTTGAGGATGACAAACCCTCCAAACCCCTCAGGCAAGGGTTGTAAGTTATGCCTTGAGGTTATATAAGGTTTTTATAGAAAGCGTTTTCGTAGAGACTTCAAAAAGGGCTTATTTGATTGGAAATTGAGAGGGCTAGTGCCCTTTTTAATAGTCAAAAGTGATTGGAGGGCAACTAATCCCCCTCTCACGCTCACCACTTCCCCAATCACATCCAATCAAAATTTTGAGATAGTCATTTTGTTCAACGTAGATGATTTTTCTGGAAATTAGGTCTTTGAGGATGATCTCCCCCCCCAGAGCCGTCAGGGCTAAGGTTGTAAATTATGCCCTGGGGGAAATATAAGGGTTTTTATAGAAAATGTTGTCGTAGAAACTTCAAAAAAGGCTCATTCAATTGGAAAATGAAAGGGCTAGTGCCTTTTTTAATAGGCTAGTCAAAACTGATTGGAGGGAAACCAGACCCCCTCTCACGCCCACCATTTCCCAAAACACATCCAATTGTGAGATAGCCATATTTTTCAACGTATTTGAAGGGTTTTTTAAATGTTTTCACTTTTATAACTTTAAGAAAACAAAAATTAATTAAGATTTTAAGGAATAAATATCAGCATATGTATATTAAACTGACATTGCACATTTTTTTCAGTAAAGTACAAATTATATTCTGGCTTTTAGAAAGCATAGGGTTTAGAACCCTACTCCGATTAATTTCTGCTCGTTTTGAGATTGACTTATTTTAATTTCTGTTTGTTTTGGGTTTCATTTATTTATTGATACTAATTTGTGGTAGTTGTATGCTTGGTAGATTATTTGATTCTATTTTTGTTTATTTTTGGTTTAATGGAGTTCTTTACTTTTTTTTTGAAAAAACATATTTTGTGCAAAAAGTTTTTTTGATTAATTATAGTAAATGACCAATCATGGAAGTTCTATGATCTCTGCAGCAAATTATACAGAGCAGCCGGATAGGATAGTATAAAGGCTGTGTAAAAGGCAAAGGAAATTCAAAATAGATTGATCCATGAGTATCATCCTGTATTATATATTTTTTTATAATGCAGAATACCAGTATTAGGTTATGGCAAAGCCATCGATGGAAGGTTCCGTCATTGCACCGCAGATTTATAGTGTTCTGCTCAGGGTGGTCGCCTTTCCTCGAGCAAAAATTAACATAAGTTGGTCACAAAACCCCTATGCCTTCCCAAGGCCAGAACAAAATTTGCACTTTACTTAAAATGTATGAATGTTTTTACTTTTATAACTTAAATAAATCAAATAATATTAACATTTTGATTACTAAATATCAGTATATCTATATTAAACTGACAATGCACATTCATTTGTATTTTTTCAGTAAAGTACAAATTTCGTTCTGGCCTTGGGAAGGCATAGGGGTTTCTTGACCAACTTATGTTAATTTCTGCTCGTTTTGAGTTTGACTCGGTTAATTATTGCAATTTCTGCTCGTTTTGGGTTTCATTTATTTATCGATGCTGATATGGGGTAGTTTCACGCTTGGTAGATTATTTGATTTTACTTTTGCTCATTTTTTGTTTAATGGAGTTCTTTACTTTTTTTGAAAAACTTATTTTGTGGAAAAAGTTTTTTAAATTAATTTCTGTTCGTTTTATATTGACATAGTCTTTTCAGAGAAAAAGAAAATAGTACTTTAAATCTTTTTGTTTTTAATACTTTATAGTTTGGCCTGCTATTTGTATGCTGGAAAAAAAATTTCAGCAATTTTTAACAACATACACCCTTTTAAAAATCTGGACACAAATAGTACTGTTTAATTTAGTTTCATACCTTCTCTGGTTGACCTGAAATAGAAAACTTGATACCATTCGCTAAAAATTTACTTTCTTTGATAGCTTGGATACCCTTACGCTATTTTGATTTGCTTAAATTTTAAGAGCAGAAATGGGAGGGTTGGCGTGGGAGGGTGGGAGTGGAAGGGAGATTAGTTGCCCTGAAATCACTTTCGACTATTAAAAAGGGCATCAGCCCTTTCTATTTTCAATCGAATGAGCCCTTTTCGAAGTTTCCACGATAACTCCTTCGATACGAAGTGCCCTGGTCTAAACAACAACAACAAAAAATAATACATTATACCCACTTCGATGTTTACTACAAAAATATCAAGCCTTCCAATCACTTTCGACTATTAAAAAGGGCACTAGGCATTTCGATTTCCAATCGAATGAGCCCTTTTGGAAACGACAACGCTTTCTATAAGCACCTTATATGCCCCAGGGCATAAATTACAACCCTTACCCTAAGGTCTGTTAGGGTGGTTGTCATCCTCTAAGACCGAATTTCCAGAACTTTCAATTACGTTATACAACATGGCTATCTCAAAATTTTGATTGGATGTTTTTGGGGAAATGATGGGCATGAGAGGGGTGTTAGTCGCTATCCAATTACTTTCAACTATTATAAAAGGCACTAGCCCTTTCAATTTCCGATTGAAGGAGCCCTTTAGAAGTTTCTGCGACAACGCTTTCAATAAAAACTTTATATGCCCCAGGGCATAACTTACAATCCTTGCCCTGAGGGCTGTGGGGGGAGGGTTTGTCATCCTTAAAGACCTAATTTCCAAAACTTTCAACTACGTTGAATAAAATGGCTATCTAAAAATTTTGATTGGATGTGTTTGGGGAAAAGATGGGCGTGAGAGGGGGGTTAGTTGCCCTCAAATCACTTTCAACTATTAAAAGGGGTACTATCCCTTTGAGTTTCAAATCTAATGAGCCTTTTTTCAAGTTTCTGTGACAAAGATTTCAATAAAAACCTTACATTCCCCCAGGGCATAACTTATAATCCTTGCCCTAAGAGTTGTGGGGGAGTGTCCTCCTAAAAAATATATTTTCTATCTGGATATCAATAACGCTAAACAAAATGGCTCTCTCAGAATTTTTATTTGATGTGTTTGGGGGAATGATGGGCGTGGGGGGGGGGGGGGCAAGTTGCCCTCCAATCACTTTAGACTATTAAAAAGGGCAATAGTCCTTTGAATTTCCAATCGGATGAGACTTTTTGAAGTTTATACGAAAACGCCTTCTTTAAAAACCTTATATGCCCCCAGGGCATAACTTAAAACCCTTGCCCTGAGGGCTGGGGGGCAGTATCCTCCTCAAAAACATATTGTTCTATGTGGAAATCAACTACGCTGAACAAAATGGCTATCTCAAAATTTTGATCGGATGTGCTTGGGGAAATTATGGGCATGGGAGGGCTAGTTGCCCTCCAATCACTTTCGACTATTAAAAAGGGCACTGGCCCTTCGAATTTCCGATCGAAAGAGCCTGTTTTGAAGTTTTTACGACAACGCCTTCTATAAAAACCTTATATGCCCCCAGGGTATAACTTAAAACCCTTGTCCTGAGGGTTGTGAGGGACTGCCCTCCTCAAAAACATAATTTCTATCTGGAAATTGACTACGCTGAACACAATGGCTATCTCAAAATTTTGATTGGATGTGTTTGGGGGAATGATGGGCGTGGTGGGGCTAGTTGCCCTCCAATCACTTTTGACTATTAAAAAGGCCACTAGAACTTTCAATTCCCAATTGAATGAGCCCCTTTTGAAGTTTCTCCGACGACCCCTTCCATATGAAGCGCCCTGCTCTAAAGGAAAAAAATAATATATAGTACATTGTGCCAACATCGTTCTCATATGCTCTCAGGGCATAACTTAAAACCCTTGCCCCGAAGGTTGTGGGGGAGTGTCCTCCTCAAAAACATATTTTCTATCTGGAAATCAACTGCGCTGAACAAAATTGCTATCTCAAAATTTTGATTGGATGTGTTTGGGAGAATGATGGGTGTGGGGGGGGGGCTAGTTGCCCTTCAATCACTTTCAACTATTAAAAAGGGCACTAGCCCTTTGAATTTCCAATTGAATGAGCCTTTTTTGAAGTTTCTACGACAACGCCATCTATAAAAACCTTATATGCCCCCAGGGCATAACTTAAAACCCTTGCCCTGAGGGTTGTGGGGGAGTGTCCTCCTCAAAAACATATTTTCTATCTGGAAATCAACTACGCTGAACAAAATGGCTATCTCAAAATTTTGATTGGATGTGTTTCGGGGAATGATGGGCATGGGGGGAGGCTAGTTGCCCTCCAATCACTTTCGACTATTCAAAAGGGAACTACCCTTTGAATTTCCAATCGAATGAGCTTTTTTTGAAGTTTCTACGACCACACCTTCTATAGAAACCTTATATGTCCTCAGAGCATAACTTAAAACCCTTGCCCCGAGAGTTGTGGGGGAGTTTCCTCTTCAAAAACATATTTTCTATCTGGAAATCAACTACGCTGAACAAAATGGCTATCCTAAAATTTTGACTGGATGTGTTTGGGAGAATAATGGGCGTGGGGGGGAGGGCTAGCTGCCCTCCAATCACTTTCGACTATTAAAAAGTGCACTAGCCCTTTGAAATTCTAATCGAATGAGCATGTTTTGAAGTTTCTACGACAACGCCTTCTATAAAAATCTCATATGCCCCCAGGGTATAACTTAAAACCCTTGTCCCGAGGGTTGTTGGGGAGTTTCCTCCTGAAAAACATATTTTCTATCTGGAAATCAACTACGCTGAACAAAATAGCTATCTCAAAATTTTGATTGGATGTGTTTGGGGGAATGATGGGCTTGGGGGGGGGGAGGCTAGTTGCCCTCCAATCACTTTCGACTATTAAAAAGGGCACTAGCCACTCCAATTTCCAATCGAATGAGCCCTTTTCGAATTCTCTACGACAACTCCTTTGACACTAAGTGCCTGTCAAAGAAAAAAAAAACACATTGTAGCCAAATCGTTCTTTACTTAGGCAGCGCTAGCGCGCTGCCTATGATTTTATGATGAACAATGTCGATCCTTTAGGTAAATTATTTAACAACAGAGATTTCCAGGTAATAATTTTCTTTCTCACTTATCAGTTTTCAATCGACTGAAAGCACTACGTAACTCATTTTAAAGGTAGAACTCTTTCTAATTGATTACAAACAGGAAAAAGCCTATGGATTTTTCTTCTTTGAAATAGTAAGAGACTAACCTCAAACAATCAAGAAGATAGCTAAATCGAATGTATACAATGATTTTTTATTCCAATGATCGTCTTTTAATGTAATATTATTTCACGACGTCTTTAGAAATAACAACATAATGTCGTGTTTTTCTATTCACGTCATAGTTCTAATAAAACTATGACGATATTCATTATTCATCTAGTAGGGTTTCAGACAAGGTGGTTCTAATGATGTAATTCTGTTTTTGATCTGACTCTATTTTCACGAGTTCTGGGTTTTTATATTTCTTATAACTAAATCGAATGTATACAATGATTTGTTATTCTAATGATCGTCTTTTAATGTAATATTATTTCATGACGTCTTTAGAAATAACAACATAATGTCGTGTTTTTCTATTCACGTCATAGTTCTAATAAAACTATGACGATATTCATTATTCATCTAGTAGGGTTTCAGACAAGGTGGTTCTAATGATGTTATTTTGTTTTGATCTGACTCTATTTTTAGGAGTTCTGGGTTTTTATATTTCTTAGTATTGGACTGATCGTCTTTTACTAGGTTGCTAGCTACTGCTGCAACCCGGATTCACATACATAGTAGTTATGAGAGGCAGCGTGGCCGAGTGGTCCAAGGTGCCGGTGCTAGCCACCAGTCTCTTCGGAGGCGTGGGTTAAAATCTTACCGCTGGTATTTAATATAACTTTACCACGAACTGTTTGATTGCTTCAAAAATCAAATATCTTTAAAAGACTGCAGCATGAAAAGACATCAAACTGCAGTTTTAGTGGAAAAATTTAATCTGTTTTAAAAATAATTTGTTTTAGTTACAAAAGGTTTTTAACCCAATTAATTTCCTTTGAAACGAGCCATTGACTCTCTACGATGTTCCAGTGCCAAGCTATCTGTGGAAAAAAAAGAAGATACTGTTTAGGCAGAATGCTGTAGTAGCTGCCACTTTTCTTGATTTTCAAGCCAATATATTTCTCTTGCTGTTCAAGCCAAATGACAGAAAGTTTACTATACAGGGGTTTCGGACAAGGCGGTTCTAATGGTGTACTTTTTGTTTTGATCTGACTCCTTTGTTAGGAACTATGGGTTTTTATATTTCTTAACATTGGACGTGATCGTCTCTTACTAAGTTGCTAGCTACCGCTGCAACCCGGATATTACTTCATATATGGCTACTACCTACATCTATGACATCATTCATCAAGTTTGGCCATAAAAATGCAGTTTTTAGTGGAAAAGTTGATTTGATTTAAAATAAAAAAAATTAAATTGCAAATAGTACTATATCTAGTAATTTCCTTTAAAATGAGCCATTGAACAACTCTCTACGATATTCGAGAGCCAAGCTATCTGTGGAAAAGAAGAAAAGAGAAAAGAGAAAAAAAGATGCCGTTTGGGCAGAATGTTGTAGTAGCTGTCACTTTTCTTGATTTTCAAGTCAATATATTTCTCTTGCTATCATGGGCAGCGCGCTAGTGCTGCCTAAGTAAAGAACGATGTGGGCACAATGTGTTTTTGGTTTTTTTTTTTCTCCATACCCCGGCGCTTCGTATCGAAGGAGTTGTCGTAGAAACTTTGAAAAAGGCTCATTCGATTGGAAATTTGAGTGGCTAGTGCCCTTTTTAATGGTCTTAAGTGATTGGAGGGCAACTAGCCCCCCCCCCCCCACGCCCATCATTCCCCCAAACACATTCAATCAAAATTTTGAGATAGCCATTTTGTTCAGCGTAGGTGATTTCCAGATGTAAAATATCTTTTCGAGGAGGACACTCCCCCACAACCCTCGGGGCAAGGGTTTTAAGTTATGCCCTGGGGGCATATAAGGAATTTTATAGATGGCGTTGTCGTAGAAACTTAAAGAAAGGCTCATTCGATTGAAAATTCAAAGGGCTAGTGCCCTTTTTAATCGTCTAAAGTGATTGGAGAGCAACTTGCCCCCTCCCCCCCGACGCTTATCATTCCCCCAAACACATTCAATCAAAATTTTGAGATAGCCATTTTGTTCAGCGTAGGTGATTTCCAGATGTAAAATATGTTTTTGAGGAGGACAATCCTCTACAACCCTGAGGGCAAGGGTTTTAAGTTATGCCCAGGGGGCATATAATATTTTTACAGAAGGCGTTGTCGTAGAAACTTCAAAAAAAGCTCATTCGATTGGAAATTCAAAGGGCTACTGCAATATTTAACAGTCGAAAGTGAATGAAGGGCAACTAGCCCCCCCACGCCAATCATTCCCCCACACACATCCAATAAAAATTTTGAGCTAGCCATTATGTTCAGCGTAGTTGATTTAAAGATAGAAGATATGTTTTTGAGGAGGATAATCCGCCACAGCCCTCAGGGCAAGGGTTTTAAGTTATGCCCTGGGGGCATATAAGGTTTTAACGAAGACGTTGTCGTAGAAACTTCAGAAAAGGGCTCATTTGATTTGAAATTCAAAGGGCTAGTGCCCTTTTCAATAGTCGAAAGGGATTAGTAATATTTTTTGTTATCGTTGTTGTTTAGACCAGGCCACTTCGTATCGAAGGAATTGTCATGGGAACTTCGAAAGGGGCTCATTCGATTGAAAATAGAAAGGGCTGATGCCCTTTTTAATAGTCGAAAGTGATTGGAGGGCAACTAATCTTTCTTCCACTCCCACCCTCCCATTTGCCCATTATGTTTAAAAACTAAGTGTTGCCTTGAGATTAAATCAAAATGCACTGTGATAATGCTAATTCCCAATAAGGCATCTCAGCAGTATCCCAAGAACAACTGAGGGTATTATGTTCAAACTTTCGAGGCTACTTCTGCTCTTAAAATTTAACCAAATCAAAATAGTGTAAGTGTATCAAAGCTATCAAAGAAAGTAAACAGATTTTTTTGCGAATGGTATCAATTTTTCAATTTCAGGTCAACTAGAGGAGGTATGAAACTAAGTTAAACAGTACTATTTGTGTCCAGATTTTTAAAATGGTGTATGTTGTTAAAAATTGCTGAAATTCTCCAGCATACAAATAGCAGGCCAAACTATAAAGTCTTAAAAAACGAAAATATTTTAAGTATTATTTTTTTTCCCCTGAAAAGACTATGTCACTATAAAACGAACAGAAATTAATTTAAAAAACTTTTTCCACAAAATAAGTTTTTCATAGAAAAGTAAAGAATAATCTACCAATAAATAACCGAGTCAAACTCAAAACGAGCAGAAATTAATATAAGTTGGGCGCAAGACCCCTATGCCTTCCCAAGGCCAGAAAAAAATTTGCACTTTACTGAAAAAAAATAAATGTTTTTACTTTTATAACTTTAATAAATCAAATAATATTAACATTTTGATTGCTAAATATCAGTATATGTAAATTAAACTGACAATGCACATTCATTTGTATTTTTTCAGTAAAGTGCGAATTATGTTCTGGCCTTGGGAGGGCATAAGGGTTTTGCGCCCAACTTATGTTAATTTCTGCTCGTTTTTGAGTTTGACTCGGTTATTTATTTTAATTTCTGCTCGTTTTGGGTTTCATTTACTTACAGATGCTGACTTGTGGTAGTTTCGAGCTTGGTAGATTATTAGATTTTTTTTTTCAGTTTTTGTTTAATGCAGTTCTTTACTGTTCTTTGAAAAATTTATTTTGTGGAAAAAGTTTTTTAATTAATTAAAGTAAAATGACAGAAGGTTTCCTATATAGGGGTTTTGGACAAAGCAGTTCTAATGGTATATTTTTTGGTTTGATCTGACTTTTTTTTAGGAGTTATAGGTTTTTATATTTCTTAACATTGAACGTGATCGTCTCTTACTAGGTTGCTAGCTACCGCTGCAACCCGGATCAATTCTACAAGGAAATTCATTGACGAATCTTCTTTCATCTTGGAAATTTTGCAAAAGAGTATCTGACACATTTCAATGTCAGTGGGCTCATATTTGTAGAGATTTCGATGACATTTTCATTTAAATGATATTGACATTTCAAGGCTATCTGGGGCTGAATTCTTTTAGTTTGTAATTCAGCTATCAATAAAACCACCATACTTGCACAATTCTAATTTACAGTATCGATCCTTTATGTAAACTTTGTTTTAATTACAAAAGGTTTTTAACCCTATTAATATTAAAATAAAAAATTACAAACAGGAAAAGGCCTATGGCTTTTCTTAATTGGAATAATAAGAGACGACGTGGCTACATCCTACGATTATGACGTCATTGATCAATCTTTAACATGAAATATGCAGTTTTTCGTAAAAAAATGATTCTATTTTAAAAATAATTTGATTTAAATACAAAAGGTTTTTAACCCTTTAATTTCCTTTAAAATGGGCCGTTGAACAACTCTCTACGATGTTCCAGTGTCAAGCTATCTTGCTTGGAAAAAAAGAAAAAAAAAGATGCCGTTTAGGCAGAATGTTGTAGTAGCTGTCACTTTTCTTGATTTTCAAGCCAAAATATTTCTCTTGCTGTTCAAGGCAAGGAACAGTAAGTTTTCTATATAGGGGTTTCGGACAAGGTGGGTTCTAATGGAGTACTTTTGTTTTGATTTGACTTTTTTGGGGGGGTTATGGGCAATTATATTTCTTTGGACGTGATCGTCTCTGACTAGGTTGCTAGCTACCGCTGCAACCCGGAAAGTATTCTCAACTTAAAATCAACTTCACTTTTAACTTCCTCGATCTTTTTAGATTATCAACGTTTGTGCCCTCCTTTGTGGGGAGAGGCACTGTTTTCGTAAGATTAAGTAAATTCTATTAATACATCTACTTGTTTTGGATGCATACAACCTTTATAAGCTGTAAATTCTTGATTTACATCCCAACATAAAATATCAAGTACAAAAAAGTGTTTTAAAACCCCCCAAATATTTAAACTAAAGTCATTTGTTTGGCTTCTCCGTGAATCTCCTTTGCAGTATAGTAATAAAATGACATATTTCTATGACAAATTTCTATTTCAAAATGACATATTTCTATTTCATATTTCTGAAATATTGTCATAATATATTGTAATTGTCTTGGTGCTATATTTACTGGTAGCCTGAGTACTGTGCCTTAAAGATACGCCCAAAACAGCCTAGCCAACTATAACACAACTGCAAGGATACATCTTAAGTATTCTCAATCTTACAGAGGAACGGTGAGATTTTTTGCGTTTGAAACTGCGGCCGTGTACAACAAATTTTCACTACGCACACGGCTGTGTGAGGTTTTCTATACCCAATATATCAATAGAAAGTGTGCTTTAATATCAGGTATCTCCGGTCTACCTCGTTGAAGTCAAACCCGTATTTGCACTCTACTAGTTTAACATGTTTCTAAATATGCGTGTCTTAGGGATACTAAGTTTGTCACTTAAAATGTAGCTTCTACCATTTTCAAATGGCTCCTATGTATGCCATTAAATATTAAAAACAACAACCTTTTGTTTTGGATGCGATATGTCAAAGTATAAATCTATCACATTTGTTTTCTAACACACCTTTGATATTTCTTTTATCATTAAAAGAAACTTGGATCATCATTACGAGAAATTTAAATTGTCATCATACAAATATGGATAGATAGATAGATAGATATTTAATGGTATAAAGCTTCAATGACTATGGCTACAAAAAGCTTCAACAGAACGAAATTCAATTAAATAGAAGATAAACATGCAATGCTGATAAAATTTCACATTGTCACAAAATCCCTAGTGTCCAAGTTCCTTGAGATCCCTCGAAGAAATACTGTTAGCGCAGAGTTCAAAACTTCACTCGGTGTTTTAAATTCGTCTGCCAGTTTCTAGATTGAAGATGCCATCAAGATGATCATTATCTCTAGTCCTTTTTATCCCTCTTTTTCCCCGTGTTTTTTGTTTCATCTTAAAAATAGTGGCCATTTGTCGCTTTTTTGTATTTCCCATACTTTTCATGCCTTGTTTCTGCAAATATTCTTCAATTTTCTCGTCATCTATGTTAACAGGCACCAGTCGCCATTCTTTAATAATATCCTCGTCCACTTCGAAGCTAACATCATTATCATCATGGAAGAATAGCACTTCGTCTTTATCAGCACCAGGGAGACAAATGATTTCTTCTTGAAGGCGATTTAAGATCTTTTCAGAATTAGGCAGTGATTCCTGAACATCTTTTAGTGAGATTCCCCCAAGACCTTTTGAATGATAAGTTTTTAAGAGTTTCAAAAACGAATCTTTACCTCTGATGTTATATACAGGCTTGTATCTGTACTTATTCTGACTCGTTATTTCTAATTTTGGATTTTCTGGGAGACCTTTTTTTACCAGCCATGTTTTTGTGCTGCAACTAATGTCCAGCTGACCTGTCTCATCCAATATTTCTTCAAGACTTAGTGAGTGGTATTTTCTCTCCAGATATATCCTTTGCATATACTTGACTATTTTGGCTAAGGCACTGAACAAATGGCCAGCTGTTTCTACAAACAGCTGGCCATTCAAAGTATTTAATTTTGGTGTGGCAAAAGAGGACATAGTCTGCATTTTTATCTCTTTTAATAAAGCCATCTCTTTCTTCTTTTTGTTTTTCACACTAGGAACCCCAAAAGCTCGCCTTTTAATGCTTTTACTTTCTTCAAAAAGACTTGGATCCATTTTGAGCTTGGAAACATTCGTTTTGAAACATATCTAGAAAATATCAACTGCCAACATATTTCACTTCTTCTATAAAATGTTTTGTTATTAGTGGATCTCACTTTTTACAAATTCACATTATGAAATTTGGCACATACAAAATGATTTTGGTATTTATTAAATTTTCAGTTGTGACTCAGTTATTTGAAAAAGAATTATGTTAAAGTTTAAGTATTTTTACAGCAAAAGTATTAAAGCGTATGATGTAGTAATGCAGTTTCAGGTTTGTATTGAAGTCGCCTGGACTCACAGGCAAACAAGTGATCTAAGCGAAACAGGCCTGCCCGCTTAGTCTCAGATGGACGACCAAATCTTAGGATTGACACATGACCGAAGAGTCCCCTGGACTTGCAGGTCAACTGCCAACCTATATTTTCCATACTGTTTGAGTTTACGGCGCGGGTAAATGGCGGGAGTAACTCAAATACTCGTGTATGATTGAAATACAAATGAAAAATGAATCTTGAAAATCCATGGTTAGAAGACAACCAAAATAGTGAATCGCAAAGAATCCCAATAATAAATAACAATAGCAAAATTTTTTCTTAAAATACTCGTTACGTATAAAGTATAGTCACTGTTTTGGCACTTTTCATTTAAATTATAAATAGAATGAGTATTACATGAAGAAATTGGATGTTATCAATTGATAGTGGTTTTACAACTTAGAAACAATTAATGTGTATCCACTAGACTGTAAATCAGCAGTGTCCTTTCATTCCGAACTAAGGGGGGGGGGGCTAAGCAGCCTCTGTAGGCCCCTCAAAGTTGCCGGCCCATAGCTGTTTAAGAGAAACTTTCCTTCACAGTGGTTGACATAGGTCTCTCCCAAAATCAACTAATAATAGTAAGAAGCAATTTAAAAGTTTTTAATGAATGCAGAAAACTTAAGTTGGAAAGTAATTCACAGTTTTATTGCAAAACTAGGAATCAGCAAGGTCTCATTTTTCCAAAAATACCAACCATAGCCTCAAAATCTGACGATTTCACACATTTTTTTTTTTTTTTTTTTTTTTACTAAACACAAACATCAGATCACTAAACCTTTCGACACCCGTTGTTGATCTTGAATATGTTTTATTAAGGCTTAATTTAGAAAAGAATCCCATTACAAGCTGTTGTGATAGGCAGAGTAATGAAGATTTGTTTAATTTTTAAAACTTCAGAATATGCTATCAACATTGCCTTCACAGAATTGTGAAGTTCTAAGAGATCTTTCGGTCTATTGCCTAAAGAGTCGATAGTATCTTTAGCTAATTTTTTCACTTCAGCATGGTCGCTTTTTCCTAAAATCGACAAGGTTACAAAATCAGGTAAGCTGGAAGCTACTTACTGCGCACGCTTTGGTCTTTTTCATGAAGAACCAGAATTCTGGAAATTTTGCAAAAGGTCTCCAGTGAGGCCGCACTCACGAGAAAATTCTTACGCTTTATGAAACATTACATCAAAAGCTTTTTCAGGTTGCATGTCAATAATTTTATCTCGCGTAGCTGCAGTAAGTTGGTTCAAGTCAAGTCTATTAACAAATATTGTGCTTTTTCCATATTTTCATTTTGTTACAATCTTGGGTATGTAAGAATAGGCAATGTCCTTTAAGATTCTTATCGATTCTTTGAATTGTCCTTTTATATAATATATTTTTATCTTTCCTGAAATCATGAAAATAACTGGTCTGAAGTTCTGACTTTGATTGTCTCAAAATTCAAGAGGATAAATTTCAAGACAAATTAAGAAACAAAATTCATGAAATAACCATTCTGAATGAAATTTTAAATTTAACGCGTTAACTGGAGTAAAGAGAAGCGCAAGGAACTTGTAAAATCTCAAGCGGTCTGGTGTCTATTAGCAATAATATGTCTATGGCTACTATGAATGCATGAAATTCGTCTTTTTACAAAATTGCGTTCTATTTACAAAGTCAAGAAAGAGAGAAGACCTAAGTCACATACGATTTAGAAAAAAATTCAAAACAGATTTAAGAACACACTCAAAGGAATAAAGATGAAAGCAATTTTTTTACACTTAAGGTCAAATCAATATAATTGTGACGACTGATTTGGAGCCCCTCCTAAACTCAGAGGGCGACTACAGCCTCATCCAGCCCCTCCCAAATGAGGACACTGCTGTAAATAAAGCTCAAAATTTCTTTTTGGTCCTTTTCTTTTAAGATTTAACCGAAAAAGAGATATTATCCATTGGACGAAAATGGGTTGAGGAGTTTATTTCACACTTACGTGTGTACAACTTTGGCCCTTATTTTCTAGACTACCCAGAAAATGTATCGAAAATTCTTGAGATAACCGGATGGCGGGCCGACGTGGTCGATGCATGTTTGTCGTATATAGAAGCACGAAATAATGATGAATGATTGGTTCAAGTTGTGTATATTTATCCTTGTTATCATGTGTAAAATCCTCGAGATGACTGTATGGTATGTGGAATGGGTGGACGGATATTTTCCATACAATGCCACTCAAAATTATAATGAGTGAATTATTGGTTAGAGTTTTGTATAATTATCCCTGTTATCCCGTCGAAAATCCTCGAGATGGCTGCTTCTCAACACGTCGCTCTTCACGCCAGTTTTTTAGTACTTTTAAAAAAGCTTCTTTTTGTTCTAATTAAACAAACTTGTGTTTCAGGAGTCGTTTTTAAAGAATAAGAAAAAAATTAAACTTTAGCGTAAAGAGGGAGGTGTTGAGAAGGGGTAACCCCCTTATATACGTAACAATTTATTCGTTTTAAGTTTTAATATAGCTACTTACTTTCAGTTGTAAATACTTGTTTTTTTTATTTAATTTTGATCGTTTTTTATATAGGGGCTGGAAATCTGGCTTCATCTTCACGTAAAAATCCCTCCTCTTCGCGGATATATCATCTAGACAATCCAATCCTGGTGAAAACTTATCCCGGACAATTACCATCAACATCTCCACGCCTAAAATTGTGTTGGCAAAGAGAAAGCAAGATATTAGAAGAATTTCGTATAAAAATTCTGGCAGGCTACCCCATTGTAGAATTTCCCCTGAAAATTCATTCCCTGGAAATTTCCCTTCCCATGGCAAATTTTCCCCTCGGAAAATTTCCCAGCAGAAAATTCCAACTCCCACCCCCACCCGGAAAATGTATGCAGACTTCACAATAACAAACACTATACGTAAAAAATGGGCAAATTTTATAAGTTAAAAACCTTTCTCCAGGGGATGTGGGGGATCTTGTTATCTGCAAAGGAATAGTTATTCGGCCTTTTAACTATACTGAATAAAATGGCTGTTTCAAAATTTCGGTCGGACGATTTTGAGAAAAAAGGGGCGTGGGAGGGGGCCTAGTTACCTTCCAATATTTTTTTTTGTCACTTTAAAAAGGGCACTAGCATTTTTAATCCGGGTTGCAGCGGTAGCTAGCAACCTAGTAAGAGACGATCACGTCCAATGTTAAGAAATATAAAAACCCATAACTCCTAAAAAAAGTCAGACCAAAACAAAAAGTACACCATTAGAACCACCTTGTCTGAAACTCCTGTATATGAAACTTTCTGTCCCTTGGTTTGAACAGCAAGCGAAATTTATTGGCTTGAAAATAAAGAAAAGTGGCAGCTACTACAGCATTCTGCCTAAACGGCATCTTTTTTTTCTTCTTTTTTTCTTCCACAGATAGCTTGGCACTGGAGCATCGTAGAGAGTTGTTCAATGGCTCATTTTAAAGGAAATTAATAGGGTTAAAAATTTTTTGTAATTAAAACAAATTATTTTTAAATAGAATCAATTTTTTTACGAAAAACTGCATATTTCATGTTAAAGATTGATCAATGACATCATAATCATGTTACAAGTAAAGAACAAACTTCCAGCCCATAGTAACTAAAACAATAATAATTTCAAGTTGAAAGATTGATCAATGATGTCATAATCGTAGGTTGTGGCCAGGTCATCTCTTACTATTCCAATCAAACAGTTCGAGGTAACGAACTGTATAGTAAGAGCGTATCGTCTCAATAGTAATCGAAACTCTAAAAAACGGAATTTTGTATAAACAGATACATCAAAAGAATCGGATTTTTATGCTGATTTTAAATATATAAGTTTCATCAAGTTTACTCATATCAATCAAAAGTTACGAGCCTGAGAAAATTTGTCTAATTTTCAAAAAAAGAGAAAAACGCCCCTGAAAGGTCATAATATCTTAACAAACATCACACCATCAGATTCAGCGTATCAAAGAACCTTACTGTAGAGGTTTCAAGCTCCTATCTGCAAAAATGTGGAATTTTGTATTTTTTGCCAGAAGAAAAATCACAGATGCGTGTTTATTTGCCTTTTTTTTCCTAGGGGTGATCGTATCGTCCAAGAGGTCCTAGAATTTTGCGAAAGGGCTTATTTGAACAGAAATTAAAAGTTCTAGTGCCTTTTTTTAATCAATTAAGAAAAAGCCATAGGCTTTTTCCTGTTTGTAATACAGTAAGGATTTCAGTAAAGGGACGACAATAATAATCCCCAATGACAGAAATGACGACAGCAACAATTAAAATGATGATGACGGTAACGACGTCAGGCTTCGGGAAAATCTAGGTTATAGTAAAGAACGAACTTTAGCCATAAGGAACTAAACCCTGTTTCATTACCACTAGATTATCTAAATGTGTATTTTCGTTGTAATAAGCTCTCTCCCCATATTCTAGGACTGCTGGGTTGATACAATCACCCCTGGGAAAAACAAGAAAAAAAACAAATAAACACGCATCTGTGCTCTTTCTTCTGGAAAAATTAAATAAAAAAGACAAGTTTTTTAACTGAAAGTAAGGAGCGACATTAAAACTTAAAACGAACAGAAATTATTCTTCATATGAAAGGAGCTCTCCCCTTCTCAAGCCCCCGCTCTTTACGCTAAAGTTTTTATTATTTAAAAAATGAAGTTGTGAGACAGAGTCAAACTTTAGCGTAAAGAGCGAGGCATTGAGGAGGGCACAGCTCCTTTCATATATTGAATAATTTCTATTCGTTTTAAGGTTTATTGTCGCTCCTTACTTTCAGTTAAAACAAGCTTTTTTTTTATTTAATTTCTGAACCTTTTTGGAATTAATGCAACTTTGATTTTGGCTCACCTTACATGAATAATTAAAACGAAATTAATTTTACTAATTTTTATTTTGGCTAAATGGCTTTCTCGAAATTTTGATCTGATGTATCTTACGAATTAACTTACGTAACGAACTTCTATATTCGTATATTTCTATTACGTATATTAGCGGGCTCGCGCCTTAGTCAATACCTCGCTCTTTACGCTAAAGTTCAAATTTTGTTCCAATTCTTTAAGAATGACCCTTAATCACAAAGACCGTTAATTAGAACAGATAGCTCTGATGAAAGTAAAAAAAATACAACTTTAGCGTAAAGACCGAGGTAATGACTATGGGGCAAACCCAATCATATATGTAATGGTTTTTGTTCGTTTTCAGTTTTGATGTTGCTACTTACTTTCAGTTGAAAAAATTGTTTTTTATTTATTTATGTTCTGATCG
Organism: Artemia sinica; assembly: GCA_027921565.1. NCBI lineage: Eukaryota > Metazoa > Arthropoda > Branchiopoda > Anostraca > Artemiidae > Artemia > Artemia sinica. The sequence continues at coordinate 14,329,733 of CM051259.1, read as the reverse complement.
TTTTATAAATAATGCTGGGAAATCCGACACCCCCTTCATAGCAATGTCTCTTCCCCCATAAAAACTTCCTCCATGGAAAGATCCTGCCACGTAATCCCCCCCCCCCCCAACTAGCAGAAAAAATCCCCCTGAAAACTTCTGTATACTTCCCAATAACCAATACTATACGTTAACATTGGGCAAATCTCGTAACTTGCGGACCTTCTCCGGGGGATTGTGGGGGATTAAGTCATCCTCAAAGACATAGTTATTGTTTTTTCGACCATGCTGAACAAAATGACTATCTCAAATTTTAATCGGTCAACTTTAGGAAAAATGAGCGTAGGAGGGGGCCTAGTTGCCCTCCATTTTTTGGGTCGCTTAAAAAGGGCACTAGAACTTTAAATTTCCGTTCAAATGAGCCCTCCCACGATATTCTAGGACTACTGGGTCGATACGATCTCCCCTGGGAAAAAAAAACAACAACAAATAAACACACATGCTTGATCTTTCTTCCGACAAAAAATACAAAATTCCACATTTTTGCAGATAGGAGCTTGAAACTTCTATAGTAGGGTTATATGATACGCTGAATCTGATGGTGTGATTCCGGGTTGCAGCGGTAGCTAGCAACTCCTAAAAATAGACTCAGATCAAAACAAAAAAAAATCACCATCAGAACCACCTTGTTTGAATCCTTAACACAGGAAACTAACTTTCCCTTGGCTTGAACAACAAGGGAAATATATTGGCTTGAAAATCAAGAAAAGTGGCAGCTACTACAGCATTCTGCCTAAACTGTATCTTTTTTTTCACAGATAGCTTGGCACTGGAACATCGTAGAGTTTTTCAATGGCTCATATTTAAGGAAATTACTAGATCTAGTGTCATTTGTAATTAAAACTTTTTTTTTTTTTAAATAGAATCAGTTTTTCCACTAAAAACTGCATTTTTATGGCCAAGATAATATAAGAAATACATATTGGGCCGATAGAGTTCATTATAAATGGGGACTACAAGTTTCAACTAAAATATAGCTGAAACCTAGTAAAAAAAACTACAGCGCATAGTGACTCAAAATAAGATAATGCAAGCATACTTTGAAATGCTGCTTATCTGGGGTATGGTGCCATACTGAGGATCGTGTCTTACTATTCCAACTAGGAAAAAGCCACAGGCTTTTTCCTATTTGTAAACCGGATCTCTAAAAAAAGAGCAATGCGATAGTTATTTTATTAAAAGACGATCATTAGAAGAACGAACCATTGCATACACTGGACTTAGTTTGCTGCCTGATTCTTAGGGTCGTCTCTTACAACTCCAAAGAAGAAAAAGCCGTAGGCTTTTTCTTCTTTTTCATTAAATTTTTATGACTTTTAGGAGGTGTTTCCCCCTTTTTTCGAAAATAAGACAAATTTTCTCAGGCGCGTAACTTTTGATGGGTAAGACTAAACTTGATGAAGCTTATATCTTTGAAATCAGCATAGAAATCTGTTGCTTTTGATATATCTATTGGTATCAATTTCCGTTTTTTACAGTTTCGGTTACTATTGAGCCAGGTCGCTCCTTACTTACAGAGTTCGTTATAACGAACTGTTTGAAAATACAAAATTCCAGATTTCTGCAGGTAGGAGCATGAAACTTCTACAGTAAGATTCTCTGATACGCTGAATCTGATTGTGTGATCTTCATTAAGATTCTTTGACTTTTAGGGGATGTTTCCTCCTTTTTTCGAAAATCAGGCAAATTTTCTCAGGCTCGTAGCCTTTGATGGGTAAGACTAAACTTAATGAAACTTGTATATTCGGAATCAACACAATAATCCAATTCTTTTGATATGTCTATTCATATCACAATTTCGTTTTTAGAGTTTCGGTTAATATTGAGCCAGGTCGCTCCCTTTGACAATGTAGCTTAAAGTTATGACGACCGATTAATTGGTTGGAGTTTTGTATAGTTATCCGTGTTATCCTTTCGAAAATCTTCGGGATGGCTCGACGTCATTAGTTGTTGGATGGATGTTTGTCGTATATTGAAGCCAAAAATTTTGATGACCGAGTGATTGGTTTGAATCGATAACAGTTATCCGGTCTAAAATCTTAGAGATGACTGAGTGACCGGTTAGAATTCTATTTCCGCGTTATTATTTAACTTACCTATTAACCCGTTAGTTTAACCTTCCCAAAAGGAAATGCCGTTTGGCATAAAAGTTATACTGCTTCTTAAAAATGTCATTATGTTTTGCGAAAGGATCTAAATTATTCGATCAGATCTACATCTTTTTGATGTTTTTGCCCCTCGAATTGATGCCATATTTTATGGCACCGTTCCATATTTTATGGATGCGGGTATATACATTATTATAAAACAGTAGATATCTAATATATAAATAAATATTTATATTTAAATTTTATATTTAATATAAAATATTAAATTTATTAGTAGCAAAAATTCGATAACAAAAACATCATTCGCCCATCAATTGCCCCAAAAATATGCTTTTTTTGCCTCCCCCTCTTCAATTGGGACTGATTTGCCTGCAGGGCAGCTCCTCAATCCGTCGAAACCGTAGGGATCGTTGGATTCTTTGAGGATTGTATTAACACTTTCTGTGTTATTATTCAGTCAACCGTCTTTAGTTTAACCCTCCTAAACGGGAAGACCGTTTATGTATTTTGAGAGCGATCTAATTTATTCCAATAAATATACTTTTTTGTTTGCGTTAACAATAAAGATTGTTAACGCAAACAGAAAAGAGAGATCCCTTTCATGGGACTTGATTTGGTCGTGAAGTAACCGTTTTTTTCTAACTATAAAAAAGCCCAAATACTTCATTACAGAAACTTGATGAACGATAACACTACCGAAACAAACATTTAACGGGGAATTAATTGTGGGATACTTAATTAACTAATTTATCTGAGATCATACGATTAGGTTTCAATCGTATTTTCTAGAATTCAGAAGCATAGAAAGAATGCAAATTTATAAAAATGAAGCTTTTTTGGAGGGAGGAGAGATCTATCTCTAAGACTTCAAAGTTATGGTTACGAGCTTTTATTTTGTGGTTACGAGGAAGTAAATCCGACGGCAAAAAAAAAATTACTTAAATGATCATCGATATTTGAAGAACAAAAAAATGTAGAAGATAAAAACAGTGACAATAAAAGAGGAAAAGAGAGAAACACAATTTACAATTAAACATCCTTAAAAAAATTATTTGTTGAAATAGTGTGGGGGAGGGCGTGGGAGAGGTTAAATAAAAAATAGATATGTGACAAGGAGCTTTGATTTGACAAGGTTGACTTAGCGAATGAATGTACATCAGGTAGGCTGAGTGTGGATTAAGGTGATCCATCATCTATCGACCAGCAGAAACCCCAGTTTGACCTTTTTAATTGTTTAAAATGTTTTTTAATTGTCTCAAAGTAAATATCACAAGTGAACCATATTCCAGCATCCTCAAAAAGTGACCAAAATGTTAGATTTTTGGTAAGCGAAAAAAACCCAGTGAAAAATCTTTTCAGAAACAGAAAATTGTTTTGTTCCCTCCTCCAAAAGTCACCATGACCACAGAAGACCAAAGAAACAGCGATAATTCCCTATTGAACAGCACTTCAAAAGCAGATGACTTTCTTGAAAACAATTTTAAAAAGTGAGGTGTATGCCTAATTTTGTTTCGGGAGGAGCAAAACATTGTGGAACGAACATGAGACAGCTTTAACAAAGAGAGATTTGATCAGATTACAATTGTTGGACACGTATATCATTTTTTGAGCATTAAAAAGGTAGATAAAATCAAAAGTCAAGTTGATTTGTACTTAGTTCACTTTACACGCAGTTATCGACAACAATTTTGGTACTATCCCATTATGCGGGTCTCTCTAAAAAGTCAAGTTTGGTTGATGGTAATGAAATAAAATAGGATGAATATATAATAGTTTAGAAACAAATTTGGGCTATATATTTGCACATTAGGGGTGGGGGGTGGGGGTAAAGCATGGCATTTATTAAATACGTAACCTAACCTAACCTAGGTACCTTTTTCCCATCTAAACTCCAAAAAACCACAGTTTAATATCGTATACGCAATGTAAAACCTTGCTATCATTGCCTGCTCTATAACAGTTAAGACATGAAAAACGGGTTTTATCATTACCTAGTCTACAGTGATTAAGCCGAGAGGCCCGCAGAATGGGATTGTACCATATTTTTGGACCTCTGTGTACACGTTGGGCTCATGCGCCTCAATTTGCCTATTTTTTCATGGTTGTCACTTGTTTAGTTTCTTTTTGACGAAGTTTACATTTATCATCAACATAAGCAATTTTTTGAAAACTTTCCTAATATACTTTTTCGCAATCACCTTTTTATGTACTATTTTTATTTATTTTTGTCTTTATCTGAAACACCGAGAATTTAGATTGTCCCCCTTGTATACCCTAAAGCTACCAGAACTGTGTGAAGTCATTCCAAGGCATCTATTGGTTTCGTCAATCAGATTCAGGAACTAACAAAAAATCTCCTGATCAAAGTAGATAAAGAACTAGTAGAATAAAAGGCACTTTTGACGTTCCTGGCAAGACAAAAATAAGAAAAAAAAGTTTTGTGAAGCATCTTTGTTCCAGTCAATACAAAATAGCTAGAGTAACGTTTTATTTAAGGTCACAAAACAATTTATTGGACTTTTTTTTTCTTTTTGGGTTTTCCTTCTTCAGCTTGTTCCCTTTTCCTAGATAAATATCTAGCCTCATTGGCCCGTTTCCTCTTTGTTTCCATGATATTTCTGTACAGCCTTTTATGTTTCCGTTTCATTAGCATTTCACCAAATCTCTTATGCTCTCTGTCTTCTTGTGATTTTTCTTTTTCTTTATCGACTCTTTCAACTTGTCCAGGTTTAACCTTCATTTTTGCAACCTATAAAATGTAAAAAAATTAGAAAAGTCAATTAAATTAGTCAACTGCCTAATGGGATGGCTCAGGTAAGAAATGCATCTAGAAGTTTGTCTTTTTTTAGGGGTGTGTCAAATGGATATGGATTCAATATTGGTAATCTTGGTGTGAAATTTGTTCCTGATTCGTAATAGCCAAGGCTAATACCGTTCAATTACACATGAAAGGTATTTTTTGAAGTCCGAGCAATATACCAGCATAGGTGTCTAATGACACAGAGATACATTTATTCGTTTAATCAGTTGCAATAAAAGTCATTCTTACGTCATTACTCCATACTGAAATAGCTTTTTACGTCATTACTCCATACTGAAATAGTTTTTTACGTCATTACTCCATGCTAAAATAGTTTTTTACGTCATTACTCCATGCTGAAATAGTTTTGAAATGAAAGCGGCAAGATTTAAGCTGCAGGAACTAATATTAATTATTCTAAGAAACGCTAGCATGTATGGGAAACAAACTGCCCCGACTTCTTGTTCACATCTGTCATAGTCCCCTTGTCAAATAGCTCGTGGTAACGAACTGTAAGTAAGGAGCGATCCGGCTCAATAGTAACCGAAACTCTAAAAACGGAATTTTTATACCAAAGGATATATTAAAAGAATCGGCTTATTATGCTGATTCCAAATATACAACTTTCGTTAACATATTTCTATGGTATACATTTCTATAACGTCTATCGTTGAGACGATTGACGCAGCATCTATAACAAACTGTAAAGTTTTCAAGTCGGTTTTCTAGAGGAAATTCCAGAATAAAATTTACCTCAAGTCTGATATTACTAATGCTTTTTTTTAGTATGGTTTAACACCATTAATGAACTTAGGACAAAATATTGTTCCAATGGGTTCATCGTCTAGGTTTCCCAGAACATGCGACTTAGACGAATCGTTTTAAAACAAACATAGATACAAGATAAGTGTAATAAAATTTATCTGAGAATGAATGCCTCCCCCCTGCTTCCAGAATGCCATCGCGCCTCTCCAAGAATATCGCTTCAGGAATGTTGCACTCAAGAAAATATCAGCACCGAAGTCAGAACTAGGAGTGTTAAATACGCTTTGCATGGATATGCGTCGACGCACTAGTAGAAAAAAAAAACTTGAACCACACAAATGGGACCAAAATTACAAAACCTAAAATTAATTCCTCCATAAATACCTGACTAGGTCCATAGGCCTATGTGGAGCAATACGACTTCTAATAATTTGTGTTTTCAGTCGCTAGTGGATATTATTAAATATCAAACAGTAGAACTAAACATATAAATCGAGTTAAGGCAACTGCCCCCATCAGAATACAACAAATCTGTTGTGCGTTGAGCGAACCATCTGTCAATAGTTTTAACCTAAGCCTGCAACAGGTATTGTGCATTATAAAAGATATAGATATATATATATATATATAGTTACTTATAGATGAACAAAAACGTACAATGTCATCGTCATTTTAAATTTTCAGTGACAGTGTCAGTGTCAATGACAATGTCAAATTTAAAATGACAGTGTCAGTGGTCTGTTTTAAATTGGCATCGTCTTTTACATCTTATTCACCTAATCTGTGCAATTTACCATGAAAGACTTCAAAATTCTATAATAGTCAAGTACCAAGGACACCAAAATTATAACTTGTTTTGCCCTTGGCCCCTTCTTTTCATACCCAAACACCGGGATTTTCTAAGATTTTCTTTTTGTCTTTATACAACTATCAAGACCTCTTTCATTTTGTAAAGTTTCTCCTTGTTACAATACTGAATCGTGAAAAGAAACAAGCGGAAACGTTTCCTTTTCACAAAAAAAAAAAAAAAAAAAAAAAAAAAAAAAAAAAAAAAAAAAAAAAAAAAAAAAAAAAAAAAAAAAAAACCGATAATACCGCCAAATTTATATGCATTATATAGTCAAACATTTCAATTATTAATAGAGCACCACAACCGTTTTCTATTGAACTAAATTCAAATAAATCCAAATAAATCCAAGTCAATCCAATATACGGATGGAGCTAGAAATTGTGTCGGTAGCCTTAGTCCATAGTCCATTCATTTAAAACAGACAGAGCTGCGTTTATAATAGACAGAGATTTTCTATTTCAAAGTTGTCTCTATTATCCTACATTGCCTAGAAAAAGGTTCCATTCTTGCCAGCCAAATATGGCAGGATTATTGCCCATTGGCAAGAATAGCCGAATTCATCAAGATTTGTCAAATAAAGAACCAAAACTCACCCGGGTTTCCTTTCAAAAAAAAAAAAAAAAAAAAAAAAAAAAAAAAAAAAAAAAAAAAAAAAAAAAAAAAAAAAAAAAAAAAAAAAACGATAATACCGCCCAATTTACATGCATTATATAGTCAAACATTTCAATTATTAATAGAGCACTACAATCGTTTGCTATTGAACGAATATAGGCTAGTGGGTATATGCCTAAATTCAGTAAGAAAAGTGACAATTTTTTTTTTTATAATCAGAAGAAAAAAGAATCCTATTGATATGTCAATGCAGAAATAAAGGGATAAATCCAACAAACTAGGATAGCCTAATTGGTCTTTCTAAAAAATATGTTCCTGTAGGCAAGTCAATTAATTAAGGTATAGTATTTAATCTTAAAGAATTTTAATAATAAGCACGATACATACAATTCTTTTCAATTCTTTTTTGGTAACAAGAAGTTAAGGATATATTTTTACGCAATTTTAACCATTCAATCACTGTTTTTTCTTGTTTTTTTTTTTTTTTTTTTTTTTTTACTCAGTTTACTGCCAATTAATGGCTTGTCTTTGTTACAGCAGTCAGGAAATTTACACTTTATAAAGCTCAATGACGGTATTTTTTCGCACGTTCTTTGTTATTAAACTTGGCGCCCGTTAAGTGTTTAAACTGCATGCCTGCAGCGAACCCTTGCATCAAGGTATAAGCAATTTGTCAAGTGCAACAAGGATGAGATACTTACATCGTTGGATTCAATAGTCTCAGATCTATCCCTTCAACGAGCCAGAATCATGATAGTACTTAGGGCAAAATATGGCAAAGCAACAAGGATTTGTGTCTTTTTTTGGAAACGGTAAAAACAGTGTTTTAAAATTTTCGGGACGGGAGAGGCCACTTGACAAAAAATACGATAATAGCAAAAAAGATAAAACAGGTATTTGATCGTTTCTGACTGTTAGGACTTGAGTCGTTCTTGCAACGAGTCAAGATTTAGCTTGATATTGCGCAAAATAAGGGCTTAGCTGGTTTTTGGACCGAGTCAGGGTCGTTTTTATGAAGAGTCTAACCCAACAGAAAAATTGTTAGTCCTATAAATTTCCCAAATGGTACAATCATGAATGAATTTGTCCTACAACAAATAAAACGTCATAAACACTGATTTCATCATGGGACTACTAATTAGCACTAAGGGGTGGGGGTGGGGGATTGTATGTCTTATTTGAGATTCTGAACAAACAAACAACCATTTTCAGCCCACCGTCATAAAAAAATTTAAATCATATTTTAGCTTAGGTTTTTGCAGTTATCTTAGCAGCACTAACAGGCGACTTGAATATTGTTGAGTAAGTAAAATACTACTTTTCAAAAAAACTTCATTTTTTTGTCATTCCAACATTAAACTGTAAAAAACTGGCGATAGATCCAAGTGGAAGTCAACCATTATAACCAGGATGATTGGTCCAAAAATATTACCTAGAGGCCCCCGCTGTTTTTCCAAAAACTCAATTCAGCTTACCCCCCCCCCCCCCCCACGAATCCCGATATATTACAGATGTCATTCCGATAGCATGGATACAGATAATGTTTCTTCGTTGAATTCTACAAAGGTCATAGAAGATCACAGGCTCAAATGCAAAGGTAAAACTTTACTATACATAGTTTATGCGGATGATTTGAGTGTCCTTTACAAATCTTCAAATTTTATTTAGGGTTTTGAGAGTTCAGGGTGCATGATTATAAAATCATTCTTAAGATGGCTAAGTGACATTGGATATAACGAGAAGATCAATGAAATCGATAGCTTTAGTTAACTGTGTAGTATTATTAGTTAAGACTGTGGGTGTAGTGAAGACGAAAAAAGAAGAATAGGCAAGGTCCAGGGCGATTTTACACGCTTGAAAAAAAGCTTGATAGAAAAGGAAGACAAGTCTGTGTAGCAAGACTCGGATACTTAAAACTACGGTACTGGCAGCGGTCAAATAAAGGTTGAAAAATGGGCGCTTCGGAACACAAGAAAATTTGTTAAAAGTTTTCAAAGGCATTTTATACAGAGAGTTTTGGGAACCCGTTTGACTGACCGTTAGTCAAAGAACAAGCTGTACGCAAAATATGATTCTACCCCATTTTGTAGGGCTATAATGAGAGAAAGGTAGGGATGGCTAGAACTGTTCTAGGCTTTTACCCCCCCCCCCCGTCAAAAATAAAGCTTTACAAATTTGAGAATTTTATTTGAGTTTTTTTTTCCGTAGAGGAAAGGAATTTTGGTACTTGTGTGTTATGCGAAACTCACTCAAGTTTACGCTGTGTAAAATTCGAGAACACACCACTTTTTTCGTCGGGGTCTTCGCTACTTTAGAAATAAATTTGCATATTAGGAGGGGGGGGGGGGTAAAGTATAGTGGGTCTGCATGCAAAATTTGTTTGGTACAATTATTCCGCATATTAGATAGAGAGATAGAGAAGTGTATTTTAAAGGCGAATATACGGCCACGAACATAAAAATAACATAAGCTTTGATCAGCCGATCATCATAAAACACTTAAACAAAACACTACATTAACCTAATAACAGTACTTAATACTTGGAAAAACGTTCACTGAAAAAAAAAAAAAAAAAACACTTAACACTTGGAAAAAACACTTAAATGAAATACATTTACTTTATACTGGAATTTTTTTTTAGTTAACAAAATTTCCAGATACTTCGTTATTCTTCTGTAATTTTTTAGTGGGCATACCTAGAAAGAATTGTTTTCTGACATCAAACTGTCCAAATACTTTACCCCCCCCCCTCCTTATGTGCAAATATATATATTTCACATCTATTCTGTCACTTGTCTTTGTCTTGTCTCGCGGTAAGCTGAAAAAAAATAACAAAGAAACCGGGTTGTTCTCAATTTCTACACAGCGTAAACTTGAGTGAATTGCCCATAATACACAAGTACCAAAACTCCTTTCCCCTACGGACATTAAAAAAAAACTCAATAAAATTCTCAAATTTAGAAAGCCTTCTTTTCCACGGGGGGGGGGGATATTTACCGGGGAGTAAAGTATTTGGGGAGTAAAGTATTTGGACAGTTTCAAGTCAGAAATTAATTCTTTCTAGGTATATAGCCACTAAAAAATTTCAGAAAAATAGCGAGGTATCTGGAAATTTTGTTAACTTAAAAAAAAAAAAAAAAAAAAAAAAAAAAAAAAAAAAAAAAAAAAAAAAAAAAAAAAAAAAAATGTATTTCATTTAAGTGTTTTTTTCCAATTGTTTTTTCTTTTTTTTTTGTTTAATGATTTTTGTTTTGTTTTCCAAGTATTAAGTACTGACAAGGAATTGTCAAAATTCTTGATTCCATGAGGTAAGCATGTCGTTTCCTGAGTATGTACTTGAGAAACTCTAAGAATCACGGGCTAGTGATAGACCCCCTAGAGCTTCTAGCTGGTTCAGAGTGGCAAACCTGATCAGCGACCTAATTTGTGAAACGTATCAGTATGACTATTTTGGAACAGAAATATCCCAAAAATGGCGCCAGAACATTCAGTGATACAAACTGATGCGGAAGTGTCATTTCAAACTAGTCGGACCATGCAATTTCAATTTTGTGGGTAAACAAACATAGTTTTTCTTATTCTCTGCAAGCTCTTCATAATTTTCAATGATTCATTGATTTCAAAATGAATGACAGTCTGGCTTTCATAGATATTAATTAAAAAAAACTTCCTAAAAAATAAGTTTTTCAAAGAAAAGTAAAGGCAATTTTAAACTTAAGCTCAGCAGACACAAATACCTTTTCCCATTGAAGTACAAATGAAACTTAAAACGAACAGAAATTAAATAAACAATCAATGCAAACAAACATACAATAGATATTAATGTAAATTAATAAATAAATCTTAAAACGAGAGAAACTTAAATTGAATATGCAAATTAAGCTTGAAACAAACAAAAATCACCACAAACAAGAGTTTGGGTATGACCTCCTTCTCTCACTGTAAAAGTCTAAAACCTACTGCGTCATTGGCGCTTTCCTGAAAACCAGCTTTGTGACAAATATTTTCTTTTGTACTTATCTCTGAAAATAAACATTAAAATTATAGTAACATTTTGAACTGATGAGCTTTCAGCAATCAATGTTATTATACATCAAATATTCAGTTTAATTTATTAGCTCTTTTTAAAGTTGTTAAAGACGAATATAGTTTCCCTACAAACAAGTGATTGGATACTGCCTGTAAACAAAAACTGTAAATACAAACCAAAAGCCTACTGCGTCATTGGCGCTTAGCTGAAAACGGATTATATTACAAATACTTTCTTTTCCAGTTCTTACAGCATTGAAAATAAAAATACAATTATAGCGAAATTAATTCTTGAACTGATGGATCTTTCAACAATTAATACGATTATGCATCAAATATCAATTTGATATTGTTAAAACTTTCCAAGACTGTTCAAGACGCATATAGTTTTCAGTAAAGCGCCAATGACGCAGTAGGCTTTAGACTTTTACAGTGAGAGAAGGAGGTCATACCCAAATACTTGTTTGTGGTGATTTTTGTTTGTTTCAAGCTTAATTTGCATATTCAATTTGAGTTTAACTCGTTTTAAAATTAATTTATTAATTTACATTAATGTCTATTGTATGTTTGTTTGCATTGATTGTTTATTTAATTTCTGTTCGTTTTAAGTTTCATTTGTACTTCAATAGGAAAAGATTTTTTTCGTCTTAAGCTTGATTTTCATATTCAATCTAAGCATTACTCGCTTTAAGATCTATTTATTCATTTATATCATTACTTGTTGTATGTTTTTGCTATGATTGTTTATTTAATTTCTGTTCGTTTTGGGTTTCATTTATTCTTTAATAGTAATTTCTGATCGTTTTGAGTTGGAATTTTAAAAGGTGTTTGTATCTACTGAGCTTAAGTTTAAAATGGCCTTTACTTTTCTTTAAAAAACTTATTTTACGGCAAGTTTTTTAATTAATTTTTGTTCGTTTTTGATTGCAAAAAATTTCAAGTTTTTAAAAATTCCTTATTTCAAAATCAAACTTTTAAAAAAAATCAAATATTCGTCAAAGTATCAAAACTGATATCAAAGTAACAATATCAAAGTGAAAAAAATGGGTTTGTGTCAACCTCGGAGAAAAGGGCGTGGGGGGACTTGATTAAGCTTCAGTCTCTTTTGACTCTTTAAAAGTGAATTAGAACTTTCTATTTTGAATCAAATGAGCCCTTCTGAAGTTTATACGAGTATCCCTTCTATAAAAAAAACCATATAAATCCCCAGAGTATAACTTACAACGCCTGTCCCTCGGCCCTGGGAGGTTGTGTCAACCCTGGAGTTTAAATATCTGATGGTTGAACTATTTTCAACAAAATGGTTACCTGAAATTTTTATCGGATGGGTTTATCCATCCGATACGCCCAAAGGCGTGGAGAGCGGGAGGGGCTAGTTGCCCTTCGATCTTTTTCACTCTGAGAAAATGAACTACAACTTTAAATTTCCATTCAAATGAACCCTCTCTGAAGTTTATACGAGTACACCTTCCATAAGAACTTACAACGAGCAATACTTACAACGCCTGCCCCAGCCCTGGGGGAGTTGTGTCGACACAGGAGTTTTTCGTATCTGACCTTTGAACTATTTTTAACGAAATGACCATACGTAAAGCAGTTTTTGTTATATGATCTTTGAACTATTTTTAACAAAATGGCTACCTCAAATTATTTATCAGATGTATTTGGGGGAAAAGGGCTTGGGGGGCCAGTTACCCTCTGATCACTTTTGACTCTTAAAAAGGGCTGGATTTCAATATCCAATCAAATGAGCCCTCTCTGAAGTTTATACGAGCATCCCTTTCATACGAACAATATATGCCCCAGGGCATAACTTACAACGCCTGCCCCCGGGCCCTAGGGGGTTGTGACGACACCTGAGTTTTTGTTATCTGACTTTTGAGAAATTTTTAACTTAATGCCTATCTCAAAATTTTTATTGGATGCATTTGGGGAAAAGGGACATGGGGGGCTAGTTGCCCTCCAATATCTTTTGACTCTTAAAAAAACTTAAATAGAACTTTCAATTTCCAATCAAATGAGCCATCTCTGAATTTTTTACGATCATCCCTTCAATAAGAACCATATATTCCCCAAGGGCATAACTTACAACACCTGCCCTCGGTCCCTGGGGGGCTGTGTTGAACCCTGAGTTTTCGTTATATGGTCTTTGAACTATTGAACTAGCTATCTCAAAGTTCTTATCGGGTGGGTTTGAGGGAAAAAGGGCGTGGAGAGGGGGGGGCTAGGTGCCCTCCAATCTCTTTTGACTCTTAAAAATGAACTAGAACTTTCAATTTCCAATCAAATGATCCCTCTTTGAAGTAAATACGAGCATCCCTTCCATAAGACCCATATATGCCCCCAGGGCATAAAATTATAACGCCTGCCCTCGGGCCCTGGTGGGTTGTGTCAACACCAGAATTTTGTTATATAATCTTTGAACTATTTTTAACAAAATAGCTATCTAAAAATTTTTATTGGATGCACTTGGGAAAATAGGGTTTAGGGGGGGGGGGAAGCTGGTTACCCTCCAATATCTTTTGACGCTTAAAAAGTGAACTAGAACTTTCAATTTCCAACCAAATGAGCCCTCTCTGAAGTTTATACGACAATGTTGTCTATACAAAACCTTATATGCCCCCAGGGCATAACTTACAACCCTTGCCCTGAGGGCTGTGGGGGAGTTGTCATCCTTAAAGACCTAATTTCCTGAACTTAAAACTACTTTTAATAAAATGGCTATCTCAAAATTTTGATAGGATGTGTTTGGGGGAATGATGGACGTGGGGGGGGGGGGCTAGTTGCCCTCCAATCACTTTCGACTATTAAAAAGGGCACTAGCACTTTGAATTTCCAATCAAATGAGACTTTTTTGAAGTTTCTACGACAACACCTTCTATAAAAACATTATATGCCCCCAGGGCATAACTTAAAACCCTTGCCCTAAGGGTTGTGGGGGACTGTCCTCCTCAAAAACATATTTTCTATGTGGAAATCAACTACGCTGAACAAAATGGCTATCTCAAATTTTGATTGGATGTGTTTGGGGAAATGATGGGCGTGGGGGGGGGGCTAGTTGCCCTCCAATCACTTTCGACTATTCAAAAGGGCACTAGCCCTTTGAATTTCCAATTGAATGAGCCTGTTTTGAAGTTTCTACGACAACGCCTTTAATAAAAACCTTATATGCCCCCAGGGCATAACTTAAAACTCTTGCCCTGAGGGTTGTGGGGGAGTGTCCTCCTCAAAAATACATTTTCTATCCAGAATTCAACTACGCTGAACAAAATGGCTATCTCAAAATTTTGATTGGACATGTTTGGGGGAATGATGGGCGTGGGGGGGGGGGGCTAGTTGCCCTCCAATCACTTTCGACTATTCAAAAGTGCACTAGCCCTTTGAATTTCCAATCGAATGAGCCTGTTTTGAAGTTTCTACGACAACGCCTTTAATAAAAACCTTATATGCCCCCAGGGCATAACTTAAAACTCTTGCCCTGAGGGTTGTGGGGGAGTGTCCTCCTCAAAAATATATTTTCTATCTAGAAATCAACTACGCTGAACAAAATGGCTATCTCAAAATTTTGATTGGATATGTTTGGGGGAATGATGGGCGTGGGGCGGGATAGTTGCCCTCCAATCATTTTTGACTATTAAAAAGGGCACTAGAACTCTCGATTTCCAATCGAATGAGCCCCTTTTGAAGTTTCTACGACGACCCCTTCCGTATGAAGTGCCTCTGGGAAAAACAAAAATAATAAATAGTAAAACATTGGAGCCGCATGGCCTTTACTATAGGCAACGCTACAGTGTTGCCTCTGATTCTTATTTTGGCCTCATTTCGATGACTCAGGCGAAAAAGCTGGTGGATCCTTACTCAGGCCAGAAATCTCTATAATTTTCTAATTCAGTTAAACCAAGAATCTACCCTCCAATTACTATCTCCCTGTAAATAAGCTAATTATAAATTCCTGGTCAAGGCAAACGAATCATCTTCCAACAACTCATTATCATATTTACTAACCAAATATTGTCACTATTAAGAGATGAGCGGATAGAAAACTCTTTTTTCTTTTTTACCAACAAGAGCTATAAAATAAGAAAAAAAATATGTGATACCATTGGTCCACTTCAGTTCTAAAAACAAAACTCAACTGAAATGGCTTGTAAGAGCAGAATTTTGGCAATGGGACTAAAGAATCTTCACAATCGAAGACTAAAACTCTTAACCACACGCAAGAATTTTGTGCAACTTTCCTAAATATATTGTCCTACCCAACAATGCAGCCTTAGATCCATACTTTCTGTAAGAACCACAGAAGTTAGATCCTCACTGCTTTTTTGCAATCAACCAATCAAAGAAAGTTTAGTTTAAGAAAATATCAATGAAACTGGCATGTTTCCTATTGTTTAAAAAAGGGGCATACCCAGAATCTCCACTATCGGAGCAGCATTTTATGGTGAGGGAGGGCTATATCACTTACTTTTATGTAGCTTTCATATTTTTTTTTAGAGTTTTCTTAAAAAGGTAAAAAAAAAAGTGAGAGTCAGCATGTTAAAGTTGCACTAAAAAATTGACTGCAAGAAATAAAGGTGACAAATTTGTTGTTTCCCAATTTTTTCTATAAAAGCCAAAAATAGGAAATGTTTAATAAAAATACCCCCCAAAAAAGATTCAAATTTAGAGGAGGGGGTAAATATATAGGAGGGATAGGCCTTTACCCTGAGAGAGGTGCAGCTATTTTACAGGCTCAATTTCTTTTTATCATAATAATAGGCTGGAGGAAATAAAAGTCGTAAAATCAATAGGACAAGATTGGTCTCAGTTGGTAAAAAAAAGAAGTAATTGTAATAGCAATACCATGCAAATTAGTTGGCAAATACGGCTTCTTCAAAGACAAAGGCCCATTAGCTAAATTTCTCAGCAGCACAGAGAGCCTCCAAAGCAATTTACAAATTGATAAGGGATCTTAGATGTTTCAACAGTTCAAAAAGGTAACGAGAGGTGAACACTTCTAGGGACTGCCCTTTCCACAACTTTAAAAAGAAAATTCAACTCCGTTCAATCAAAAACAAATTTTAGGTTTTTAATGATGTCAGTTTCGTTGAATCTGAATATCTCCATCTCTGACACAAAACTGGAGAAGTTAAATGGTTTTTCTAAGATTTCTGGGCAAGTAGGTCTCGACTTTTAGCTTTCTGTCGTTTATTCGGATCTCTTATCTTAGCTATGCAAGTTATGGCAAGACCGCCCAAACTAATTCTGAATACTTTGGCCACACAAACTAAAAAATCTTGTAATGGACGAGATTGGGTGATCGGCCTCTTTAAGATATCGAACGACCCTAATTAAAGTCATAAATGTTAAAAGGATGAACTAGAATGTTGATTAAATTGACGAAACTCTAGATGAAGCGGCGTTACCTTTTAAGCCCAGGAAAATCAGATTGATTAAAAAATTTCACTTAAAGCTGAAAGTGATGCTTAAAAAGGAATGCTCAACTGGTCTTGTATCTACAGGGCAACTGTAAAACACCAATTTTACTCTGTATTTCCAAGGGAGTACCTTATTTCACCAATTTTTCTTACAAAGTTTTATTTTATGGTAGTTATACAACACTAGCTAGTGCCAAACATTTTTGAAAGTGTCCTGAAAACCGGCTCTTTAGCGAGATTTATTCGTAAATGATTTCACTAGTCTTGAGGAACAGGATATTCAAGCCTCTTTCCGTATGCAAAAGGCCTTGATTAACATTAAAATAGATTGTAAAAGAGAGAAAAAAAAATAAAAAAACATAGTGAGAGAGATGAAACTAAAATAACCTTTGAAGCCTCCTCCTCAGAAATGTCAACATCGCTTTCATGCTCTTCAACTTCTTCGTCCTCCATCTCTTCATCTTCAATATCACTTTCATCCTCAGATTTTTTCATCCCAGGAACTAAAAAAAGAAGAAAAAGTGTTTTTCCAAAACAAAACGCAAAAACACAAAGAATTGCTGACAGAGCAAATACAATAATAAGAACAAACTACGATTTTCCTTGTACTTGTGACCAGTCTAGCTACAGCGACTTAGTGACTTAGCTACTTGCTCCTTTCTCTAAACCATTCCCAAAAAGCCTATTAAATAACGATCAGCCTGTTTCTGTTTTTATTCCCACCGTTTTCTGTTCGGTTCTTTTTTGGGGGAAAAAAACAGCTAACCGTTTTTTTAAGTAAAATTTCTGTTTATTTTTCGTGTTTTTAGTAGCATTTTTTCCGTTCCTGTTTTTCTTCAACAAGTTCTACCTCCTGTTCCGTGTTTTGATTGTGCCTAGCATCGTAGCTCAGACTGGCGACTTTTATTGGATTTGCGATACTTGCCAAATGGTGATTTGCACTGCCTTTACATGTTCAGAAGCAAAACTTGACACCGTCAAAATTGATTCAAAATCAAAGGGACCCTTGAAGGGACAACTTGTTCCATATTTTTGCAAGTTTAAATAGGTTAAAACATACTATTCGATTCTAAATCTACTGTTATGTTGATATATGAAAGTAATGAATTCCGCCATTTTATTAAACGTTTTACTTAGTATTTAGAGTGTTACACTTTGTAGTGAAATTGAACAGCACAACCCAATTGACGACGGTACCACCCATACCGTCAGTATGACTTGTGCCCTTAAGCTCTCCGAACCTGATTACAGGAGATGATAACATCAAAGTAACTGGGTTCATTGATCACAGCGATGTTGAGAACTCGTTCATAGACAAAGAAAATATTGGCGTTCCTAAGTAAAATATTGGCACCAGAAGCAGTACTGGTAAAAACACGTAAAAATAATCAAAAAAAAAGTAAAAATAAAAATACTGCTAAGAACACGTAAGCTGGTTAGAATTCTAAAAGTATTTCTAAGTTTCATGATCATTTTAAAGCTATTAGAGAAATTTAAAATCTTTGTCCCTCCATTCCAAAGAATATGAATGTATGAGGGAACAACACATTGATAGAAATATGAAAAGAGCCAGTGTGTGTCTTTCTTCAACCCAACCTTCGTAATACCTAGTTAAGAGTTTTGGCCTTTACAGCAATAAGTGGCTTATCGTAAAAACTGTCATTAGATTCTTCGTCCGTTCAAACAAGCAACAGTTGTTATTGATACAGTTGTGTTTCGACAAGAAAAGTTGTATTGATGACTAAAAGATTGTGGTTTTTATCAGACTCCAGATACTAGTGTTATCACTGAATAAATTGCTTAATTACCAGAAAGAACAACCAACTGTTCGGCTTGGGAGACATTTTCGGCCCTAAAATTTATGAACAAATTAACCGATATAAACCGAGATTCAGTTCATATTCGCACTTTCTCAGCAATTCATTACCGGATTGAGAAGTACAGAAGAACTCGCCGAAATCCAATTGAGCCTCACATCCTTCCCTAGTGACCTAGCTCCTGTTAATGCAAGGGCTTGCCAAAGTAGGCTACCAGAGACTCCTAATCGAGACTACAGCTTATTTTGTAATTTGAATTGGACCAAAGAACCAAAGCCCTTGGTCCTGTTAATGTTGCCAAACTAGGTCACAAGGACCAAGGACTAAAGCCTTTGGTCCTGTTAATGTTGCCAAAGTAGGTCACCAGAGACTCCGAATCGAGACTACAGCTTATTTTCTAATTTGAATTGGACCAAAGGATCAAAGCCCTTGGTCCTGTTAATGTTGCCGAAGTAGGTCACAAGGACCAAGGACCAAAGCCCATGGTCCTGTTAATGTTGCCAAAGTAGGTCACAAGGAGAAAGAACCAAATGAATTTGACAAGGACCAAAGCCCTTGGTCCTGTTAATGCTGTCAAAGTAGGTCACCAGAGACTCCTAATCGAGACTACAGCTTATTTTCTTGACACGGCGGGTTATGCATGAACTGTTCAAGACAAAATGCGAACAATGTAAGCATTGCCAACGAAGCCAAAAAATCTCTGAGGAGAGATTTTCCTTCCTACTTGAGCAAAACCCAGAAATCGGGGAAATATTATTCTGACCAAGTAAAACTTTGGAGCAACTACGCCTACACTAACCCGGAGTCAAGTAACAATGTATGTACGCATCTCCCAGCGACTGCAACATCAGTACCACGTGACAGTGCATTTAATATTGCTGAACATCTTCTTAGTCTAGTCAGTGCTTGCAAATGACTGCAAAGTTACTTAAACTTCGGATATCTTTAAGTAAAATTTTAAATTTTTATGGTCTTGTTAGGTATTTGCGATTTTTTTGTTTGTATTTTTTTTAAATCCATATCAATGAATGTTCAAATTAGTCTCATAAGCCTGAGGTAAAAAAAAGGTAAATATCTTTTAAAATAACCATTTTTTAAGCAAAAAAAAACAAAACGCGTTTCCGTTTTTCGGGTTGAAATATGGATTTCGGAAATGGATTTTCGTCCTTTTTTCACTATTTCTGGTCTGTTTTTTAATTACCATTTTTTTAGCGTTTATTTTTAAGCCACAAACAGAAACAGTGCAAAAGCCTATTCTTAACAGTTTTGCAAAATCCTATATTTCTTAAGTTAACAATAACCTGGCAGGTCAATATAAAAAATCCCGTTCAGTTTTCAAATCAAAACCAATAGTCAAAACAGCCTCTTAATGTTTTTCCTTAATTCTATATGTTCTAAATCAACAATAACCAGGCAGATCAATACTGAAAAGCCTATTCAGTCTTTGAATCAGGTTACTACCAAGGAACATAGCCAAAGAGTCACAAGTAAGAAACAAAATATAAAATATTAAAAAACTAAAAAAGAAGAACAAACATAAAAGGAGGGAGAAAGAGAAAAATAAATTCCAACTAAAAAAAAACAAGTTAGGTGGCGATGCAGAGAAATACAGACAAAAGCTGTAGTTGTGAGCTTTCTGTGAAGTAATTCAGATTCAACTGTAACATCAGAAAAAAACAATTCTTATACGAACCTGGTTTTTGTCCAAAACGAAAGAAATAAAAGAAATTCGCAAATCTAAAATAATTAATCTATTAATGTTAAATAACTGATAGAGCCAAACATGGGGTTGGCAATGCTTGTGGCACCATTGGATCTGGCACCAGACCGGGTCACCCATAACCCAAGCGCGATCAAGCTTGATAAAGCTTACCACATTTTGGTATTAATAAATAAATAAATAAATTGCAACGACAAGACCAAGAAATAAAGACAAACAACAGTCTCCTTACCAATAGCGCATAGGAAAGGACATCATTATTTAGGAAAGAATTTCGAAAAACATTGTCTTTTATTTCATACGACAGTACATGCAAGGAGGAACACAAGTGGGGAACAACCCACTATTTAACTTGATTATCACCCGTGTCGCCATCTATGCCTGTGAATCCTGGACTCTAAAAAGAGAAGATAAGTATCGTCTTGCTGCCTTCGAAACTAAATCACTGCAACACATTGCAGTGCAACACATTGCACTTATTATGATAGAATTTCCAACATCAAGCTTCTCCGTAATCTCAAGGTCAAACTAACCATCCTCAACAGAATAAACCTGTAGCAGCTTAGATGGCTTGGACGCATACAACGTATGGATAACATTCGTCTCCCAAAGATTCTTTGAAGGCCGGGTACATGGTTCTCGACCTATAGGTCACCCCCAAAAAAGATGGAAGGACAACTTCTCGTCGCTTAGCTTATCGCACCTTCTCCGCCTGGCAGAAGATAGAAGTGCATACAAGAGTTACATCAATACAATGGTGAAAGAAGAGGCCTCAAAACGTCCTCCGAGGACGGATGGGACTTAAGTTAAGTACGTCACTTAAACTTCTTTTCATTGTAAACAACATACAATATTCTGCAACTGTTGCTCTACAGGGAAAATACTTCTAAGTTCAAATTCCCGCATATTTTTTGTTTTTTGTAATGGACTAAAATGAATGTAAATTATATTAAAAACTGTCTATGAAAAAAAGTCCTTAATAATTTCCTTAGGGGGGGTCGTCATTAACATAGAATGAGTCCCTCTGTACCTTGTCCCCTCGGTTTGCATCACAGTTTATAGACAGTAAGCTTATCGCAGATAATTTCTGGTCTTCGGTCTCGGTGCGAACAAAAAGCTCCTCCCACTTGTTTCTGCCTTAGCGGATTAGTCTGTTATCGTCAATCACTGAGAAATGGTTACCAAGTGCATTATTCGTAATTGCGAAAGCAGAAAAAAACTTGGTGAGCCAGCCAAGTGGTTTGCAAGCGTCCCATCTCACAGGTATGAATTAATTTATATACAAATTATGACTTAATCTATTATTTATGTGGACTCAACTGATCGGCCTATGTAGGATTTTATAAAAAAGGGGGCGGGGGGGTTGATGAAATTCGTGAAAATAAGGAATTTTTTCTTCTTCTAATAACTGTTGGGGTAGGTGTGATGGTTTCAGGGGCGGATCCAGGATTTTTTTTAGGGGGGGGGGGGGGGCGCAAAATAGGTTGATCCGACAAACTTACGTTAGGAGCAAGTTTAATTAATGCAAACTTGCGTTAATTACGTAAATTACACTACTTTAGACTACTTTACGGGGGTAACCCTCGCCCCCCCTCTGGATCCGCAACTGGATAGTTTATCATTTTTTTTTCACGTCGTGATATTTATTTTCTCAGATTGTAGTTCCTATGATATTTGAAAAATCTAGTTACCTGTTTTGGCGGAGAGCCTAGATAAAAGGAGGCTGCGAGGACTTCCCCTTTGAACAGTTTATAAGATTTTTTTTGCGCACACTGTGCATATTACGAAGTAAAATTTAAGAATCGAGAAATCGAGAGACGTACCTATCAAGGAAAATAAACTAGCAAGTAATTATTTTAGTTTTAGTAGTTTAAATATTTGACCTCTTATCTCTTTTTTTGAACAAAGGGGTAATTTTTTTAAAATTTATTTAAAATAAAACTTTTAAAACTGAAATATCAATGCGAAGCACCAAACATCATAATCAAATGTCATCGCTTTATGGCATTGTTCAAATAAAACTTATTTTTTACTTGATTATCGTCGTAACTTTATTCCTTGTCTTTCTTTCCATTCTTAAACCAATGTTATATTTACCTTTTGCATTATTACAGCCCACTATATATACATTCATATAAATTTATATGCAGTGTTACCGCCATACCAATTATTCTCCTTTCCTTTTTTATTCTTTAATAATAATTTCTGGTCGTTTTGAGTTTGAATTATTGTAGGCTTCTATTTCTACTGATCTTAAGTTTAATATGGCCTTTACTATTCTTTAAAAAAACTTTCTTTTTCGTAAAGTTTTCGCAGTATATATATATATATATATATATATATATATATATATATATATATATATATATATATATATATATATATATATATATATATATATAAATAAATATATATATATATATATATATATATATATATATATATATATATATATATATATATGTATATATATATATATATATATATATATATATATATATATATATATATATATATATATATATATATAAATATATATATATATATATATATATATATATATATATATATATATATATATATATATATATAAATATATAAATATATATATATATATATATATATATATATATATATATATATATATAATATAAATATATATATAATATATATATATATATATATATATATATATATATATATATATATTATATATATATATATATATATATATATATATATATATATATATATATATATATATATATATTTATATTTATATCGGCGCGTACAAACAACTCCTCTCATTTGATCTGCCATTAGCGGTCCAATTACCCTGGAACACGTATTTTGGCAGAAACTTTCTCAAAATGCCTTTGAAACCAACTTGAGACTTCGAAACCTATTTTTAATTCCTAAAAACATCTAATAATAACATTACACTACTAACTACCGATTTTCATGTATGTATTGGAATAATTTAATTTAAAATTAGTTTCTTCAAAATTAGTGTTCCAACGTTGAAGCCAAGTTTCGCGTCCAAGAGAAATCTGACTTGTCTACCCGCGAAAAGATCTGATAACGCCTATGTTTCTATCTGCAAAAACGTTCTCCGGAGCACTCGCACCCCTGTCCGGGTTTTTATAATGGGAGAGATAGAGAATGATCATACTGCTAATTCTATAAACTGTGGTTTGCATATACTTTATAGTTTCAGCCAGAGGAAAACATAAATTACCAGAGAGGCGGACTGTCTCCCCAGCTTCTGCCGCCTTCAGTGTCTTCATTTCTGGTGGCACATATTCGCCCAAACGTTCTACAACAAACGGTGAAATATGTGGTGGCAACGTGGCCCCAGGGAAATAGTCTTCAACAGGTAACAACTGACGATAGTTGACACAGTCAAAAACCCATTGTGGCTGAATATAATATCTAAAAAAAAAGTCATCCATTTTATCTTTAAATTCAATATATCAACTTTCAATTTCAAAAGCACTGGTCAAAGATGGAAACATTGGTATTGCTTGTGAGTAATTCTTCTGAATTATGTCTTATTGTATGCTGTACTGTAATTACGTTATTATATAAAAACTCATTTCGCTCAACTCATCAACTTTTTTTTTATTTCTGCATTTCCAACTTAGACCAATTTTATATCTATGCTATGTAAAGCGCAATCCCTTCTGCACTCCTCATTTTCACTTATATTCATAAATTCTCGGGAAAAAAAAGAAAGATTTTTCCACTTTTTAGTCCATTTTGGATACGAGTTTTAAAATTTTTTTGCTGGATTTCTAGAAAAAAAAAAAAATGCAAACTTTAATAGCTTGGCCTAATTATACAATGTTTGTGTGTATCTTCCCGTTGTTGCTAATATTTGCTATGCGAGTAAACGTTTCCGGTCAACTGCTCCATAGCTTTTCATGCCCATTTTAAGATAAGATTGTAGCCTAATCACAATCCCTGACAAGTTAAATTCTCATTTTCAAGTCTGAAGCAACACGAAAAAAACAGATTTAAAATTCTTACTTGATTTTATTTTCAATTTGTAAATTGTTTCTTTTCCCTATCTCGTATTAAGTTGCAATTTATTAATGTCGTTGCTGTTTGCAAGAGCGATTGTTTTTTTTTTTTTTTTGGTTTCTCTGTACTCCGTCCTTCCCTTTGGTCTTGTAAATGGATCTTTAATTAAGTTAAATAATCTGCCACCAAAGAGAGACAGTGTTGTGACTCAAAAACGTTTAGTTCTTTACACTGGCTGAATATTCAAAACCGTTTGAGTTATTTGGCGGAGTTATTTGTCTCTCATGAAATAGCATTTCCTTGTCTGTTACCATTTTCATGACATTACGTGTTACCAATTTATTTTATTTGTACTGAAAAAAAAAAAAAAAAATAATTGAGAATTATTTATATGAGGCCATGCCCAGGGTAAGAAATGAAAGGGGTGTCGGCTGTCCACTAAAGCAAGAATACTCATTTATAATTCTTCTGCGAAATTACGGCTATGGATCTAAGTTCGTTTGCAGTTTGGATTCAGCTTACAACAAATCTGGATAGCAACATTTCTAGCAGCCAAAGTAGAACTTTGAAATATTGCAGTCTTTTTTTTTTATTACTGTCCTTCGAATCCCTTTTCCCAATAAAATTTCATAATACATACTTCAATGTATTTTTATTTTATTTTACAATAAGAGGCAAATCATAGCAAATACCCATTTATTACTAATTAATAATAAATAAATAAAGTAATTTTTTAAAATCTAAAATCATGATTTCTAGAAAAGTATTCCAAGCAGAGGGGGGGGGGGGGAAGAACTGATAAGAGAGAAAATCAAGCTAATGAATTTACAAACTTGTCGTTTTTTAAGAAAAAACGGTCACAAATCAAAAACAAATTCGATTGCCAATAAATAGCAATGAATCGAAAGATTTTTACCAGGGAGGAGCATCAGCAGTATACCAGTTGATGATAAAAAAGAATATGGCACTGGACACAATCCCTACCGACGGTGCTGATCTCCGTTTCGGGGCCCTTCAGCCAGGAAGTACAATGGGGAGGGGGGGGGGCAGTCATCTTCTGCTTTTGCACGCCTTTCCTGCTTATCTTCGTTATTTTTCTCTAGGTACCCATTTAGAGTTGGGTCTACTCTGACTGAGCTTACAAAGTCTTGCTACTAACCCCCGTTCCAAACCAAATAACTAGCAACACAAGGACTCAGTCCCCTGTCCCCACGGCCAAAGAATTCCAAGTCTAGCGTGCCAACCAATCGGCACGATTATGACTCAACGTTTTACATAAAATTTACACAACTAAAAATTATCAGCTATACCAGGACTCGATGACATACTACTTAAACCACAAAACCATGTCTCCCTTGACAGAGACTCTAATGCCTAAATTGCAATTTCAATTAAGGGAGATATAGTCTGGTGAGGAAACAATTTGTTCTCTTAAAACAAATCAGTCGAGTGAGGTTATGGCGAGTATCCTCGGCATGGGCGTAGGGAAGGGGGCAGGGGAGGGCAGCTGCCCCTCCCTAAAACTTCAAATTTAGAAATTTTCGTATGTTGGAAATTTTTCTGTTGGATGCTACCAAATATCGTTTCCGATATCAATATTCACGTTTCGATATTCAATATTGATTTTTGGTCCAATATATAGATAGAAGACAGGCCTAC
Organism: Artemia sinica; assembly: GCA_027921565.1. Lineage (NCBI taxonomy): Eukaryota > Metazoa > Arthropoda > Branchiopoda > Anostraca > Artemiidae > Artemia > Artemia sinica. The sequence goes on along the minus strand of CM051259.1, from coordinate 14,303,894 downwards.
GATTGGCAGGTTTTGACTTCTTTAATTCTCCAGGAATTGATTCAAGCGGTAAAAAGTTGCTGTAAAGATAACTCATTCAATACCATCCTTGAAAAAGACAATTAGAAATACTCCACCACTTTTCCACCTGGATGCCTCTCTATCCAATTCGTCAAGTGTGCCGAACCTGGACCACCCCGGTACTGGTTTGGCCCTCTCTGGCTTACGTTTGGCCACCAGACAAAAAAAAAGAACAGAAGAGGGGCCAGGGGAACATTAAGACTTGTTTTTCGCTATAAGATTAAGAAAGAATATGGTCAGTATATAAAAAAAAAATACAAAATGAATTTCAGAAAGGCTTAAAAAAAACTAAAGAGTATTAATTTCAAATTATAAATTGACTGATCAACAGCAAAAGTAAGTCATTCCGCTAGTGTTGGTGTTCCACCTGTCAGTGGTTGCAGTTTCATGTCAACTTCTGTCTTTAAGACACTATCCGTCTTGTCTTTTGCTCCAAAAGACGAGAAAAAAAAGCGCAAAAGTCTTTTGCTCCAGTCTCCTTCAGAAAATGGACCTTAAATTCTTCAGTTACTACTTTTTTGATAATGATAATATAGTGAGCAGGATTCCCTTTCTTGCTCTTCAGCTCAACCAGAATATAATCACCAGCCTTGACTTTCTCAGGGTCAAATTGGAAGTTGCTTAAAGGGGAAATGTATTCAATGTCGATACTTCAGTCTCAAGAGTTGTTGTATACAGGGTCATCTACGTCAGAATCGTCACTCCAACTGAAACTCTTGTTACGAGAAACATACCTTTTGTTTTTTAGCCTTTTCACTTCTCTGACTTTCTTCCTTTCCAGGACTAGGGCTTTCTTGGCAGATACAACTTTTATCCCAGCAGTAATGCGTTCTTTCACAGGGGTGTCAGTGAGCCCTTCTGACTTTTTCATATTTTTTTCCTGCTGATTTTTCGTGTTGTGTCTTTTGGAAAGGGATTTGCATGGCCGATCTATTTTAACGAATCCTCTGCTGAGCTTTGCTTCTCATTTAGAAACAGATCCTGTGCTGCGTCCGTTTCGAGGTCTATGGTAAAGAAGGAGTCTAAATTTCGCACAGGACTTGCACTGGGTATCGAAACTTCCCTGGTAAGTACTTCACTAGATTTGGTAGGCATTCTGTCTGAGACATTTGACGGGAGGAACTCATAATCCTTGAAGACATTTCTGATTGTAGGGTCGACCCACTTGCTCTGATTCCACTGATTATATTCTCAGGTCTGAAAGCCTTTGAATATGCTTTCCCCTGCAGCTCAAAAATGTTTTACACTGATGAAGTTTTACATTTATGGGCAATAATAAAACTTGTGGCTTCATGGTTGTAGTAGGCCTTAAGGCACCCCATGACTATCCTTTCTAGAGGCTGTAGTTTATGAGTAGTGTGGGGAGGGACAGTTAAAAGTACAACGCCATTATTTTTGGCTAGATCAAGCAATTCAACGGTGTATCGGCTTATCAGGTCATCTATTTTCAGAAGTACAGGTGACTGTTTGGAGGGTTTGACTTGACGGATAAAATGCTTCTAGTAAAGCAAAGAATGAGAGCCAGTCGTCCAGCCAGAAGTATTTTCTGAGCCAATCATGATGGTTCCTTGTAAAGCTCCCTTGAGTAAAATTTCCAGACTCTGTTTTCCTGGGCAAATAAATAAAGGAGGGACTGTGTTCCCAATGCATTAACACCAGCACAAATCGTGGTCAACTGATCTCTTTCTGTTGACGTGACCTTCCCTACTTACTTCTGGCCTCGCTGTGCAATGGTCTTACCAAGACGTGGCTGTTTTCAGACCCGATTCATTAACATTCCAAATGTCTTTTGGTCTGAACATCTGTTTATCTAGACCTCGCTCCAGGTTGTTAAAGAAAGCCCCTACACTGTGACGGTTGAAAGTAGTTGCCCATCATAGGCTTGTACCTTCTGGCGTTCTTGCTGATAGTTTTAAGGCGATCTATAGGACAATGGTATCTATCTTTACCTGCAATTCCTCCACTACCTTTGCATTTCCTGTTATCCGGTACTTTAACGCTCTGAATAATGGCATAAGTGTATGCAAAATTTATGTACTTCTAGGGGAGTACAGTCGAAATGCATATCAGCTATCGTTATAAGTAAGTTTTTACTTCTTTTTCTTGTTCCTCTGCAAATATTCATCATGTGTTATGATAGGGTGTAAAGAAACTCAGGTCCAGACTTTGTAGAGGGATATTCAGCTTCTCAACTTTTTTCAAGTAGTCTTGCAGCGTCCCTCTAGGGACACCCATGGCACTTACAGAGAATCCGACTGACTTTTTGTCGACTAAGACAGAAAAAAACTGCATTTTTTTATTCTTCTGGATCCAAGCCACCTTTCTTTCCTTTCTCTTCTGGTTTACTTTTAAGCATTTTGTCTTGAATGAAATTTAACAGGAAAAAATAGAATTTCAGTTCACCTACTGGTCTGACAGGACAAAACAACGCCAGAATTAATCAAGTTTTGGGTTCTGAGCTTGCCTTCAGCCTTTAGATATGCTGTTTACACAGCTTTTACTAGTATAGCACACTCTCAGACACCTTGGCACGACATACCGAACCTACCCCTGGTATTGTGGCCGAATGTGGGAGTTCACCATCCCGCAGGATGGAAAAATGCTAACAGCAAACCGATGAAGATGGCACGTCTCTGAAGCTACTAAAAGACAGGTAAATAAAACGAGAGTACAATGTGAGTTTACGGCTTTTCTAGTATTCGTAATTAGGCGTAGGCCTTCAGACAAAAATTGAACAAAATTCCAGATTTAATCACCATAAAACGTGATCCAATCTGACATTTTCGGGAAAAGTATTAATCAAGGCCAGACATATTGAAAACATACACTGCCATCTGTCAGACCTTCTATAATCCACCAGAAGTCTCCATAGGTTTTTATATTGAGATTGTTTGCTTTGGCTAAACGCGGGCCGGTCTCCTCTATACCAATTTTGACATTAAATTTTGCCCAACTATAAACTTTTGAATTCAATTCTTAAAACAAGAAGCTGTTATTTAACCGTAATTAATCAAAGTAACTTTTTGCACAAAATTCAAATGAAAAAAATGAGTATTGTAAGTTTAATATACATATGCTGATATTTATTCCTTAAAATCTTAATTAATTTTTGGTTTCATAAAGTTATAAAAGTAAAAGCATTGAAAAGAATGTTTTTCAGTAAAGCACAAATTATATTCTAGCTCTTAGAAAGCATAGGGTGTAGAACCATACACAGATTAATTTCTGCTCGTTTTGAGTTTGAATTATTTTAATTTCTGTTTGTTTTGGGTTTCATTTATTTATTGATACTGATTTGTGGTAGTTGTATTCTTGGTAGATTATTTGATTCTATTTTTGTTCCTTTTTGGTTTAATGGAGTTCTTTACTTTTTTTGAAAAACTTATTTTGTACAAAAAGTTTTTTTGATTAATTTATGTTCGTTTTATATTGCCATAGTCTTTTTCAGGGAGAAAGACTGAGCCTCTTCTGAAGTTAAGCAACCATCCCTTCCATAAAAACCTTTAATACCCCCTGGGCACAACTTACAACCCTTGTCCCTAATATCTGGGATTTGTTTCAACCCCAAAAGCCTTGTTATATGATATTTAGACTATTTTGAATAGAATGGGTATCTCAAAATTTCTATTAGACGCATTTCGGGATAATATGACGAGTGTGTAAGGGGGAAAGGGTAGCTGCCCTCTGATCACTTTGCTCTTAAAATGAGCACTAGAGCGTCTGACTACCAATCCAATGAGCCCCATTTGAAGTTTATATGACCACACTTTCTATAAAAAAAACCTATATGTCCCCAGGGCATAACTTACAACCCTTTCCCTGAGGGCTGGAGGGATTTGTTAACGTCAAAGAAATAATTTCCAGACCTTTCTGATAGGCTTAACAAAATGGCTATATCAAAATTTTGATTGGAAGTGTTTGGGGAAATGATAGACGTAGAGGGAAACATTTGCCCTCTGATCACTTTCGACTAATAAAAAAGGAACTAGTCCTCTCAATTTCCAATCGAATGAGCCCTTTTTGAAGCTTCGACGACAAAAATTTCTATAAAAACGTTATATGCCCCAAGGGGATAACTTACGACCCTTGTCATGAAGGCTATTGGGGGAGGGTTGTCATCCTCAAAGACATAAATTCCAGACCTTTCAACTACGTTGAACAAAATGGCTATATCAAAATGTTGATCGGAAATGTTTGGGGAAATGATGGGGGAGAGGCGATTCTCCCTCTGAATTCTTTCGACTATTAAAAAGGACAACAGCCCTCTCAATTTTCAATCGACAGGACCCTTTTCAAAATTTTTACTACAACACTTTCTATATGACATTATATGCCCCAGGGTATAAATTACAAAATTAGCCCTGAGGGCTGTGAGGGGGTTGTCATACTCAAAACATAATTTCCGGACCCTTCAACAACGTTCAACAAAATTGCTGTATCAAAATGTTGATGGGAAGTGTTTGGGGAAATGATGGGCATGGGGGGGGGCATTCACCCTCCGATCACTTATGACTATTAATAAGGGCACTAGCCCTCTCAATTCCCAATTGAATGAGTCCTTTTTGGAAGTTTCTACGAAAACGCTGGCAAAGACCTAATTTTCAGAGCTTTCAACTACGTTGAACAAAATCTCTATCTCAAAAGTTTTATTGGATGTGTTTTGGGAAATGGTGGGTGTGAGAGGGACGTTGCCCTCCAATCACTTTCGACTATTAAATAGGGCACTAGCACTTTCAATTTCCAAACGAATGAACCCTTTTTGAAGTTTCTACGACAACGCTTTCTATAAAACCTTATATGCCCCCAGGGCATAACTTACAACCCTTCTGTAAGTTATGCTGTGTGTCATCCTCAAAGACACAATTTCCGGAGTGTTCAACTACGTTCAACAAAATGGCTATCTCAAAATCTTTATTGGATGTTTTTGGGGAAATGGTGAGCGTGGGAGGGGTGTTAGTTTTCCTCCAATCACTTTTGACTATTAAATCGAAATTTTGACTATTAAATTTCCAATCGAATGAGCCCTTTTTGCAGTTTCTACGACAACTCTTAATAAAAAAAACCTTATATGCCCCCTGGGCATAACTTAAAACCCTTTCCCCGAGGGCTGTGAGGGGGGGGGTATCACCCTCAAAGACCTAATTTCCAAAACTTTCAACTGCGTTGAAGAAAATGGATATCTAAAAATTTTGATTGGATGTGTTTGGGGAAATGGTGGGCGTGCGAGGGGGGGGGGGGGTTAGTTGCCCTTCAATTAATTTTCCAATCGAATGAGCCCTTTTTGAAGTTTTTACAACATCACTATTTATAAAAACCTTATATACGCCCACGGCATAACTTGCGACCCTGGCCCTGTGGGCTCCGAGGGAGTTATCATCCTCAAAGGCCTTATTTCCAAAACTTTTAACTATGTTGAACAAAATAGCTATCTCAAAACTTTGATTGGATGTGTTTGGGGAAATGGTGGGTGTGGAAGGAGTGTTAGTTGCCTTCCAATCAATTCGACTATTAAAAAGGGCACAAGCCCCTCCAATTTACAATCGAATGAGCCCTTTTCTAAGTTTCTACGACAACTCCTTCGATACGAAGTCCCCTGGTCTAGAACAAAAAGACATAAATAAATAATACATTGTGCCAACATCGTTCTTTATTTAGGCAGCGCGACTGCGCTGCCTATGATGTGCTTTGTGCCAAATCGCTTTTACGGTGTTTAAAGTTTCTGAAAATTGGAAGTAGGACAGTGGGTCTATTATATTATAGCATTGCGGGAAAGGTGGAACATGGAAAATATTAATGGCCAGGTTTTTAGCGAAATATGGAATGACGAGTTTCTAAGAACTCATGTTCAAAGGACCTCGGGAAGCATTTACAGCCTCCCCCTCCATCACAGAAATGGCTGCCCCCACCCCTACACAAGATACTGGCTACGCCCATGATCCTCAGCTACAATTTTTTTGTTATTAGCATATATTGTCTGGTCCCCGTCTTTAATACATATGAATATCAATAATCCTTCTAATCGGGCCAACATTCCGAAGAGCTCTAAGGACCAAAAGAGCATGAACTAAAATAACAATATATATAACTTATGAGCCTGGTCTTGGCTTCAAGAGAGATCCAGTCCATTTAGTCTTTCCTTGTTGTTTATTTTTTGGTTGAATGGTACTATTGTTTTCTGAAGCTATCTCTAAATACTACAATAAATAAAACAAACCATATTCAGAAATATACGAAAACCTATTTCGAAGTGAGATGAATAGCTTTTCCATTTAAGACTAGCCCAAATTTTCATCCTCCAAATTGACGAGACATCTGAAATCCCCCCCCCCTTATACCCCTCGCCAAAAATCGTTTATGCCTAATAATCACACTATGCCTTGATTAAAATTCTAGTGCATTCTTGGCCCATAACATCATCCGCTCAGCTTGTATCATCAGACTCCAATTTTTTTAAATGTTTTGAGTAAGCAAAACTAGTTTGGTTTTTCTTTCAATGTGATATAATACTTAAGGGAATTTCAAGTTGATATAATCAGCCACGAATTTCAAGTTACAGCCAATAGGCATCCAAACGCGTTATGATTAGTCCGAAATGTGAATTTTGTGCTAAAATGGAACTTAATAGGGGCTTTTACTAAAAAAGAGGGAATTTAGGCACTCTTTCCCAGTCATGTTGTTCGTTTATCCCAAGAGACTTCTTTTTGTAAACATGACGTCTTATTTAAGACTGAGAGTTTTACACATTAGTGGAAGTTCTTAATAGCATCAAACTAAGAGATATATACTGCCGCCTACTTCATCGCAGCTAGGATATTCAACATCTCCTGCAATCAATTTAGATTGCTTAAAATGTGCTCTGATTTCAGAATTTCCGATTTGGGAGTTCCCTGTAGTGCCTCCCGCTTCGATTGACACTCACCGACAAATGGGAAGTAAAATTTCACTGTCTTTTCAGTCAAATTTCACAGTGAAACCAAAAGTTCTCGACAGCTTTCGATGATAGCTAGTCCCCAGGGAGAATTTGCTAATGAACCCTTGGTCTTTGAGACGGCCAGTAAATGCTGAGGCTCGCGAAACGATTTTAACTTACATCCTGCTTACTGTACTAGCCAAAAAAGTGTCATACTGGGAACGTATAAAGCACAAGAGATGCGTCTTCCATCACCCAATACCAAGGCACCGATCCTCTAATAAAGTAAAAACTCTTTAATTCAATACTTTTCGCACCTAACCCATTAGCAGAATAACACAAAACCGAAAAAAGTTATTTCATCCTCCTACCGAATTAGTTGTGAAAGAAATTAGACTAGTTCCTCTTTCTACCAATTGGAAAAGGACCTAAGGGGAGACCAAGATAATATTCCTGCCAAATTTAGTCTGAAAAGAAACACGTTGAGTCATATCATAAAAAAAATCACTATCATGATCCATACAAAGAAGCTCTAGTGGTACTACTGCAAGGGAACAGCCACCTGAGAAATAACGTTTTTGTTTAGGTAGGCTCAAAATCTGCTTTCATAATAGGCTATGAAACGGTGAACTTAGGGAAGAAACTACTTTAAAGGCACTGAAAAAGAGCATGTTTGTGATTATTAGATTTAGAAACAATTAACAGCGCCTTCCTTTTAACTTTTAAAATAATATGGGTTCCCAATATATACTTATGCTCACCAGAAGTCTGGTGGCAACTAGTGAAGAGATTTTCTTGATAAAGGTTTGAACAAACTTAAAGACCTTGCAAAAAAGGTCATGTATTATACTGAATTCAAACAGGTCACCAAGACTCTATTAAAAAAAAGAAAAAAAAAGAAAAAAAGAGCTTAGTGGTTACCTGGACATAAATTGTTTTCCAATCATTCCTAGAGGTCTATCTACAATTTGATGGGTTACAGTTTCGTCACTTTCATCAAAAGTGGCACCTACATATATACTTTTGTCCCAGGAAACTTGGCCGCCACAGGAGCGAATTATAAATACAAGCGACTCTCTTGGAACTTCTCTGTTTGCATAAAATTTCAAACCGTCGAACAAGTGCTGAAGTTTCTTTGTCAATTCAATTTCTTTCTTCATTTCTTCAAGCTTTGCTGTGTCTCCGTTCTATAATAACACATAATATTACGCAGAGGGTTTAATTAACAGAACATAATGTCATTCAAACAACATAACTCAAATTCAAACTTTTTCAGGCCATTCTAGAATGAACTCACGATTCATGTCAGCGAAAACATTTCAGCAGAGAACGACTATAAAATGTCGGATTTATTTTAATAGCAACATAAGTTAAATCAAGATAACATTATTCTGAATTGAAAAATGAGACTAATTAATTTTTGGGACATTCAGGTTCGCTTATGATTATGCCATTAAAGCACAGACTATGGAACAAGAAGTATCTGCCTTTCTACGCCTTCCAATTCGTAGATCTAAAATCTCCAGAATTCTCAATTTATAAAACTTGACGAACAGTAATTTATTTCGCTTTCTCATGAAGTGCAATTAATTTATTTTAATTACTTAATTATTTTAATGAAGCATTTTAGTTATTTTATGTAATTTCACAGACTAGTTATTTACTTACTTTAGTTACTTAGTAGTTTTATTTGTTTATTTTCTCAAAAACAAATACGAGCTGAAAGATACGTAATAACAGGTGTACATGACAGACTTACAAAATTGCTATCTGCCAGCTATGTACAATAACGGCTAAACTTCGTCAAAGATAATTTGATTGAAAATTTTAATTCAGAAAAATTACTGATAGCATTATTGCAAACTGAAAAATGATCAGCATGAGGCTATAAAAAATAATAAAACTTTAGCTAGTATACTAGACTACAATTTTATCTCCATTCGTGTCTGTATAGATTTGTATGGATACACAAATCTATATAGATTTTCACGTGGTAGGTCTGTTTTATATGATTTTTTTGTGAATATTAGTCTTTAAATAAAATTGAATTTCTCTCTCTCTCTCTTCTTTTATGCCACTGACTAAAAAAATGAAAAAGAGGGGTCTAACTTCTTACTAAGAGAGGCATACAAGACAGCCCATGTAGTTCGAACCAGATTTATGGTCTGTGTGGCTACGATTAAAAATGCTCAAGCCACTGTGAACCAATATCCTTTTTTTTAATACTACTTAAAACACTAACGCCACAAGAAATTTAGAGTTCCTCACTTAAAAAAAAGTCTCGAGAGTTAACCTCGTGAGTTCCTTTTAGTCTTTGACGTAAAGTTTTAATTAATTTTTTCATCTTGTAGTGGCCGTGCCAAAACATACGGGCTCCTATTTTGTTGTCGGAAAAACAGCAGCTATTCAGGAATATAGGAAAAAATTCTTTCATACCCTGTGAAGTAGATGCAATAGTGGGATGTCCAACCTGCGGCCTGCCTGAGATTTTTGTGCTGCCCGACAGTCACTTTCACTCCAAGTAGTATTTTTTAGCAGAATTGCCGAAAATGAAAATTTTAACATTTAAAAATATTTTATTTCATCTCATAATTTTTTTTATATTTATCCCGCAAGATCATACACTATGAAACAATGTATAACATGAAAACAAAGTCAAAAATCTCATTGACTTTGTTTAGTAGAAAGAAATTTTGTTTTCTTTCTATGCGTGTGTTATTTATTCCTATTTGTCAGAGATGAAATATATGGCTTTTAATTGTTTCTTTATGTACCCATCTTTCTCCGAATTCAATAGGATCTACGGCCCATTGAATTATTTTGTGACAAAACCACCCACTATAATAAAAGAGTGGACATCCCTGGCATAGATATTCTCTTTTTGTATCATAAACCAGGATGAAACAAAGCTTATAGCACAATAAAACCTTCTAATGCCTAGAATGTCCTTCAGCCACCATCTGCGGGATAGAATTAAAAAGCCCACTATAAGAAAAGAGTATCATAAAGCAGGATGAAACAAAGCTTATAGCACAATAAAACCTTCTAATGCCTAGAATGTCCTTCAGCAACCATCTGCGGGATAGAATTAAAAAGCCCACTATAAGAAAAGAGTATCATACAGCAGGATGAAACAAAGCTTATAGCACAATAAAACCTTCTAATGCCTAGAATGTCCTTCAGCAACCATCTGCGGGATAGAATTCAAAAGAACAGCAATTTGTTCTTTATTCGTTTACTTCATTTAAACCAAACGCTGAAGAGTTAGACAAAGAGAGCCTTGGTTTGATTCTTAGCAATAATTTCGCAGTAAAATCATTTGCAACAAAAGAAATTCTCGACTAATCAATCTAATGATGTATATTGGAGCTCTTTCTAAGGTGAAAACGGGTATACTAACAGATCCCCCTAGAAATTGTATTCAAGAAAACAACAGTGTACAAATATCATGGTAGCTTCAGCGAAAACTAGTAAAACTTGAAGATTTTTTATTGGCTGTTCCACTGTTTTGATTGTTGGTTGATGTCCCATTGATTGTTGCTTTATACATTTTACTATTGTTCATACTATCCCCTGACAATTTAGTGCTTTTGCCAGCCAGGGTAGGGGGCCAGCAGTGTGTGGTACAGGTGGTGGTGTACTACCATACCAAGAAATAAATAGTGCATTTCTGATTTTTAGCGTAGACAATAGGTAAGAAACTTTTATCGCGTGATTACAAAAGCAACTGTTAAACAAAAAAGAGAGAGTGTAAAACGAGCTATATGAAACAAATTATTTTTATCCGAATCGCATTACAGGATGAGCAAGAAAACTAGCACACTAAGAAATAGATTTAATTTTCTATTTCTAGTACTTTTCTATGAAATAGTATAAACAAAAAAACAGGAAATAGTTTTCTTTTAACGTTTTCGAGCTGACAAATGCGTCAAACCTTACACCAGGTTATTATTAACTTTGATGAGATGATTATAAACTGAACTGTCAAACAAAAACACAGAATATAAAACGCCCTTGTAATGTCAATAATTTCAAACCAAGCCAACTAGTAAACAAACAAGGAGCACAAATAGGGATGGGGTGGCAGAAGGGGGGCAATGGCCCCCATGTTTTTTCAAAAAATAATTTTAATTTTGCCATTCAAGTACCATGTAGTTGGTTGGCAAAATTTTTGTCTCCATAATGAAAAAACTTCAGCCTTTTTCCGCTCTATTTTTCCTACACCTCCTATATTTTTCCGGTTATCCATCCAAATATGCTGTATTGTAGTAACTATTAGCTTGGTACACTTTCTTCCATTGTACGGCCTCTGAGTTCTACAAATCAATACTGTTCAATTGTTAGTTGGCCAACAACCCTGGAATTCAGTACTGAACGCCTAAGAGGGGTTAAGGATATTGCCAGCTTTTGGATTAAGAGAGTTTTGCATATCTTTGTTTATTTTTAGGCTACAACATAATACAAATCTTTCCTGTTTTGACAATATAGCAAACTTGAGATCCTCGGTCAACAGTTAAGACACTGTACCTCCTACAAAGATTAACCGTGAACGTTACCCTTCATAGTTGAACGTCCAAAATCTGGCAATGCGGACATTCACCGGTGAATGTCAACAAAAATATAGTCACTTGGTGTTCGTCTGAAATATATGTTAAATGTTCTAATTTCTGACTTTCACCGGAGAATGTCGACATTCACCTTGCACTAATGGTGAATGTTGAGAATTTCTGAGATTTTTATTTTCTTCTCCATAAATTAGTCGCGATAGATTTTTCGCCACTCTTTCTGGGAGGAATGACTAAGAAGGTAAAACACTCAGTACATTTTTAATGAGAAAAGAAAATAATAGTAGTAAAAATTTTAGTAAAATAGTAGTAAAAATAGTAGTAAAAATTTCATATAGCGCAAATTTCGGATATGATCTTGATTGCTGAATTCTCTACCATTATATGATTGCAAAATTATAACGTCAAAACGTTCAAGAATTCTGATTGCAATATTTATTACGTCAAAATGTTTTAATCATCGTCTGTAATCCCGAGGTGTGTTGCACTTAATTTTAGCAGAAACCACTTCAGAAAGTATTTCAGAGTACTTTTCTTGAGGAAAATAAAAACAATTGTCTTCTTGTGTACCCGCAATTAATGCATTTAAATTTTCAAAACAAAAAATCATGATTCACTGCATTATCCATTCTGTATAAATCAGGGTATTTTAACCAAACGTTGCTGTCACCATCAAACTTTACATATGACTTGACACAAACTTTGCATGAGACCGACTAAGCTCACTGAATCCAAGCAGATATAAGAATTTGTTTTTTTCCTATCTTATATCTCAATTAGAGATAAGGATTGGGTTTTAAGGATTGGGGTTTTTTCTTCTCTTTTGGACATTCACCGGAGCATATTTGTGATTGTCGACATACACCGATGAGGGTTCGAATGTACAAGAATGTAATGAAATATTTGATCTTTCACTGACATATTTGGTGTTTGTTAAGTCGACATTCATCAATTTTGGACATTCACGGTAACATATATCGTCCTAAATGATTTTATTCAATTTGTGAGTGCTGCCCTCCCCCCCCCCCCCAAAGCAACATTTCCAAATCAATAAGAAGATAAGAGTCCCTCAGTAAAAAGGTGCTCTATGGTGGTTGATGCCGCATTGAAATTGCTCGAAGAGCTGCTGTGTTACACGAAACTCTGAGGATGGACATTGTCATGAAACAGAAAAACTTCACAAGTCAACATTCATCTTCTTCTGTTTTAAATAGCTTTCTCTAGGCGTCTCAAAATCTGACAATACCAATCTACATTTGATTGTTGGACATTCTTGCGTAAAATCTACAAGCGGTATGGTCCCATGCCTTTCAAAACCATCAAAACTCACTTCAAATCATTAACGACGATATTTTATGAGTATAGTCCGACACAGCTTGTTCACAGATATGACAAAATGCCTCAAGGGTCACGGTGATTATATAGAGAAGTAAACTCGACCGTCCATTACTTTTGGTTGTATAAAAAGTTTAATGTTCATCCGTGTTTCCAATATAGCCAATCAAGGATGAAAAAAAAAATCTTCCGGATGTCTAGGCGAGGAGGCCACAGTTCTTACCCCTTTATCAACTTTTTTTATGCAGGACGAAATATTTTTGCTGGAATTCTAAAATTCAGAAAATTCCTTAAAAAAGGAAATATTAGAATTAAAATAGGAATTGGGCTTCAAATCCTCGCCCCCCTGCGTGGATTTCAGAGGGTTCACGCCCAGGGGGCTATATCACATAACAGAACCAATACAAATATATCGTAGATCAAAGTAGGAGCCAAATAAATTACATGTAATATGTTTAGATTTTGGACGACCGAGTTAGGAAAATTATAGGACTTACCAATTTAAAATCATCTATAGCAATTTCTTCTTCTTCTGAAGAATGAGAACCTGGTGTTTTAGCCAATGGTTGACTCAATGACGCAACCGTTTCATTCTCAAGGTCTAAAGCAGTTCTTTCACTTTTGCTACTTTCCGTTTCTAAGACGTAAAAAAAAGGATACTATTAACAAAAATATCCTTGTTTTCACAAAAAAAAGAGCCAAAAAACAAGAAAAATCAGAGAGAAGATTAAATATGTTCAGAGATGAGCCTACGCTCTCACAAGTAAACTCTTCATCATTAAAGCTGTTAAACAACAATGCATTATCTCTTTTATCATTTTATCATTAATAATTATCTTTTATCATTTTTATCATTTTTCACCGAGGCTCTTTTATCTTTTATCATTATCTCATTATCATTATCAACGCATTCTACCAGTAATTGGTCTGTGAAGGGCCTAATATAGACGAATAGAAAACATCCAAAAACAGGCAAAAAAAAAAGCACAGAGGGCAATCTAACGTATGGAATATAAACTACCAATTATTATGATTTTGAAATATTAATGACATTCATGAGTTTACAGGCATTTAGTTGTATGTTTGAAATTTATGAATAACGACAGTTACAAGGAGCATTTTCATACAAAATTGAATATTCCAACAGAACGCATTTCAATCTCGGAGGCTATGTCATCAAGTGAAACTGTCACATTTGGAGTTAAGAGAATCCCAAAATGACTACTGACCAGCCTATCAGCTCCCTAATCCCGTAACAGTTGATAAATAAATTGATATTTATTTATATGAGCTGCTGTATCTCCCATGGTTGCGTAGATTGACAGTTCAATTTTACATATTATCTGCTGTTCGACTTGAATTCTCGAATCGAAAACAGTGCATCAGATGAAACAATCAAAAGGCTTCAAACAATCACATGTCTCAGTCTATTAATGTTTTAAATAAACTAGTATCTGAAGAAAATGGGCTGGCCGAAATTGACATCTATGTCTCTTATGGTGAAAATGTGTAACCGCATGAAAACTCCCAAAGCGTATTTTAGAAAAAATAATCCTGCGCGATTCAGCATGAAAAACTCATCCGAAAGTTCTACTCATTTCCACTTTTTTCCAGGCATGGCAAGTTAAATTGTCACAAAAATAAAGTGTCAAGGCTCCCCTGTAAAATCTTGAAAATATATAGATATACTGTTTTGGGATTGGACAGCCACTATATATCCACAATGAGTAACTGCTTGGTGTAGCTTTTTGTCCTGTGATATCGTCGGGCCATTCATCTTCGAAAATGATTAACGACCCAACGGTACCATCAATAGGGGACGCCACCATGCAGCCAAAAATTGAAAATTGAAGATTCCAAAACTTGAAGAGTCTGACATGGATGACGTTTGGCTTTAACAGGATGTAGCCAATTACCACATAGCCAACGTAGCCATCGTTCTTATATGCACTGCTTTCGGAAAGCGAATAATCAGGCGAAATGTCAATGTCAATTGGCTGTCACGGAGCTGCGATTTGACACTGTTGGATATTTTTGCAGTGAGCCCTTGCAGATAGGTGTTACGCTAACTATCCATAGATAATCGATGTCCTGAAACGTGAAGTGCAAGCTGTTCTTTATGAGAGACAAAACATTCAAAATTCACTTAAAAAATGGGTTAATCGGATGAGGTACTTTAAAGCCAGCTGTGGCAGTCATTTAAATGATTTCGTGCTTTATTCTTAAATAAGAATGAACTATCTTCTAATAAATTTACAGTCCTGAAAAAACAGTCATTAGTAATCCACATATTGGATGACCCAGGCTATAAGTTAAAACATATTGTCAGATGAAATTAGGTTCTCGCTAGTTCAGTAAACAGACACACAGTAAAGTATGCTTACTTTTCTTGCTATTAATATTTACTAGAGCGTGTAAACATAGTTAGTTTTGTGCCCTTTCCCCAAAAAATCCTGGTTTTTGAACACTCCTTAAATAGATCTCTAGTTTCTAGTGAGCCTTGAATTCAGCAACAAAATAATCACCTTTTAAAACTTGTAAACCTCTGACGGTGTAACAAAAAAAGCTAATTCGACAAGGCTGCTACAAGTTTCTGGGCAATAAATAGTGAATTTAGAGACACTCAATGAAAAAAGAGACTTGAAAAAAAAAGGAATCAGAAAATGCCATTGGAGCAATCCCCTTGAGAAAAGTACTGGAAGATGTCTCATTAGTTTCCATGAAGTTGGAGTAGCAAGAATGACGACCAGGGCAAAATCTTCACGTTTTTCTTTTTTAACAAAAACTTACTTTTAGAAGATATTTTGGTAACTTTTGGCAATCCTAAATGGCAAAGAAAACAAAGTCGAAACCTGTAGGTCTACCATGCTTTTCGTATAATAATGTAGACATTTCACCATCGTTGCCTGTCATTGGCAATCCAATTGAAATCAAAAAAGCAGAATTTCTCCAAATAGGGGGGGGGGGCGGAGAAAAATGATGAGAGAATACTTAAACAAAGAAGCAACTAAAGCAAAGGAAGTAACAGATGAAACTTGGAAAAGAGGGGAGACGGAGGAGGGTGCACAACTTTGGCCTCGGGAGGATTGGTGCTGTGATGAGTTGTTATTGGAAGTTCATAAAATCCCATATTTAAAACCCAAACATTCCAGGACGTAAACATAAACATTTAATTTATTGTATATTATGTTACCATAATTAGCCATAATTATATCACTATATTACCGTAATTAGCTTACCATATGATAGGCCGAGCTTCGGAGGATATATAAGATTCAGACTATGGTAAAGACGAAAGTTAACAAAGCCAAGAAGGAATGTGTAAAAATCCATGAATGTTTTCATAACCCTAAGATCCACTTCTCCTCTGTCTGGGGCCTGAAATCAAAAGAAGGTTATATAAGTAAGGATAAAATGACCATACGTTTACAAATATTCCTACAGCTGTACAAAAGTAAAAATGAGGAAGGGAATACCTCCAACAAAAATGACTTGGTGAAAATCCATTCTTTTCTTAATTTCACCCCCCCCCCCTTTTAAAAACCTAAAAATACTGGAAATATTTCAGTAAACCCAATTAACGATAACTTAATACAAACAGAATCACATAATATTCTTTTTGCATTTTAAACCCTGGATATTTGACTCCACTAATAAAAATCTGGTCAGTAGACCAGCTAAATTAATCGCTAGGGAGAGAATTCTTGCCCAATTTAATTTGTTTATTTCATTTATTCTGGCTTGATTTTTGTTTGTTTGTTTCAGTGTTTCTTCTGCTTTGTTGATGGTCACTTCAAAAATTGTTTTTTTCTCCTTTTACTTATCACTGAGGGCGGCTACTTGGAGATCCTTTCCAAAATATCTGCTTTTGTCTTTTCGGTTTGTTTCTTCTTCTGGCTGAAAATCACCCTCGTTTTCTTGGTTATTTTTAAATTTTATATTTTTTTTAATATTTTCTCGTTTTTAGCCAAATCTTTCCAAATCTGGATCAACAATATTTGCTAATAAGTCTTTTAATTTTAGTAATGTCTATATTGAAATGATTATGAAAAGCGACGGAACCAACTTAGTCCCCTCATTTGAAGCAAACCATAGCAAAGTTAGAAAGGTAGTCAAGCGATTTAGCTTCAGCAAGATAGTTCCACAGTTAACAATTAGTGTAAATAAGATAGTTTTTGAATTGCTAAAATACATTTAAATGTAAAGATTCAAATACAAAATACAATATGTCAGCCCATATCTCTAAAATCTTGTTTAACACCATTTGCATCTTTGTAAATATGATGCTTCTCATATAGGGCCTGACTTCATGTACAAATGACAAATAACATAAGATTTTAAAAAATAATTAAATAAAAAACAATTTTTTTAAACTGAAGGTAAGGAGCAACATTAAAACTTAAAACAAACACAAATTATTACGTATATGAGGGGGGTTGCTCTTCCTAAACACCTCGCTCTTTACGCTAAAGTTTTTTAGTATTAAAAAAAAGCTTCTTCTTGTTCTAGTTAAACGATAATAATGTTTTAGGAGTCGTTCTTAAAGAATTGGGACATAATTCAAACTTTAGCGTAAAGAGCGAGGTGTTGATGAAGAGCAACCCCCTCATATACGTAAAAATTTCTGTTCGTTTTAAGTTTGAATGTTGCTCCTTAGTTTCAGCTTAAAAAGCTTGTTTTTTTTATTTAATTTCTGATTGTTTTTAAAAAAAATCCCAGGAAATCTGGCCCCACCTCCACGGGGAAATACCATCCCCACGGATATATCCTCTAGACAATTCAATCCTGGTAAAAATTTAATCTGCACAATTACCCTTAACATATCTACGCGTAAAATTGAGTCGGCAAAGAGAAAGCAAGACATAAAACGAGTTTCGTATAGGAATTCTGGCAAATTCCTGCAGTGTAAAATTTGCCCTGAAAAATTCACTCCCTGGAAATTTCTCTCCCCATGAAAGATTATCCCCGTAGAGGATCCCACAAGCAGAAAATCCCCTCTTCCCGACCCGAAATGCATACTTCCCAATAACAAATACTATACGTAAACAACGGGCAAATTTTGTAACTTAGACCTTTCCCCAGGGGCTGTGGGGGTCGAGATATCTCCAGAGGCATAGTTATTCGGCCTTTCACCTGTGATGAACAAAATGGCTATCTCAAAATTTTGATCAGACGATTTTCACAAAAAAGGGGGCATGGGAGAGGGTCTAGTTGCCCTCCAATTTTTTTGATCATTTAAGGGCACTCGAACTATTAATTTCCGTTCAAATAAACCCTCTCCGATATCCTATGACCGCTGTGTCGATACGATCATCCCTGGGAAAAAAACAACAACAAATAAACACGCATCCGTTATCTTTCTTTTGGCAAAAAATACAAAATTCCATATTTTTGCAGATAGGAGCTTAAACCTCAACAGTAGGGTTCTCTGATACGCTGAATCTGATGGTGTGATTTTCATTCAGATTTTGTGACTTTTAGGGGGTGTTTTCCCTTTTTTTTAGAAAATAAGGCAAATACTCTCAGGGTCGTAACCCTTGATGGGTAATACTAAACTTAAGGAAACTTGTATTTGAAATCGGCATACAAATTCGATTCTTTTTATATATCTATTAGTATGCAAATTCCTTTTTTTAGAGTTCTGGTTACCATTGACCTGGGTCGCTCCTTACTTACAGTTCGTTACAACAAACCGCTTGATAAGCTATTTACAATACTTAAAAGCCCAACTCAAAAATTTCTAAGCGTTCAGTTCCTTTATACAATCAACTAGGCTCGATACACTGTAAGTTTTGAGTTTTTTTTCCATGAGACATACCATTTAAAAGGTTTTCGAAGGGATAACTACTTCAGTTTTAATGTTCATACTGAAAGAAATAATTTGGTTTAAAAGTCTGAGACAATTAAAAGGCTTAAAAATAACATTCAGCTCCTAAACCGTGCTCATCTTGCACTTTTTCCTAGTTGCTGTACCTGTTATTGACTCCGCATATATATTTTAGGCTAATAGAAGTAATTTGTCAACATTTCTTTTATCTCCAATACATTTGTGGGTTAGAAAATTTGTCTCCATACCATATGAAATACCTAACCAGAGGAAAGAAAATGAGGGGAAGGTCCCTCACAGTAAAAGGACTAGCTGAAATCCACCTTTTCTTAAGTTTCACCACCCCTTTTCCAAGTCTGGGTCAAAGACCTACGACCCATTGTAATGGTCTTCAAAATGAGATATGGATGTAACTTTTTCGTATGAAAAAAAAAGTTCATGGTTCGTAATTGGTTCTGCCATCTAGCTCTATTGACTTTGCAAAACTATACTGTCATCTAAAATTCCATCGTCAGGGTCACATGACTAAATCTTCAAATTTATTTAGCTAATCTATCTAGCACTTCGACCACGTTTCTTCAAGCAACATCTGTTCCTTAAACTGTAAACCAAGAAAAGTAATAAAAACAAAATATTTACGTTGAAGAATGATTTGATGGCTTTTTAACTTTTCCTGATTTTTGGACTATCTGTCTCAGTAAGCAATGACTGCCATTTATTATTTCAGACTCAAAATTTATCCTGGATTTTCATTTAAAGATAAACTTAAATAATAGGAATGTTTTATGATTAGTCAATCTTTTGTATCATTCAGATAACAAAATACTTCCACTCGACGGAAATAGCCAAGAACTTTGAAGAAAGATTCAAAAGATTATACCGTTCTTGGAGAGGAAAAAATGCAAATAGGTTGGTTTAATGCTGAAGTTTAATAAAGAAAAAAGAGTCTGCCTAAAATTTTGACAAGCTTTTTTCTCTAGATTTGCATATACGTATATAAAAAATGCATAAGAATTAACTGCAAAAAAGGCCAGGGGACGGCGTTGTACCCCCCCCCAGCTAAATCCATCACTGAGCACATCAACTGATCAATTCAGCAAAGACCTGTTAGGACGATATTTGAGTTCTAACTGGATTTTTGTCATCCCATTACTTACTTTATAAGAAATACGCAATCTATGGAAAATACTGTTAACAACCAGGACTCTTGCTCCAGACACCATTCGCCTGTATGGGTTTCACGATTTTGCATCTCCAAGCCAAGCTTTCTTGCGCACCTGTTACAACAATACATAAGCTCAAAATAATATACATAATGCCTAAACAAAAGGCCCTCTGGAGATCTTTTTGGGCAAATACAAAAAATATTAGATACAATATATCCTGTTTTATGTTTACAGCATCTCAACAAAGTACCCAATTTTTAGGGGGGGGGGGTGGGATCCATCGTTCCTCAAGGCTTGAAAAAATTAATTTCGAGAACTACTGATGCGAATGTTACCACAATATCAAACATGAAATAGACATATTACTAGACACGAACAAAGTGAGAGCTTCTGGCACAATTCCCTCTAAATTTCCAGATTTGTTTTAGCCATTTTCGGCAAAATGTCCTGTAGTGTTCACATAATATGCCTGTTTTCGTTTGAAGTTTTGTCAAAGTTTTACATCCCAAAATTCTTTTTGGGACAATTTGCATATAATAGAAAATTTACACCTACCTTATAACCAAGACTATGAGGGACCACCCAAGTTACAATTTGTCCTTTAACTTCAGCCTGATAATAAATTCCTTTGATGCTGATAAAAACTTTCCTTAAAGCTTTAGCTTCAATGATATAATGCATAAACTCAGTTGTAAGCCGTCTCGCCATCGATGTCACCTGTACTGGAGCACCTTTACCTTTCGGCAACGAAGCATAAAGAAAACAAAGAGAAAGACAGTCGTCTAAATCTCGTATAGCATCAAGAAATGAGGGATACCTAAAAATAATTGTTTGGAAATTCAAATTCTTTACATTCTTAGATTTTCTTAAATATTCTGTGGCTTCACTGTTTCCTTTTTCTCTGGAATTCCATGCCTTCATGTTTCAATTATTCGCGATGACAACGCTATCTGTATTTTTTGAATAAAATTGCTGCTTTGCGCTTTGTTTCAAATGAAATCTTCACCAATTCTTAAAACATAACCATCATGACATGAAAATATAGATGGTATTGTTATTGCGAATGTTTCATACATGAGGCAACACAATTTTACAAACATGTGGGCACATAATTTCACAAATACTACGGTATAGAATTAATATATGTAAAAAAAAAAAATCAAGAAAAGGTGAATGAACTTGAAGCACATAGAAAATGTATTGACTACAATATTTATGTTGATTATGAAGTGAGAATTGTTTTATTAACATGTTTCCTGATGAAGAGTGGAACTACAAAATATCTACACACACTTATTGGTATTCTAGTGTGGTGCACCCTCTAAAGCTCTATGGGTTAGGGTTGTCAGTACTACTCAGGATTGCCACCTATAGCACGAAAGTGCTATTGTAGCACTATTTCATTATGCATGGCATGTACTCAAGGTTGCCACCTGTACCGGAAATCACTATTTAAGCACTATTATAGTCATTTTTTTACTGTAGCCCCAAACATCGTTGTGTAGCACGGAAATTAAGGCAATTGTAGCACTTTAGGAACTGACCGTGTTAGCAACCCTGCTACTATGATAGCTTTCATTGACTTACCGGTTTTTACGTTGTTTTCTTTTGTGATTCAAGTTTTCAAAAGTTTTCAATAACAATCATGATCAAGTTCGTTCAAACAGCAAATTCACATATTTTGTTTTTATTTTTTTCATTTTTAACATGGGATAAAAATTAGAATTAAATGTTAATTTTAAACATAATTAAACGAAACACAAAAATTACACGTTAGAGGGGCGTCGATAAAAACTCAACCTGCACACTGCTGAGAGAATTAACTTAAATTGGAGATGCAACAGACTTTTATTCTTAAAATTATAATAGCGATCCTTAGAATGTACAAGCTATACTTTTGATGAGAATTTTAAAAAATCCAAAGCAATTAAGAAAATCAAAAGAGCCAGGGTGTTTTTCTTAAAGTAAAAAAAAAGAAACGAAAAGACAAAAATAGATATTTTGGCAAGGACCTCAGCCAAGACGTCCTCAGCGCTCATTAATTTATGAGTAGTCTTTCAATTGTTCTGACTTGTTTTCTTTTTTCTTTCTTTTTTTTTCAAAGTGCCTTCTGTTTTGTTAGATTTTCACCTTAAAAGTTTTTTTTTTTGACTGGCTGAAAATCCCCCTCGATCTCTTGTTTTTTTCAATCATTTTTACATTTTTTCGCCTTTTCTTATTTTTTTAATTAAGTAAAGGTAGAATTTTTTTTACAAAACTTACATTTTCATGGATGCATAAAAGCTAAACGTTTGAAAGGTATGGGGATTTCTCTCTAATTGCTACAATTAAAAAAAAAAAAATATCCAAAGGTTGGCCATATCACTTTCAGTATAATATTCGATAGATCACACAGTAATTTTTTTAAGTATATAATGCATAACAGATAAAAGGCTGCAAATATAGAGAAGGAATTCGCAAAAAAATAAGAGAAAAATTGAAAACTTTAATTAGCTTTCAAATTCTAAAACTCAAAGCTAAAAAGGGGCAAGTGATAAATTTGAAAATGAAGACAAATATCACTATAAACTCATCACAGCATTTATTTCCTTAAGAAAGAATTTATTTTTTCAAATTTATTTCATTTATTTCTTCCATTCCAACCTCTTCTTCGAAGCTTCCAATTTGGCCATCCCCCAGGAACTCCCCGAGGACTAAGCCAAAGGGAAAACAGGCAGTCCAAAAATGATGCCTAAAAATTATCTTCAAAGAAAGTAATCCCCTTACCATATACCTTCTTTTCTCTTTTTTAGTTCTTTGTAGGGAAATTGCTTACCTTACCGCTAATATTTTAGCTGCTATTTTTAATAGTTGTCTAAATGGGGGGAATGAACACATGCTTATTCTCATATGTGTTCTGATATTTCAATAAACATATGTTCTAACTGACTGATTCTTCATATTCCCAAATTGTTTTAAGCCTTATAATAAATATTTAGTTTTGGGTACAAAATCAAATTTTAAAAAGAAGAAAACTTTGATTAAGCATTTTGGGACTGCTTTAGATGAAAATCTTTCATTTAAAGAACATATGAACGCCCTTTGTCTGTTTCTCGTATTGTGGGTTTACATCATCTCATTTACAACTTTTTTTCGCGTTATATTTTAATAACATTATGCTTTTCCATATTATTTCTATTTTTTCGATTGAATTTCTGTTTGGAGCTCAACACTCTGCTCGGGTCGTACACAAAATTTTTTCCTGGGCAACATGGGGGAATAGTAAAAACAAGCTTTACTTAATAAATTGAGGAAAAATTGTATTTTTGGGAATCATATTTTTGTGATTTCCCATGTTTTTACTGCCTTGCTACTACCCATGAGGTACTCACGTGTCTTCTGTTTACCTTAGGAGAACTAATGACGGGCTACAAGGTTATTAAAAACTGGCGTGGTTTAAAATCCCCAACCTTGAACAACAAAGAAAATCATATTTTCTATGGGTAGCACTCGTTTGTTCACTTTTTTCCTCAGTGAAAACATAAGAAAACACTACAGGGTCACTACAACAAATTCATTCGCTATAAGACTTGTAAGCTAGTCCTTAGGCCAGCTCTTGGCCACAAGGCTGTACCCAGGATTTTTTCTCAGAAGGGGCTTTTACTCAAAGATTTTTTCCCGGGGGGGGGGGGGGGTTACACAAAAAAACTAAAAAAAACATACAAAATTTGTTTATATCCATTTTTGTTACGATTTTACGCGTCAAAAAAACATTTCGGGAGGGGTTCAAAGCCCCCTATCCTCCCCCTCTGGGTACGGCCTTGCTTGGCCATATCTCCTAGAGCTTGAATATAAGAGTTGGATTCTAACCTTTCTTTTACCAAATGATCTAATTTGAAAACTGGCCTATTTCCTTCAATGCGTAATGCAGCTTCTTTGTTATTCTTGTTAAGAGCATGTTGAAGCTTCCGGATGAAAATCTGGAACAAAAGAAATGAAGCAACTTAAATCCAAGGCCAAAAATTTGCCGAAACTAGAGCACTTATACCAGAGCAGAGAGAACTTCTAGCCAGGATTTCATAAAGTGGGGAGGGAAACACAGAGTGCAGACATTATTTCTTTTAGAGAAAACTACAGAAAATATTTTAAAGTTCTGAAAATATTAATTTTTGAGAAATTCTTTCACTACAATACATACTTTATTATTGTTTAAGCTCTTGAGGAAAGATCCCACCTAGCCATCACCCGATGCAACAAGCAACTTTCGAGAAATATATTACCATTTAACTATTACCAGAAAAGACCATTTAACTATTACCAGAAATATATAATCATTTAGCTATATATTACATATAGTTAAATGATTAAATTAAATCTACATATTTGGATGTAAGGCAAGGTAAGATCAACTAGCAATATTTTTACTGAGGTTATTGAGTCAATGAGTTGACTTTTTGATGGATTTAGTTTTAATCTGTCACACTTTTTGTGTTGAAGTTTTGATGTATTGAATTAACTATTTGGGTTGCATTAATTTTATTTCATTTTTTATGTAGAGGGTACTGCTCTTGGGTTTTCTCGGGTACATCGAGTTTCCTGCGTTTATTGAACGATCTCGAGTTTTCTTTACTATGATTCCTGTACAAAGTAGACAAACAATAAAGTAAGATAAAGTTTTCTTCTCAAAATGCTTCTCACTAGAAACCAAACTTGGATTTACTGCCAAAAAATTAACTTAACACAGAAATTGAAAACAATATACCAATATTGATAAAAGATAAATAACAAAGGGTAAATAACAAAGGCAGATAAATAACAAAGGCAGTAAAAAAGATAAATAACAAAGGCAGTGATTTCTGTGAGTCAATATAAAACAAACTGCAAAATATATAACAAACTTAATAGCACCCAATAAGAAAGTTTTTTGACCAAGGACAACATTATTAAAAGCAAATTAAAGTCGAAAACGAATGAAACTATACAAGAATTGCAAAAAAAAAAGATGAAAAACTGTCCAGGTAAATGAAAATGAAAGCTATAGATTTATTTTCATTCACTTTCATGCTGCTAGAAGAACATTCACTGGAAACATTATCAAGAATATCAAATGTATTTTTTTTAATTTCTCTTGCAAAAGTTTTAGAAAAGACATTCCCTGTGATCAAGGTGTGTTTAGTGTAGCAGAAATTTGAGTTTACTGTCTGGGTTTTCTGAGTTGCATTATTTTTATTTCCCTATTTTATTTCATTGAAAACCAATTTTATGACAAATATTTTCTTTTGTACTTAATATCTAAAATATACATTAAAATTATAGTAACATTTTGAAATGATGTGCTTTCAGCGATTAATATCATTATACATAAAATATTCAGTTTAATTTATTAGCTCTTTTTAAAGTTGTTAAAGACGAATATAGTTTCCCTACAAACAAGTATTTGGATACTGCCTCCTTTCCTAACTGTAAATAAAAACCAAAAGCCTACTTCGTCATTGGCGCTTAACTGAAAACGGATTATATTACAAATATTTTCTTTTCCAGTTCTTACAGTATTGAAAATAAAAATACAATTACAGTGAAATAAATTCTTGAACTGATGGATCTTTCAACAATTAATATCATTATACATCAAATATTCAATTTGATGTTGTTTATACTTTCCAAGACTGTTCAAGAGGCATATAGTTTTCAGTAAAGCGCCAATGACGCAGTAGGTTTTAGACTTTTACAGTGAGAGAAGGAGGTCATACCCAAACTCTTGTTAGTGGTGATTTTTGTTCGTTTCAAGCTTGATTTGCATATACAATTTAAATTTCACTCGTTTTAAGATTTATTTATTAATTTACGTTAATGTCTATTGTATGCTTGTTTGCATTGATTGTTTATTTAATTTCTGTTCGTTTTAAGTTTCATTTATACTTCAATAGCAAAAATATTTTTTTTTTTTTTAAGCTTGAGATTCATATTTAATCTAAGCATTACTCGCTTTAAGATCTATTTATTCATTTATATTATTACTTGTTGTATGTTTTTGCAAGGATTGTTTATTTAATTTTTGTTCGTTTTGGGTTTCATTTATTCTTTAATAGCAATTTCTGGTCGTTTTGAGTTTGAATTTTAAAAGGTATTTGTATCTGCTGAGCTTAAGTTTAAAATGACCTTTACTTTTCTTTAAAAAACTTATTTCTCGGAAAGCTTTTTTAAACTAATTTTTGTTCGTTTTTGATTGCAAAAAATTTCAAGTTTTTAAAAATTCCGTATTTCAAAATCAAAATTAAAAAAAAGAAGAAATATTCATCAAAGTAACAAAACTGGGGAAAAGGTGGGCGTGAGAGGGGGGTTAGTTGCCCTCAAATCACTTTCGACTAATAAAAAGGGCACTAGCCCTTTGAATTTCCAATCGAATGAGCCTTTTCTGAAGTTTCTACGGCTACACCTTCTATAAAAACCTTGTATGCCCCCAGGGTGTAACTTCATACCCTTGCCTTGAGGGTTGTGGGGGAGTGCCCTCATCAAAAACATATTTCCTATCTGAAAATCAACTACGCTGAACAAAATGGCTATCTCAAAATTTTGACTGGATGTATTTGGGGGAAAGATGGGCGTGGGAGGGGGGGGGGCTAGTTGCCCTCCAATCACTTTCGACTATTAAAAAGAGCACTAGCCCTATGAATTTCCAATCGAATGAGCCTTTTATGAAGTTTATACGACAACGCCTTCCATAAAAACCTTATATGCCCCCAGGGCATAACTTAAATCCCTTGCCCTGAGGGTTGTGGGGGAGTGCCCTCCTCAAAAACATATTTTCTATCTGGAAATCAACTACGCTGAACAAAATGGCTATCTCAAAATTTTGATTGGATGTGTTTGGGGAAATGATGGGTGTGTCGTGGGTGGAGGGAATAGTTGCCTCCAATCACTTTCGACTAATAAAAAGGGCACTAGCCCTTTGAATGTGCAATCGAATGAGCCTTTTTTGAAGCTTCTAAGACAACGCCTTCTATAAAAACTTTATATGCCCCCAGGGCATGACTTAAATCCCTTGCCCTGAGGGTTGTGGGGGAGTGCCCTCCTCAAAAACATATTTTCTATCTGGAAATCAACTACGCTGAACAAAAGGGCTATCTCAAAATTTTGATTGGATGTGTTTGGGAAAATGATGAGCGTGGGGGGGGAGAGCTAGTTGCCCTCCAGTCACTTTCGACTATTAAAAGGGCACTAGCCCTTTGAATTTCCAATCGAATGAGCCTGTTTTGAAGTTTCTACGACAACGCCTTCTATAAAAAACCTTAGATGCCCCAAGGGCATAACTTAAAACCCTTGCCCTGAGGGTTGTGGGGAAGTGTCCTCCTCAAATACATATTTTTTTATCTGGAAATCGACTACGCTAAACAAAATGGCTACCTTAAAATTTTGATAGGATGTGTTTGGGGGAAGGATTGGCGTGGGGGGGGGCTTTTGACAATCAAAAAGGGCACTAGAACGCTCGATTTCTAATCGAATGAGCCCCCTTTGAAGTTTCTACGACAACCCCTTCCATATGAAGTGCCTCTGGGAAAAAAAATAAGTGATAATAATCATAGGCAGCACTCTAGCGCTGCCTAAGTATAGAACGATGTGGGTACAATGTGTTGTTTTTTGTTTTGTTTTTTTCTCCATATCCGGGCACTTCGTATCGAAGGAGTTGTCGTAGAAAGTTCGAAAAGGGCTCATTCGATTGCAAATTGGAGTGGCTAGTGCCCTTTTTAATAGTCGAAAGTGATTGGAGGACAAATAGCCCCCCCCCCAACGCCCATCATTCTCCCAAACGCATCCAATCAAAATTTTGAGATATCCATTTTGTTCAGCGTAGTTGATTTCCAGATAGAAAATATATTTTTGAGGAGGACACTCCCCAATAACCCTCGGGGCAAGGGTTTCAATTTATGCCCTGGGGGCATATAAGGTTTTTATAGAAGGCGTTGTCGTAGAAACTTCAAAAAAGGCTCATTCGATTGGAAATTCAAAGGGCTAGTGCCCTTTTTAATAGTCGAAAGTGATTGGAGGGCAACTAGCCCCCCCCACGCCCATCATTCTCCCAAACGCATCCAATCAAAATTTTGAGATATCCATTTTGTTCAGCGTAGTTGATTTCCATATAGAAAATATCTTTTTGAGGAGGACACTCCCCCACAACCCTCGGGGCAAGGGTTTTAAGTTATGCCTTGGGGGCATATAAGGTTTTTATAGAAGGCGTTGTCGTAGAAACTTCAAAAAACGCTCATTCGATTGGAAATTCAAAGGGCTACTGCCCTTTTTAATAGTCGAAAGTGATTTGAGAGCAACTAGCCCCCCCCCCCACGCTCATCATTCACCCAAACACATCCAATCAAAATCTTGAGATAGTAATTTTGTTCAGCGTAGTTGATTTCCAGATAGAAAATATCTTTTTGAGGAGGTTACTCCCCCACAACCCTCGGGGCAAGGGTTTTAAGTTATGCCCTGGGGGCATATAAGGTTTTTATAGAAGGAGTTGTCGTAGAAACTTCAAAAAAAGCCTCATTCGATAGGAAATTGAAAGGGCTAGTGCCCTTTTTAATAGTCGAAAATGATTGGAGGGCAACTAGCCCCCCCCCACCACGCCCATCATTCTCCCAAACTCATCCAATCAAAATTTTAAGATAGCCATTTTGTTCAGCGTAGTTGATTTCCAGATAGAAAATATCTTTTTGAGGAGAACACTCCCTCACAACCCTTGGGGCAAGGGTTTAAGTTATGCCCTGGGGCATATAAGGTTTTTATAGAAGGCGTTGTTGTAGAAACTTCAAAAAAGGCTCATTCGATTGTAAATTCAAACGGCTAGTGCCCGTTTTAATAGTCGAAAGTGATTGGAGGGCAGCTAGCCCCCCCCCCCTGCCTATCATTCCCTCAAACACATCCAATCAAAATTTTGAGATAGCCATTTTGTTCAGCGTAGTTGATTTCAAGATAGAAAATATGTTTTTGAGGAGGACACTCCCCTACAACCCTCTGGGCAAGAACGACTGATGGTATTATGTTCAAACTGTTGGGGCTGCTTCTGCTCTTAAAATTTAACCAAATAAAAATAGCGTAAGTGTATCCAAGCTATCAAAGAAAGTAAACAGTTTTTGCGAATGGTATCAAGTTTTCCATTTCAGGTCAACTAGAGGAGGTATGAAACTAAATTAAACACTACTATTTGTGTCCAGATTTTTAAGAGGGTGTATGTTGTTAAAAATTGCTGAAAATTTTTCTCCAGCATACAAATAGCAGGCCAAACTATAAATTCTTAAAAAAACGAAAAGATTTAAAGTATTATTTTCTTTTTCTCTGAAAAGACTATGTCAATATAAAACGAACAAAAATTAATTAAAAAAAACTTTTTCCTCAAAATAAGTTTTTCAAAGAAAAGTAAAGAACTCCATTAAACAAAAAATGAGCAAAAATAAAATCAAATAATCTACCAAGCGTGAACCTACCACAAATCAGCATCGATAAATAAATGAAACACAAAACGAGCAGAAATTACAATAAATAACCGAGTCAAACTCAAAACGAGCAGAAATTAACATAAGTTGGGCTCAAAACCCCTATGCCTTCCCAAGGCCAGAACATAATTTGCACTTTACTGAAAAAAATACAAATGAATGTGCATTGTCAGTTTAATATACATTTACTGATATTTAGTAATCAAAATCGTAATATTATTTGATTTATTAAAGTTATAAAAGTAAAAACATTTATATTTTTTCAGTAAAGTGCAAATTATGTTCTGGCCTTGGGAAGGCATAGGGGTTTTGAGCCCAACTTATGTTAATTTCTGCTCGTTTTGAGCTTGACTCGGTTATTTATTGTAATTTCTGCTCGTTTTGGGTTTCATTTATTTATCGATGCTGATTTGTGGTAGTTTCACACTTGGTAGATTATTTGATTTTATTTTTGCTCATTTTTTGTTTAATGGAGTTCTTTACTTTCTTTGAAAAACTTATTTTGTGGAAAAAGTTTTTTAATTAATAATATTAAAACATTGGAGCACGTATGGCCTTTACTGTAGGCAACGCTATAGCGTTGCCTCTGATGCTACTGCTGTCTTGGGATTTTTACCAATATAAGCTATAAGAAGAAGCAGTAAAGGACAAGTAAGGTCCAACATGGTTCACTCCTTAAATTATCCATATTTAAAAGTAACTTTGAAAGCTGATATAAGTTTAATAGCTACATATCCAAAGATCAGGTGAGAGCAAAGTTTCATTTAATGTGAGTGAGTAAAGAATACATGCAACATAATTCACTTCCTGAATCTTCCACTCTAAAACCCCAACTGGGGCTTCTACGCTACGTCAATTATTAAAAATGGCATAATTTTAATTTAAACAAAGAATAAAATGCCCACCTTTCTACTAAATTTATCTATAAAGCATGATTATAAGTTGCTCAATCAAGATTCAGTCCTGAAGTTATCCATAATTTAGAAGTTATGGTACATTAAAATAGAATGATTTGGGGGAGGGGTATCAACCTCAGATTCTGATACTAAGCTATAGGCTACAGATTATGAATTCTGACATGGCTTTGATTTCAACAAGGTGTAAAATCCTTACCGTCTTAGTGATTCTATCGTTAAAGCAGTGGCGTCAATTTTCGAAAATTTATCGGGGGCATATATTTTTCAATATCTATGGTGGAGAGCAAATGTGCTTTTTTTTTTAAAAAAAACTAAAATACCAAAAAGGTATTTTTCAATTGAAAAACCTCTTAAAGAGGTATTTCCTAAAATGTAGGGGGAGGCAAAATATATAGGGGACAAAGGTCTTCTCCCCAATTGACACAGCTGCTGTGAAGCCACACTTTTAGGTGGCTTTATTCACATAATATTACGCCATTTAAATTACTATAACTTATATAATGCCATTATTAAATTACGCCACTTTATAACACCACTTATAATTTAGTGCACTGTTCTAGGTTGACGCACGTAGGACAGTCCTCCAAGATGAATTTCTGAGGACGTTTTTTAGTATTTTCATTAGACTGGACAACTGACCACTTATTAAAATCTTCTATTTTTGAATTTTAGTCAGAAGACACGAGAACCGGAAGGCCAAAAAAGTGGATTGGGCACTCTGAAGTCTCTTTCATTACTGACAAGGGTACAAGACTTCAGTATTACACTCAAGAGGGCCATTTATCAACTTTCAACTATCTGTTTTAAGACAAATAAAAAGGAAAGCCCTGCTCTTGACCACGCCCCAATATTATGCAGGTTAGGTTATATCAGACTAACTTTAAGCCATTTGTTTGAATAAAAGTGTTGGTCTCATAATTGATTATCACCTTCAAAAAAGTAACACTGGGTTTAGTTATTCCCTGGAAGACCTTGAACACTTAAAGGTAACTGAAAAAAGATCCTTTGTGCTAATCTTTAGAATTAGCACAAAATGCTAATTCAATAAGAAGACTACTACTACTACTACTACTAACGACTCACCACAGCACCAAGCTGCCTTAAGCCAACAAAGCTACGCACGCTTCTCCATCTCAATCTATTCAAAGCCTCCCTCTCTACACCCTCCCAGGAAGCTCCCATTTCCCTTAAATTTTTCTTTATGGCTTCCTCCCACCCCAACCGCGGACGACCTGCTTTCCGTTTATCTCTAGACGGTTGGCTAAAAAGGACGAAATGTGTAAAAAAAAAATTACTAACCTTCATTTCCCTGAATTTCAACATCAATGGCTCATGAGAGAGAAAGCGTATATCTTTAATGTAGTACAAAGTTTTGGCACCATGTTGCCCCTTTTGTGCACGTACACGATTTCTTGGTTCTCTGGGGTAGATCCCTTTCAAAATGCAGAGTTTTCGAAAGTCGTTTAAGGATAACTGGAGCTTCCTTAGTGCTCGTGTCCTTGTGATAAATCGTGCTGCTTCACCTTTAGAATACTAGAAAAAGGAAAATAATGAACCATTCAAGAATTTTGTTTGACCAATCAATTTTTCTTATTCATTTGAAAGAAATTAACCAAAAATACAGCTGACCATGAAAAAAATGACTATCATCTAAAACATTGAAACTAAAATAATCACTAAAATTGTTTTGGCGAAAGAAATCCATAGTTTAAATAAACATGGTGTTCTTGCTGTTCAAAACTCCCAAAAGATTCCCTCGTTTCTGGACCTTTGATGTCTTGTAGATTACTCACCATTATGAAAAACAAATTTGATTCAGCAATCGCATCAGGGTTAATAAACTTAGATTTAAGCTAAATTTGAATGGTGATTCAAGTTCAGGCCAGTTTCCTAGAATCTTTCCAGCCTTGCAAGCTGGAAAGGAATGAAGGCATGATGTTCAAATTCGTCCCATACCCCTATTTGTGCTGAAGATTGGTTTACCACGGTGTTATTTCCCAAGAAAACAGTATTTTCGAGTTCACTAAAAGCATCCTGACGTCCTGAAGGGGGAAAAGGTACAGGAAGATCCTTACAAACACCTTCCCAGGGTATTACTGGGATGTACCTAAGTCAATAACCCATAAAGACAGAGGCTTCATAAACTTATTTTAATTGAAAAGTTTTCCTACCATACCTTGTTAAAATCATATTCATACAGGGATTACTTATTTGTATAACAGAAGGGATTACTTATTTGTATAAAAGTGAAGCCCTTGGGCACAAGCCTCCTCCAAGCCTTGATTTTGTACCCCAAAGATGCTAACATAAATTAAGGTGAGAATTTTCAAAACCAACCCTGAGATCTGCCTTTATTCAACAGACTGGAGTAAGCCAAGCAAATAGAAACTCAAAAATGTACAACGTTTTCTACAGTTCTAATTTATACTTAGGCTAGCCATCAGAGAGAAAAATGGAGTACCCTCTAGGCAGATGAATCAGTGTAAATCAGAAAAGCAGCTGAGGTGAACTTTACACTTAGCTTCCAAAAATTGGGAATAACAGAGCTCCACTTTAAAAATCTTGCAGGAGCAGATACAGCAATCCAGAAGACTAACATAATCCAAAATCAAAACAACAAATTCCAAAAATTTTCACAATTTTTTCAGAATAGATCTATCTTTGACCAAAACAAGAAATCACAACTGAAGTATTAGACTCATCAGAAAGAAACCTTCCAATTATATATTTTATTGGGCTCAACAAAGAAACAGAGAAAACCTGATCCAAAGCAAATCAATTCTGCTTATAATGAAAAACAAACCAGCTTGATATATATATAATTAATGACAAAAATTAGAAACAAACCTTAGAAGGTCAAGCTCCAATAAAAGTCATGGAAATTGTTATGCTAAAAACAATTACCAGAAATAAATCCCTCTAGCAGCAAATAGGGAAAATGGACCACACAGTATATTCCATATCCCAACAATATGTTCTGCTCTGAACCCTTGCATCAAAAACAGTAAGAATAAACAACACGGTTCATTACAAATACATATATGTATCCCACCTGCTACCAACAGGCTGGTATTCTGCAAATCTTAACTGAGAAGATTATACAGTTTCTAGTATTTACTGCAAATTTACTCTTGGGCCCCTGGCTCTAATTATCAGATAAATGTCCTTTCCTTAGCTTAACTCACCCACAAAATTATTGTTCACCCTTGGCTTTAGCTATCAATTAAATATCTTTTCCATAGCTCAAAGTTAAGAAAAAATTTAAGCTCGTTTCTTTGATAGCCATAAAATGTTCACAAAAAACGACTACTAAGAATGAGAGTAAAATTTAAATAGACAGCAATTCATCCAGACAGCTGAGATGGCTACAAACTGCATGTTTGGCTAGAGTTCACTTTCAATCAGACAATCAGTTGATTCTCAGACTTATAAAATTAAGACCTTGGGTGAATTGCGGTCATTGGTCAGCATCTTGACAAGAACCCACCCCCAGAAGCAGCATGCACTGTGTCTTTTTCTTGAAGTTCAACTCAATTATGTTACTATAAGCATTTATTACTAGATTTCCCACCTTTTTCAAAGCGCCTATAATTTATCCTTTTCGCCTAAGTTACAGGTTTGGGGAAGTAGACACGTGTTTGGAATAGGGAGTTATTCCTACGCTATTGAGGCATCTTCTACAAAAGATGATATTTTGGAAAAGCATCATAAAGGCCCGAGCCAGCTCATCGAGTACCGTATATAAGATCACCGTTCGGTATGTATTTGTATACCGAATATTTGTATTTGTATACCGAATGTATTTGTATACCGAACGGTAATATTTGTATTACCGTTCGGTAATACAAGAGCAAGATAAAAAAAGACTCGAAAAGAAGAAAAAACAAGAGTATTTACAGCCACTGAAAAAGAAAATACAATGCGAGAGGCCAAGGCCTCTGCTCAACAATCCTCAGAGTAAAAATAAAAAAGGACTTAAACTACACAAAGAAATTCTTCTCCACTCCAGTCTCGAAAGTGAGGATCTGAAGTGATGTGAAATGAGAGACGTTTAAGGGAGATTCCCAAAAGAGGTTTTTTCACCCCCAGAGGATGGTTTGGTTTGTTATAAGGACATACCCATACTAGACGTAATTTATTTAAGTTGTTTTGATTAGGAAGTAAAGGAGGAGCCTCAGTACGACTGCGACCTCCTCCCCCAGCCCCTAATGCTGGTGGCACTGGACTGGATGCACTGCTTGCCTCTAATACCAGTGGCAGTGGACCAGCAGCACTGTAAGCCCCTAATTTTGGGGCAATTGAAACAGGCATTTGTGATTTATGGGCCAATTTAGCCTATAATTATATATAAATCATGCAAATATTCACGAAACTAAATACCATCTTGATAATTTAAAAATTTTGAGGGCTTAGCCAAACCTAGGAAATAGGCATCATAACAACTACAGCATTTTCTACCAAAAAATTAGGATTTATAGACAAAGCCAAAAAGGGATCAACTTAATAGATATGCGATTCATCAATGTTTTTTTAGATTAAAAGTAGACAGAAACAGAAAAAC
The DNA here is from genome assembly GCA_027921565.1 of Artemia sinica. Lineage (NCBI taxonomy): Eukaryota > Metazoa > Arthropoda > Branchiopoda > Anostraca > Artemiidae > Artemia > Artemia sinica. The sequence continues at coordinate 14,269,086 of CM051259.1, read as the reverse complement.
TGACTAATTGATACAATCTACAGATTTTACACTATTTTGAAGAATGATTTGGAATTTGCCATGAGTTTGAGGAGGGTGGTGTGGAAACCAGTCTTATGGCTGTAATGCACCAGATGGGACATTACATGATCGGTTGTGCAGAGAGGTTTGAAGCCTGTCCCTTTGAGGCAACCTGCCAATTACAAGGTTACAAACCTGCCAATTAGAGGTTTTGGCAAAAATCATCTGGTTGAGGGTGAAGAATTGAGATCTTTGGTGAAATAGCAAATTGTCAAAACATAGAGGCTTTGCCCTTGACCTATTGTAGTGGTGCTTATCTTAGGCAGCGCAATTGCACTGCCTAAGTAAAGAACGATGTTGGCACAATGCATTACTTTTTTTTCTTTAGACCAGGGCACTTTGTATGGAAGGAGTTGTCATAGAAACTTGGAAAAGGGCTCATTTGATTGGAAATTGGAATGGCTAGTGCCTTTTTTAATAGCCGAAAGTGATTGGAAGGCAACTAAGACCCCTTCGATGAACATCATTTCCCCAAACACATCCAATAGCACAATGCATTATTGTTTGTTTTTTTTCCTTTAGTCCAGGGCCCTTCGTATCAAAGGAGTTGTTGTAGAAATTTGGAAAAGCGCTCACTTGATTGGAAATGGAATGGCTAATGCCCTTTTTAATAGTCAAAAGTGGTTGGAAGGTAACTAACACCCCTTCCATGCCCACCATTTCCCCAAACACATCCAATCAAAAATTTGAGGTAGCCATTTTGTTCAGCATAGTTGATTTCCAGATATAAATTATGTTTTTTGAGGAGGACATTCCCCCACAGCCCTCAGGGCAAGGGTTGTAAGTTATGCCCTGGGGACATATAAGGTTTTTATAGAAAGCTTTGTCATAGAAACTTCAAAAAGGGCTCATTCGATTGGAAATTCAAAGGGCTAGTGCCCTTTTTAATAGTCGAAAATGATTGGAGAGCAACTAACCCCCCTCTCACACCCACTTGTTCCCCAAACACATCCAATCAAAATTTTGAGATATCCATTTTGTTCAACATAGTTGAAAGTTCTGGAAATTAGGTCTTTGAGGATGACAGCCCCCCCCCCCTCCAGTCCTCAGGGCAAGGGTTGTAATTTATGCCCTGGGGGAATTTAAGGTTTCTATAGAAAGCGTTGCCGTAGAAACTTTAAAAAGGGCTCATTAGATTGTAAATTGAAATGGCTAGTGCCCTTTTAAATAGTCAAAAGTGATTGGAGAGCAACTAACACCCCTTACACGCCCAACATTTATCCAAACACATCCAATCAATATTTTGAGATAGCCATTTTGTTCAAAGTAGTTGAAAGGTCCAGAAATTATATCTTTGAGGATGATGCCCCCTCAGAGCCCTCAAGGCAAGGGTTGTAAGTTATGCCCAGGGGGCATATAAGGTTTTTATAGATAGTGATGTTGTAGAAACTTCAAAAAGCCACTCATTCGATTGGAAATTAGAAGGGCTTGTGCCCTTTTTAATAGTCGAGTGATTCGAGGATAACTAACACCCCTCTCACACACACCGATTCCCAAACAGAGCCAATCAAAATTTTGAGATAGCCATTTTGTTTTACATAGTTAAAAACTCCGGTAATTACGTTTTTGAGGATGACACTCCCCCCACAGCCCTCAGGGCAAGGGCTGTAAGTTATGCCCTGGGGGCATATACGGTTCATTTTTTTATAGAAAGTGTTGTTGTAGAAACTTCAAAAGGAATCATTCGATTGGAAATTGAAACGGCTAGTGCTCTTTTTAATAGTCGAAAGTGATTGGAGGGCAAGTAACCCCCCTCTCATGCCCACCATTTCCCCAAACAAATCCAATCAAAATTTTGAGATAGCGACTTTCTTCAACGTAGTTGAAAGGTCCAGAAACTATGTCTTTGAGGATGACAAACCCCTCAGAGCCCTCAGGGCAAGGGTTGTAAGTTATGTCCTGGGTCATATAAGGTTTTTAAAAAAAGCGTTGTCGTAGAGACTTCAAAAAGGGCTCATTCGATTGGAAATTGAAAGAGCTAGTGGCCTATTTAATAGTCGGAAGTCATTGAAGGGCAGCTAACCCCCCTCTCACACCCACCTTTTCCCCAAACACATCCAATAAAAATTTTGAGATAGCCATTTTGTTCAACGTAGTTGAAAGTTCTGGAAATTAGGTCTTTAAGGATGACAACCCCCCCCTCCAGTCCTCAGGGCAAGGGTTGTAAGTTATGCCCTGGGGGCATATAAGGTTTCTATAGAAAGCGTTGTCGTAGAGACTTTAAAAAGGGCTCATTTGATTGTAAATTGAAATGGCGAGTGCCCTTTTTAAGTCAAAAGTGATTGGAGAGCAACTAACACACCTTACACGCCCAACATTTATCCAAACACATCCAATCAAAATTTTGAGATAACCATTTTGTTCAAAGTAGTTGAAAGGTCCAGAAATTATATCTTTGAGGATGATACTCCCCCCACAGCCCTCAGTGTAAGGGTTGCAAGTTATGCCCTGGGAGCTTACAAGGTTTTTATTGAAAGCTTTGTCAAAGAAACTTGAAAAAAAGGGCTCATTCAATTGGAAATTCAAAGGGTTAGTGCCCTTTTTAATAGTCGAAAGTGATTGGAGGGCAGCTAACCACCCTCTCACGCCAACCTTTTCTCCAAACACATTTAATCAAAATTTTTAAATAGCCATTTTGTTCAACGTAGTTAAAAGTTTTAAAAATCAGGTCTTTGAGGATGATAGCCCCCTCAGAGCCCTCAAGGCAAGGGTTGTAAGTTATGCCCTGGGGGCATATAAGGTTTTTATAGATAGTGATGTTGTAGAAACTTCAAAAAGGAATCATTCGATTGGAAATTGAAACAGCTAGTGCTCTTTTTAATAGTCGAAAGTGATTGGAGGGCAAGTAACCCCCCCCTCATGCACACCAATTCCCCAAAAAAATCCAATCAAAATTTTGAGATAGCTATTTTGTTCAACGTAGTTGAAAGTTCTGGAAATTAGGTCTTTGAGGATGACACCCCCCCAGCCCTCAGGGCAAGGGTTGCAAGTTATGCCCTGGGGGGCATATAAGATGTTTATTGAAAGTGTTGTCATAGAAACCTCGAAAGGGCTCATTCGATTAGAATTTGAAAGGGCTAGTGCCTTTTTTAATAGCTGAAAGTGATTGGAGAGCAACTAACACCCCTCTCACGCCCACCATTTCCCCAAACACATCCAATCAAAATTTTGAAATAGCCATTTTGTTTAATGTAGTTGAAAGTTCTGGAGCATTATATAGAAAGCGTTGTTGTAGAAATTCAAAAAGGGTTCCTTTGATTGGAAATTGAAAGGGCTAGTGCCGTTTTTATTAGTCGAAAGTGATTGGAAGGCTTGACATTTTTATAGTAAAGATTGATGTAGGTGCAATGTACTATTTTTTTTTAGACCAGGGCACTTCATATCGAAGGAGTTGTCATAGGAACTTCGAAAAGGGCTCGTTCGATTGAAAATAGAAATGGTTAATGCCCTAATTAATATTCGAAAGTGACTGGAGGGCAACTAATCCCCCTCCCATGCCCACCCTCCCATTTGCCCATGTTTCAAAACTAAATGTTACCATAAGATTAAACCAAAATGCACTGTGTTAATGCTAATTCCCAATAAGGCATCTCAGCAGTATCCCAAGAACGACTTAGGGTATTATGTTCAAACTTTCGGGGCTACTCCTGCTCTAAAAATTCAACCAAATCAAAATAGCGTAAGTGTATCCAAGCTATCAAAGAAAGTAAACAGATTTTTTTGTGAATGGTATCAAGTTTTCTATTTCAGGTCAACTAAAGGAGGTATGAAACTAAATTAAACACTACTATTTGTGTCCAGATTTTTAAAATAAGTTTTGTTAAAAATTGCTGAAAATTTTTCTCCAGCATTCACACGGCAGGCCAAACTATAAGTCTTTAAAAAAACGAAAAGATTTAAATTATTAATTTCTTTTTCCCTGAAAAGACTATGTCAATATAAAACGAACAGATATTAGTTAAAAAAAACTTTTTCCACAAAATAAGTTTTTCAATGAAAAGTAAAGAACTACCATTAATATTATTTGATTTATTAAAGTTATAAAAGTAAAAATATTTATTTTTTTCAGTAAAGTCCAAATTATGTTCTAGCCTTGGGAAGGCATAGGGGTTTTGAGATCTACTCATGTTAATTTCTGCTCGTTTTGAGTTTGATTTGGTATTGTGATTTCTGTTTGTTTTGGGTTTCATTTATTTATTGATGCTGATTTGTGATAGTTTCGTGCTTGGTAGATTACATGATTTTATTTTTGCTCATTTTTGGTTTAATGGGGTTCTTTATTTTTCTTTGAAAAACTTATTTTGTGGAAAAAGTTTTTTTTAACTAATTTAGAAAAAAGATCTTCTTCGCGTCTTAATAAATGTATATGTGCTTTTTCCTGTAAAATATACACATCGAAAATTCATAAAATTTATTTTGCAGTCAGAGTTTTGTTGAGACGAATTATATCAGGATTCAATACTTTAGTTCCAATATTTCCAGAAATTGACAATGTAAGAAAAGGTTTGGATTTATGACTTACATACCAACAAGAGTAACACTTTCTAGCCCCATTAGGAGAACAGAGAAACTGTGCAGGCCAAACGCGGATAGTTATAGATTATCCATAGTTTCAACAGGAAGTTTTCTTCCCTCAATACACACAAAGGATAAATCTATCACAGATTTACATTTATTCAAAACGCCTTCAAAAAGCGTAGAAAAACGTCATCAGTTAACAAAACAAGATTCAAACCAGCGCACAAAATGACAGATTCATATGCAGTAGGTAAATCCCCGTCAAGTTCAAGAATAGCTACAATAAATAAAACAGATAAAATAAAATCTACAATAAATAAAACAATAAATAAAATCTACAATAAAAACAGAGAGGAGACCAAAATAAGCTTCAAATTCAAAAGGAGTTGTTTGAATATTCCGGGAATGGAAAATCCAAATAAGGAGAGAGATTGGGAATCAGAAATGGCGCAATTGCAGAATAGCATACCTGGCAGTAAGCTGGGATACCGACAGTATACGGAGGCCAGCGTTTATGGAGACACAAATAAAGATAAAGAAATAGATAAAAATACGCAAAAACTGAGGCAAACTCATCCATCCAATGCTAAGCAAAATGAGGGTGATCCACCTGATAGATAAAGGTCATATTCTAAGCAAAGAAATCTGCAACGCACAGATTTGGATTATGAAATAAGATAAATTTATGGAAATAAAAACCCAAATTGTTGAACAGTCAAGATAATATAAGCTCAGGCTTGAGTAGCAGATTAAAAAAAAGATTCTTTACAAATTATGGATTAAATGGCCCCAAAAAAAGAGGAAAATAGACAAATTCTGAGGGAAGAAAGATAAATTAGGGAATGATAGGAGGATACAGATAGGATAGAAAGGGATCAAAGTGATGAACAAATGATGAGACTAGTGGAAAGAATTTCCCAAGCGCCTTGGGAATCATCTACAAGAGATTTAATATGCACTGTAGGCCTTCAGCCGAGGAAGGAAAAGAGGATATACATTTTTATATCTTGAATTTTGAGAAAAATACCAAATTGAAGTGTTTGCTGTAAGAACACTGGGTAGCAATAATCCTATCTAAACCACAAAACGCAAACTGCCTTTGCAGCTTTGCTGAAGGATTATGCAAGGAACTTTCCAAAATTGAAAGAAAAAGAATTAACTGATTTGAATTTATTTCCAGAACACTTCAGTCAAAAACTAAGAAATGAACCAATAAGAATCTTGTAAAGAATCCTGATATAATTTAAAGAATCCAGGCCATAAATGACAAGAAAGAGAGGAAAATAATATAACAGATGATGTTGAGGAGCTAAAGAAAGAAATAAGAAAATTGTGAACGAAATGCCATGGAACAATTTCTAGAAAATACATCTGGTGGGTTAAGAATATATCTAAAAGAAAAACAGCCAAAAACAAGCAAAAAGATTAGAAAGTTAACAGACCATTATGTCGAAATTAGACAAGATGCATCAAATGCAACAAGAACAAACTTGTTACAACTTTGGTACTCCAGGTCATTTTGCTAGAAATTGTCCTAATAGAGATGACAAGAAAAACTCATTAAACAGCAGCTTGCACTATGGCCCATAATAATGGAAAAGTTGACACTCTTGTGAAACTACACAAAACATACAGAATATTGAATAGAAAATTAGTTGAAATTCAAGTTGTTCCAAAAAATGAGGCACTTAGTGTACCAAAGAAGGTTGAAAACAAGTTTAGATTGCATGCGTTCCCTCAAAAAACTGGAGTTCAATATAAAAAACCAAATGAGAAAATCCAGTTCCCATTCAGCAACAATTTATTTAATTCTTTGACAAAAGTAAAGAAAACTGAAGGAGAAAAAACATATACAAAACAGAACTAAAATTCAAAAACTCAGTCTAAGATGACAAATACTACAGTCCAATTTGCATTTGATGATGATTTGCTTTGCTTGGTGAAAAACTGAGAAAAAAAAAGAAAAAAAGGAACATCATTTGAAAATCCTGTCTGCAATGGTGGACAGTAATATTTCAGAAAAATTACATTTGTTAGCTCCAAAGTGCAGGAGGATAAAAGAGCTTATGGGGAAGGAAGAGGTCTTCTTCCTCTTGGGGAAAACCAGATAATTGGGAAGAAGAATTGAATGAGCTAAAACAGGTTTTGGAACAGTCAGGCAGTAATGATCATCAGGTTGAATTGAGAAAGAATTTGGGATCTATTCTATGAACTTTCTGGAGCATTTGACCCTCATTGATGAAGGAGAGGATCCCCTCACAAGAAATTCCTTGGGGAGGAGACCATTCAGGAAGTCAGAGATGATAGTCAGTTCCCTCAACCTATAACTGTTAGGCCAGCTGTGATTCCTTTACCAAGGCATAGCCTCTCCAAACTATGGTCCTTGGGAGACATCCTCTCTCATTACCAGTCACTACATATTCTCCCAAAACTTTTACCTATAGCCCCAAACCCCATTCTTACCCTGTATTGGTATCAACATTTATTCCCTCCAACCATTTTCCTTGAGCAAAGTATACAATCTTCACCTCCATTTGGCATTAACTGGCACACTCTTATACAGCTACTGGTACTCCAGCAGCTCTATAAGAGTGAAACTTGGACTTGAAAGACTTAGTGCACCGGTTAAACTAAAGAGAGGACTATGACAAGATTCTGCTTTAAGTACGGTACTATTTAACACTTTGACTTCTAAGGTTACAAAACGAATTTGTGGTGGGCTAAGCCTTGATCTTTGTGATCTGAGTCTGATAAGCTATGCTGATGATTTACTTATGTTGAGTTTCTCTTTAAATGTACTGCAAAATAATTTAGATAAGCTGGTATCTATTTACAGTGCTATTGGTCTACAAGTTAATGGCCTAAAAACTGAATTTCTGGTTTTCAACTCTTCAAAACGAAATGAACCAGTGCCATCTGTCTCCATAGATGGTACTACTATCACGCCATCTTCTTTGATTAAATATTTAGGTCTTCCATACAGCCAAGATAAGAAAACAACAAGAACTCTTTGCCTCAATGGCCTTGTGTCAAATTTGCAAATGAGTTATGGTAAACTGGCCTCACTGAAGTATTTGTACAACCTGCAAATTATGGTGAGGCTATACAGAGCAGTGGCATTGCTACATGTTCTCTACCTTTCCCTGCTTTGGGAATGGTTTACTGAAACAGAGCAGCTAAGAGTTCAGTCCACGTTATGTAAATATTAAAACTTGTTGGTACATATACCATTTTTCAAGAGGAATACATCCCTCTTAAATAAGTATCAAATTCCAGATCCATGTGACGTTGTGGCAGAGCAGGAAAGCAATGTTAGAAAAGGTGCACTTAAGCACCTATATGATTTTCTGCTGTTGCATGCAATATACAAGCTATGAGTGTTTGTAGAGTATATAGTTTAATTGTCCTGAAGTAGCACTTTTCGTGTTGTTCTTTTTTTTTCTTTTTTGTGTCTTATACTCCACCATGTTTTTATTGAATGGTGGGCTAAAATAAACTATCTATCTATCAACACTGCAAACCTTTGTATTTTTGGCCATGTAAAATTTTAAACTATTCCATGGGGCGATTCTTGTTTTCATTCACACGTAGATTTGTTTTTCACTGTTGGGGGTTAAGAGACTAGTCCAGCCAGTCCCTCTTGACACCAGGTATCATCCCATATGCCAGAACCCTATTTTTGCTTCTCTCAATGTAAATTCGAGAGCAAGAAAATTCCTAATTCAATTTTGCAGCAAGAACATGATGATTCATGACCCAAAACACATATGATTTTTGTCCCTTTGTGGTGATTCTGTTGTGCTGGTGGGTTGGTGGATACATAAATTCCTCTCAAGCTGTGCCATACAACCTCATCACTATAACAGCACAATTAATTATTGCAGATTCCTTTCTTAAAAATCTAAAACCTGGTTGAAATGGCTATATAGAACAATTGAAGCAAATGCCTCCAATTGTTCCAAAGACACATTGATGGTAATGGATCCTGAGCCAAGCTGATGGGACCAGTAGCATAGACATTGACCAGAGAGGGATGGTTGGAAGTCTTAATTGAGATTTTGACATCAGTATTTTTGTGTTTTGTGTTTTTTTTATGTTACTGGAGGTCTTGACTAGGGCCTGACCAATATATCAGCTGGCCAATATTATTGGGCTGATATGTGGATCAGTGTCATTATTGGACATTGGAAAAAATATCAAATATTGGCAAATACTTTTTTATGCACAACTTATCCAAAAATGGTGCCAGATCTCCTCAGGTAATTTTTGCTTGTCCAGCCCTTGGGGGCAAAGCCACCAGCTAAGTCTGATCATGGTGGAGATAGCAGTAGAGGTGAGTCAACTGGTGGAGCATTTGTTGGCATTCCAAATGTATGGTGAGTTCAAGAAGGTACAACTGCTACCAAAACAACAAAAAAGAATACAATAAACTATACTTTCAGTTTAATGAATGTTCACTTGCATGGGAGAAATATTCAATTGATTAAAACCATGATATCCAGTCAGGGGTGCAGCTAAGGGGGGGGGGAGTTGTTGTAAGATGGGGAGGTGGGAGTTCCAAGATGTTGGCACCACATAACCACACCTTGGAATGTTTGCCTATTTACTTTGGAAGTTTAGCTTGTGTCTGCATTTGTTGGCATACTGGACAATTTTGTTGACACATTCTTTAAATCCCTCCTCCAAACTTAAAACCCTAGCCTTGCTCCTGTATCCAGTATGCCTAGCCTGGATTTGTTAGTAAGAGACCATATCATATTACCTTAAATTGCATTATCCAGCAAAATAAGGAAAAAATCCTGTAGAGTTGTTGGTCAGTGATAATGGGGAGCCATTGGTTTGGCACCGTCCCACTCTTTTTTCCATGGTCTGGTGGACCAATTCTTATCAATGGCGATCTTGAATGTATCAAAAGAGGAAGCAGTGACACCTGCATTGGGAAGACTGTTCCAGGGGGCCACTACTCTATTGGAGAAATAGTGGTTGTGGAGTCTGATGTGAGCTCTCTTCTGGAGCAGCTTCTTACTATGCCCTCTTGTCATGGATTATTTGAAAAAAAAACTACGTTTTCTAAAGAGAGTTAAAGAGGCTGAGTTACAAGGTCGAACCTTAAAACGTACAGGGATTAGGAGGCACAGTTGGGGGGCTGCCGCCCCCCCAAACCCCCCCGCTTTCGCAGCCTTTAAAAAAAAAAATAAAATCTTTAAACTGAAAGTAAGGAGCGACATTAAATCTTAAAACGAACAGAAATTATTCCGTATATGAAAGGGGCTGTGCCTCTCCTCAACGCCTCGCTCTTTACGCTAAAGTTTGACTTTCTCACAACTCTTTTTTTAAACAATAAAAACTTTAGCGTAAAGAGCGAGGCGTTGAGGAGGGCACAGCCCCTTTCATATACAGAATAATTTCTGTTCGTTTTAAGATTTAATGTCGCTCCTTACTTTCAGTTTAAAGAAATTTTTTTTTTTATTTAAAGGCTGCGAAAGCGGGGGGTTTGGGGGCAGCAGCCCCCCAACTGTGCCTCCTAATCCCTGTACATTTTAAGGTTCGACCTTGTAACTCAGCCTCTTTAACTCTTTAGAAAACGTAGTTTTTTTTTTCAAATAATTTCTGCACGTTTTTGTACAGTTTATTACTTATTATTGCTTGACTAACTGTTAGCTGATCGTGTCAGGAGTTAAAGTTGGGGGGCTGCCGCCCCCAAACCCCCCGCTCTTGAACATTCTTGTGTTAAGGCTTTTAAATCCTGAATACTCAAATCACGTCGTACAGGGTGCCTCCTAATCCCTGTACGTTTTAAGGTTCGAACTTGTGACTCAGCCTCTTTAACAGCCCCCCAACTGTGCCTCCTAATCCCTGTACGTTTTAAGGGTCGACCTTGTAACTCAGCCTCTTTTAACTCTTTAGAAAACGTAATTTTTTTCAAATAATTTAAAAAAGAAACTGAGTTTCTTTTTTAAAGTTTAAATTTGGTATATAAAAAATTTGCTCTGACGGTGAATCGAACCCGTGTTTTCCGCCTGACAGTCTGGAGTATCAACGCTGGACTAAAGAGACACAATTGTAATTGTTTTTTAGTAAATGGAATCTATTTTCGACGCAAGCAAATTCCCACAAAACTTGATATTTGGTTTTTGGAAAACAGGGAAGGAGTGATCAGATTGAGCTGAAATTTCGAGAATAAGCTCCAGGCCCCAGGAAAGCTTATCCTCTAAATTTCAGCCCGATCAGACAACGTTAAAGGGGGGTTGTGGTGGGAAAAATTAACATGGGCTATTATAGGAAAACGAGGTTTTTCGTAAATGTAAATTCGGGGGATAATTTTTTCGGTCTGAAAAATATCAAAAGGCCCTAACAGGTCGAATTCTGCTTCGAATGAGTCCTCATTCACCCGGATCAGTTGCCAACTGTGGCCTGTAGGCGTGGATAAGAAAAAAAAAGAAATGAATTTTAAGTGGCTATATTTGGTTTTTTGAAAACAGGGAAGGAGTGATCGGATTGAGCTGAAATTTCGAGGATAAGCTCCCGGGCCCTAGGAAAGCTTAACCTCTAAATTTCAGCCCAATCGGACAACGTTAAAAGGGGGGCTGTGGTGGGAGGGTCGAAACTTCCGGCCCAGTTTACCCCATGAAGATAATGTCGGAGGAGGATGAAATTTTGCAAGTTTCTTAGTTTGAGCATGGGCTACAAAATGCGATTACCGCCGTCTCTCTGCGACCTCTAGGACCTGAAATCGCTTAACATTGTGGTGGGTCGCCTCTTTATAGAGGCACAAGTGTGCCTCCTTGATGATTTGTCAACTTGGAAAGGTTTCTGAGAAGTGGAATCAGCATGCAGTAGCTTGTAAGCCATGATGACATCAACCCTCCATTGTCTGTAGACAAGTGTTGGAGCTGTAGTTTCTTCAGGCGAGATGGATAGTCGAGGTTCTTGCATCTATTGACAGCTTTGGTTGCACACCTTTGAACAGACTATTTTCATATGAATGTAAAGTTGTCACATTAATATGTGAACAATTAAAATACAAATTCCCGTTATTGAAATTTGGGTTTCAAATAATCAACTTCAATAAATATTTTACACTTCTTTCAATCAGATTTTCATGTACTTATGTAACTAAACCAGCTTAAAATAGTTTTAAGTCCAGACTAAAATTTTATTTGGTTTAACTGTTTTTCTCGTTTTTTTTAAATAAGTCTTTTTTGCATTATTTGGAAAACACATTCTATTATTGAGGTTGTTCTTTGGTGCGTAATAGACCAGGGAGAACAAGGTGAATTCTGAATATGGGCAGAAAATACAGGGTTTAAACTTTAGGTTAGGTTTTTTTTGGAGGGATATTTACTGGCAAATTATATTAGTAATGTATCACTACAATATTGATACATTGGTGTCAGTATTAGATCCCAGAAACCCATATTAGTTGGGCTTGAGTCCTGACCAGTGTGGTGGGATGGCTACCATTTATTTTAGGGGGAAGGTGTTTGGGTCTATGATCCTAAATATCAGATAAATATATTTATCTTAACTTAATTCCCTCCCTGAAGTTATTGTTAGCCCTTAGCTCCAGCTATCAATTAAATATGCTTTTCCATTACTTAAGCTAAGTATTAATTTAAGCTTGTTTCTCCATTCACTGCATTAATCTGTCAGAAAAAATGACTAATTTAGAGTGAGGGTAAAACTCAACAAGACAGTGACTCATCAAGACAGCCAAGATGGTTACAAACTGCATGTTTGGCTAGAGTTCAGTTTTAGTCCCAGTCCATTGATTCTTGGACTTCTGCAACTGAGACCATAGGTGAATTGTGACTATTGGTCAGGATCTTGAGAAGAAACCATATCACAGAGGCAGCATGTGCTGTGTCTTTTTCTATTTTCAAAGTTCAGTTTTATTTTGTTACTACAAGCATTTAATAGTAAGTTTCTTATCTTCTTCAAATTTCCAACAATTTATCATTCTTGATAAGGTTCTATATTTTGGAAGCTGGTACAAGTTCTGTACAGGAAGTAATTCCTACATTATTGAGGTATCTTCTACAAGAGAAGATATTTTAGATATACAGCTCAAAGATCTCAGCAAGCTCATCCAGTATATATTAGATCATCATTTGGTGGTACCCAAAGGCCTTCTTCCCCAATCCAGCCCTGAGCATGGGGATCTGAAGTGATGTGAAAAGAAAGACATTTCAGGAAGATTCCAAAGAGAAGTTTTTTTTTTTTTCTCCTATAAAGGACAATTTGGTTCGTTATAAGGACAAAACCATAACTAGACATAATTTATTTAGGTTGTTTCACTTGGAGAGTAAAGGAGGAGCCTCAGTACCACTCTGGTCCCTTCCTCTAGTCTCTAATATATACTTAAACTACAAAACAGATACAGTCAACAGTCTAATCCCTTCCATGACATAGAGCAAGAGACAACTAGACAATCTGACACAGAGCAAAGATCTGGAAACCATGCTCCTCAGCACCCTGGCACTTTCAACATAAGGGTGCTTACATATATAAAGACATATATACCTCATTTAGAAATAACCCATTTAGTGCAAGATAAGAACTGACAGAAACAAGCCATAAAGCTCAACCACCTGAAGTTTCAAACCAAATGATCAATTCTGAATTCAAAAGCTGAGCACAGTTCCAGCTCACATTAATTCTACCTCAAAAATAATCAGCAAAAATTAAAATCATTTTTACAATGGAATGAATTATCTTTCTTGTTGGCCAAAGAGTTTGGAAGCAGGAAAGCATTAAATTTATAAAACTTAAGGAAGAGGTAGACTTTCCTGCTTCACCACAGAACTAAATCAAAATGGCATAATTGAAAATTAATTAATTCAATATCCTCCCTGACATTACCTGAAAATTAAACTGAGATGGTTCAATAACCAACTCAACATGCACTGAAAGATTCAGCTTAATGATCTAAGCTGTTCCTGGGATATAGCTTTTATGCCCTTTCAATAACCTGCATCCACATAATGTGTATAAATTTAGTTCAAGATTCCCTGAAAGTTTCACCTTAATACCCACTGCTTCAGCAGTAGTGGTAGTAGTAGTAACAATAGTAGTAGCAGTTGTAGTAGTAGTATTCAGATAGTGCCTTTGGGTTAGTTCAACATCCCTCTTAACATGCCCTGTAACTTCCAACTTAATAGCCTAAGCTGTTCCTGGGATATCCTTGATATGCAGTTTTGACAAGCTGCATTCTCATATTGCATTTGGATTTAGTTCAACAGTCCCCTAAATTTTCGTGAAAGTTTCACCTTAATACCCTTAGCCTCAGAATAGTTTTAGTACTAGTAGAAGCAGTAGTAGCAAAAAATGCATGCAATGCCTTTTGTTTATTTTAACACCCCCTTCAATAATTCCAGAAAATATCAACTTAATACCCTTACCATAAGGAGAAGTAGACTAGCAGTAGAAGCAGTAATAATAGCATGCAAGTAACGTCTTTCAGTTAGTCCAACATCTCCCTCAACATGTTCTGAAAGTTTCAACTTATTACTCAAAACACTTCCTGAGATATTTCTAATACATTCTTTGGACAATATCCATACACAAAATGTGTTTTGACTTTGTTCAAACTAACCCTAAACATTCCCTTTAATACCATTAGCCTTAGTAGTGACAGTATGCAAATACTGCCTTTTTGTTAGTTCAGCATACCCTGAAAGTATCAACTTAGTCCTCTAAGCTGTTCCTGAGATATTGCTAATACACCCTTTTGACAACTTACATTCACATGGTGTGTTTTGATTTAGCCCAGCATCCTCTCAACATTTCCTGAAATTTTCACATAAATACCCTTAGTTTTAGTAGTATTAGCAGCAGTAGTAGTTTTTGTAATAGCAATAGTAGTGGTAGTAGTTGTGGCAGTGGTAGTTGTAGTAGCATGCAAATAATGTATTTTGGTCAGTTTACCATACCCTGGAAGTTCCAGTTTAATAACCTTAGCCTCAGTAGTAGTAGCTGTAATAACAGGACATACATAGAACCTTTTAGTTTTTTAGAATCTCCCTCAACATACCCTGAAAGTTTCAACTTAATATCATAAGCAGTTCCTAGGACATTGCTCATATATCCTTTTGACATCCTATATGCATATGGAGTTCTGATTTAGTTTAACATCCATTGACCTTTTTTTAACCTTAGCTTTAGTAGTAGATGTAGTAGCAGCAGCAGTAGTAGTAGCATGCACATTCCTTTTTGTTCATCATCCCTCACAACATACCCTGGAAGTTTCAACTTAATACTCTAAGCTGTTCCTTAGATAGGGGAGAGTGGTATATGCAGGGATGGGGTATAAGGTGGGACACAGTACTTATCTGCCATTTAGCACTCTAAAAAATTCAATAAAGTCACCTAGTATAGTTCATTCAATGGTGGACATGACAGTTCTATCATTTTGGTAAGTTGCTATTTTCGTTTTTGAGAAAATCGACTTCAAAGTTTTGGCTATACCCCCAAAAAAATATTCGAGCAATAGTTTTTTGTATTTCATTTTCTAATGGTTTGCAGAAACTGTGTGCGTAAGATAGCAAACGAAAGCTAAAACATCAGGCCAGGTTGTGTGGCCATCTTGAGGAAAAACATGCAACAGTAAAAAAAATCGGACACAATTTGCAAGTAGAGGTTGCATGGTATATACTGGGACAAGGACAAGTGGTAGGTAGTGGGACATGATATACCATATGTTGGAACCTTTGCTTCTTGTTTTTTAAGATAAAAGTTCTTTCTTTTTCTCTTTTTTGGTTCGTAATTATCCCCTTTCCTCTTTGTGGCAATCTTTAATTTTCTCTTAGTAGTGGTAACACCATTTTCTTTTTTTTATTGCGTAGGCAGTTAAAGTCACAAATTGTAACTGTGTAGTTCTACAGGTGAGTCAATTTTGGTCAAAATTGATGGGGAGAGAAAAGGGTAATAAAGTTGATTCATTTGAGTTGATGTTGCAACTGGTGAGGGCTGGGATTGGCTGGAAATAGCATGTTTACAGATAGAATTCACTCAAAGCCCATAGGCAGCTTTGCTGTTCTAGGGGTAAGGTTTTGTAATTATCTTCAGTTCTTATATTGAGTTCAGAGAATAGGCCTACAGTAAGAGTTCTTTTCTCTCTCTCTCTCTTACATGAGTGTGGCCTGCTTGTGACTATGGTTGGAACCATCTCTGCCAGTGGGCAGTACCTTTCCCCCTACCTTATATTCCCACGCAAGAAATTTCAACCTCACATGCTGACTGGTGCTCCTGCTAACTCTGCTGGAGGAGCTTTGCCTTTTGGATGGGTAAACCAAGAACTGTTTCTGGAATATCTTAAACATTTCAAGACTTACTCACATGCTTCCCCTGAAAGCCCAAAGCTTCTGATAATGGACAACCATGAGTCCCACATTTGTTATGATGTTGTGCAGTTTGCAAAAGAGTCTGGTATCACTTTACTAACAATACCACCTCACTGCAGCCACAGGTTGCAGCCATTGGACATTTGCATGTATTTTCCCTTCAAATGCCAATACAACAAGGGTGTGGACAACTGGATGCTATCCAACCCAGGGAAACCATGACAATATACAAGATTGCACCTCTTGTTGGCCAAAAGCCTCCCCATATCTTTCACGCCAAACAAATATAATGAGGGGCTTCAAAAAGGCAGGGATATGGCCCTACAACCCAGACATCTTTACAGAAGAGGATTTTCTAACCTCTGCTGTAACTGGCAGACCTGTGCCTGATGCTTTGGATTCAGCTGAAACTGGAAACAACCTGGGCGAAACCCCCATTACAAGTGGGCCTGAACAACCCCCATTACAAGTGGGCCTGAACAATCCTCTACACTCTTTTCAGTTACTGTGACACCAGAACAAGTTAAGCCATATCCTAAAGCAAAGCCACATGTACTGAGTGGCAGAGGCAGGAAGAAAGGGTCTACAAAGATACTTACTGACACTCCTGTGAAATTTGGGACTGTTGGAAGAACTGGAAAAGCAAAAAAAGACCAGACAACAAAAAAGCTATTTGTGGATTCAGAAGGAAGTGATGATGAAAAAATGATTCTTGATGATGACAGTGATGACTCAATGAAACTAGGTGAATCGGAAGATGAAAGTGAGAAAGAGGAAGAGGTCTTTGACAGTGCCTCTACAGGAGATTTTGTTAAAGTTGTTTATGAAGGAGAGTATTTTCCTGGGTCTGTCCAAGAGAAAAACGAGAACAGTGTCAGAGTGAGTGTCATTTGCATGGCCGATCTAAGAAAGTGGAAGTGGCTGGATTGAGAAGACTCAATATTTTATCCAAGGGAAGACATTTTGAAAAAGTTGTTGCCTCCTACCCCAGCACCCAGTACAGCTTCCAGAGCAGCGTCATACTTTTTGTTTGCTGACTGGTAGTCTAGTCTTGTGCCTAAGATATTTTTACTTTTGAAGTCAAATTTTTAATATAGTTTTTTATATGATGAAAAGTCAAAGTTTTCTACCAATACAAGAATCTTTTTACTATGTCCCAGAGTATACCACCTTGTGTCCCAAGATATACCACCCCCCTGGTACTTAGTGGTACAAATGGTATAAGCAGGGACACCCTCCTTTTTTCTTCTAGCTATACAAGAAAAATCTGGAAAAATCACAGTTTATGCTGCAGTTCTGGGGCTTTCTTTTGAGCCATAAACCATTTTTCTATTCCAATGTTAACCATAAATTTTGGAGGTTTTCCAAAATCTGTCCCTACATATACCACTCTCCCCTACTGCTGAAACACCCTTTTGACAGCCTGCATGCACACTGTGTTTTAATTTACATCAATTTCCCCCTCAATATCTTCTGAATCTTTCATCTTAATATTCTTAGCCTTAGTAATAACAGTAGAAGCAGAAGTTGTATTTAGATATTGCCTTTTGGTCAGCTGAACATCCCCCCATTAGGCCCTGGAAGTTTTCAACTTGATACTTTAAGCTGTTCTTAAGATATTGCTGAGACATCTTGATGACAACCTGTAACCACATAGTGTATTTTCATTTAGCTTAACTTTACTCTCAGTATTCCCTAACATTTTTACCTTGATATCTGAAGCCTTAGAAGTAGTACTAGTGATAGCAGTAGTAGTAGTAACAGCATGCATGCATTGCCTTTTGGTCAATTGATCACCCTTGCCATTCCCTGAAAGTTCCAACTTAATACCCTAAGCCACTCCTAAGATACCCATTTTGACAGCCTTCATAAACATTGTGTGTTTTGATTTAGTTTCAACATTTCTTGAAAGCTTAACCTTGATACCCTTTGCCTTTTTGGACATCAGGGGGTCAAATATGCCCCCCTTTCCTCTTCCGATCTTTTTGACTCTTCAAAAAGACTCTAGAACTTTAAATTTCAATCCAAATGAGCCCCCTCTGAAGTTCTACAACAGCTCCATTAATACAAAGTGCCTGTGTGAAAAAAAATACATGGAGCTCAATTCACTCTTTACTTAGGCAGCACTATTGTGGTGACTATGAAAGAGTAGGCTATTATCTCACCTAATTTCATATATCTTCTGCCTCCTGGAAAGAGATTAAAGGGTGTATCAATAGGTATATTTGTCTATTAGCTTACAAATTTGGTAAAGATCTTGTCTATGGGGTCTCCCTAAGGAAATACTGTAATAGCAAAATAGTAATACCATTTAATCCCCAATTCAACATTCATTCCATTCCAAATACAGTGACTGCTACCATGACATTTATGCCCCTCCTCCTATACCAAGGCTAGATACTGACCTAAATAATATATTGGCCATTCTTTTTCATTTTGCATCCTTTTTTAACCAGCATCTTGTTCTTAACTCAGTCCAGAGCATCATGTCATTTTGAAGTAATGCAGATATTTGGATAAATAGAATGAATAATGAACATGTGATTAATATTGACTGATCTTATTCCACACATTGCAATACTTCACTTAACCCCTCTAGCCCTGTCCCTTCAGTAGAGCAATATATAGTTTACCTACACAAAGAACCAAGAAAAAAGGCATTAAGCTTAAGCAAAAAAAAAAATGTGTGGTTAATTACATCCATAAAGTGAGTAAGCAAATAAAGTTTTGTCACAAGCTCCTATCTGCAAAAATGTGGAATTTTGCGTTTTTGCCAGAAGAAAGATCATGGATGTGTGTTTATTTGTTCTTTTTTTCAGAGGTGATTGTATTGACCCAGAGGTCCTAGAATATTGGGAGAGGGCTCATACAACTTGAACTTAAAAGTCTAGCCTTTTTTAAGTGACCAAAAAAACTGGAGGGTAACTAGGCCCCCTCTAACATCCTTTTTTTTCACAAAACTGTCCAATCAAATTTTGAGATTACCATTTTGTTCAGCATAGTTAATAGGCCTAATAACTATGCCTTTGGAACATGACCACCACAACCCCTGGGGAAAGGTCTTTAAGTCATAAATTTTGCCAATTTTTTACATATAGTATTTTTTATTGGAAAGTATGCATATATTTTTTGGGTGGGGAAGGTCAAATTTTCTGCTGGGGGAGGGGGGGGTCAACAAATAGAATTTTCCATGGGGAGGGAAGTTTCAAGGGAGTGAGTAATCCTATACAAAATTCCATGGGGATTGGAAGTTTCCAGTCCTATACAAAATTATTTTTATATGTCTTGTTTTCTCTTTGCCAACTCAATTTTATGCATAGAGTTGTTAAGGGTAATTGTCTGGGAAAATTTTTCACTGGGATTGAATGTCCAGAGAATATTTCCATGGGGAGGGAGCCAGATTTCCTGGCATTCTTTAAAAATCAATTTGAAAGTAAATAGAAAAAAACAAGTTTTTTCAACTGAAAGTAAGGAACAACATTAAAACTTAAAACAAACAGAAATTATTATGTATATAAAGCCCTCTCCTCAACATCTTGCTCTTTGTGCTAAAGTTTAAATTTTGTCCCAGTTCTTTAAGAACAACTCATTTAATTATGTCATTCAATTAGAACAATAAGAAACTTTTTTAAAAGCACTAAAAAACTTAGCATGAAGAGCAAGGTGCTGAGGAAGGGGCAACCACTCATATACATAATAATTTCTGTTTGTTTTAAGTTTTAATGGTGCTCAATACTTTCAGCTGACAAAACTTCTTTTTTTTATCTAATCACCAGTAAAACATGTCTGATCTAAATTCACTCTCAAACTCAGTACTAAAGACAAGTCCTGAAGACAGAGATCTAGGAATGCTGACAAATGAACAAATGAAGTTCCAAGGCCACTGGCAACAAGCAGTCTGAAGAGCAAATTCAAGTCTTAGTCTCCTCAAATCACCATAGGTAGCAGCTCCCATAAAATCTTTCTATGGCTCTATAAGGCTATTGTCAGGCCTGTTTAGGACTTTGGTGCATGTCTCAATTCCTTTTTATACAGGAATGATGCTAGCCTAATTGACTGAGTTCAAAGGTATGTCATAAAGTGCATAGCTGACATACATGATCTCCCTTAGAACAAGAGTCTGGAGTGGTTGCAGTTGCCACACTTATTTTCAGATGCTGCTGTGGGCTATAGTGACATAATGTTGATCTACAAGTACAACATACAATCAAATAACCCCTCTTTACCAAACACTTAAGCCAGTATCATACAAGAGGCCACACATAAAAGCTGTCAGAACATCCTGTTAATACATGAGCATGGCAGCATTTCTTCTCAGAGCATGTTGTCAACAATTGGAATATAATCTTCAATCTGAAATGGTGACTGTTGCCACATGTGCATTCTTCAAGTCTAGACTTACAAGGAATGGAATACCCCAGTAACAAAGACACAAGGGACTGTCCTTCCTATTTAAATGCTCACTAATTATCATACCCAACCATCTTGCACACTCTATCTGAAGTTGCTGTTGTGTGGAGATGTCAGCTTTAAAGAACTGGGCATGGTCATCCTGGGTCATATCTACCTTATGGTCAATGTCATCAAGTGGGCTTAAATTGTATTTATCCAGCAGACCTTTCTAACAGTGTATCATTGGGCCTTAACACTGTGATGAAATTTTACAATCTTTGACACAGAGCAAGAAAGATGCAGTTTGGAACTTAACTTTACTCCTATGTGCAAATAAAGGAAATTTCATAACCATTGGATAGAACCAATTCTGGTTACTGATACATTAGTTCTAAAGGAGCTTACATCCCTCAAACTGAATAAATCAGCATTTGCCCATGTATCATACATGTATGTTGTACAGTTTTGTGTCACCCTCTTTTCCTGCTGTTCAAGTTATCATTAAATCTTTCCAGACTACCTCTGGATTGGAAAACTGCACATATCATTCCAATATTTTTTAAAAAGGTAGAAAGGACCTTGCTGAAAATTATCAATTCATTAGCATGACATCAGCAGTTGTTAAGGTTCTTGAAAGAATAATTATTTCTGCAGTTGTTAAAACACCTTGATGCAAATAATGTGTTTACACAGTTCACAACATGGCTTTTGTTCAGGAAGATCTGTTGACACCATTCTCCTTGAACTATATGATCACATCACCAAGTTGTTTGATATGGGGGTGCCTGCTGACATGATTCTGCTTGACTTTTCTACAGCTTTTGACAAAGTTCATCACATGCAATTTGCAATTAAATTATGTGCAGTCATGCTTGAAGAGAAACCCCTGCTCTGGATCCTTGATTTTCTTTATTTGCAGTCTGAATGTGTTCAGTAATTTGATGACTCTGATAATCATATTCTTTCTTCCTCTACACAAGTTTGAGTGGAGCCCCTCAGGTAAGTGTTTTGGGTCCTACAATATTTAATATCTTCATCAATGATGCTCCTTTGATTATCAGCAGTAAACCAATTCTTTATGCAGATGACCTGAAGCTTCTTGGGCCAGCCTTGTCTTGTGAAGATTATGCTCTTCTACAAAATAATCTTCAACTGCTGGGTCAATGGGCTGAGGCTTGGCTTCTTGAACTCAATGTTGCCAAGTGCCATATCATTCAAGCAACAAGGATCAAACTGAATCCTTGTTGCTCTTATTTTTTCTTAGGCCACCTGCTCTCCTCTGTAAATAATAAGCAGGATCTTGATGTCACTTTTGACAATTTACTAAAATTATGCACTCATGCTAAGAAGTCTGCTGCTGGGGCTAGTTCAACTATGGGACTGTTTAAGCATACTATTTTTACTTGTTCCCCTAACGTCATTGGTCTTCTATATAAGGGACTTGTGCATCCTAAGCTTGAAGTTGGAATGTCTCTGGCCTCTCTATATCTTAAAAAAGGCATACATGTTCTTGAAGATGTGCATAGACATGCCACAAAAGTGGTATCTGGCATGTGGGAGCTTTCCTACCATGCAAGACTATCAAAGCTGAATCTCTCTACACTTGTATACAGGATAAATAGAGGTTATGCCAATGTAGCCTATGAGTTATTGAGGGCTAATACTCTCCCTGCATTATTCTGAGTGGTCCTCCTGAGAGTGCAAACTCAATTGGGATGCTACTGATCATGGAACAGCATGTGGTCACTAAGGAAATTTGTATACAACTCAAGTCATCATTCTGGAGCTCTACAAGGAGAAATCCTTAGATTGCTCCTAGCTGCAGTTTAAGGTAATTTAAGGTTTAAGGTAGCCAACTAGTTTACAGTTAGGCCTACTCAAAAGAAAACGCTACAACAATTCTGAAAATAACTTTTAAAGAATTGTAAAATACTACCTTATATCATTCCTAAAAGAATTTCACTTTACTTTATCAGCATCACCTCCCTCTCCTTAACATGCAATTGTATGTTCTCTCTAGGCTATGCATTTATCAATTATTGATTTTGTCAATATTCCTTCTTTGTCATTAAGCTAAATTTATTTAAGGAAGAGTGATGTAGCCTATGACAATATACAAAGAAAACATAGGCCTATAACCCAGGCTATATTAAGAGGTAGGGGTAAAGTAAAGTTATGTGCTTTTAGGAATGATATAGTCTAAATAAGTAGGATTTTTCAAAATTGTAGGTTAGTGTTTTCCTTCTGAATAGGCCTAACTGTAGCATAAACTGGTAGTCAACTGTTTTCATATAGACCTACCTCATTTGAGCAGAATATATATTTTCCAAGGCTTTACTTTAGTAACACAAAGGGTAAATATTTTGTAGTTTATATTATTGACTTACAAATAAAGTAAACATACCACTTGATGCCTTTTTTATGCTCTTTCCAAATATAGTAATCATTCTGGTTGCAAATGAATTTTACCCCCCCCCCCCCTGTATATATATATATATACCAATTCAGGGTATATATTTGCACATTATAGGGGGGGGGGCATGGGGGAAAATTTTATTTCTGATGTAAATGATAGGTAAGTTTTAACTTTACCCCCACTCTACCCCTAATGTGCAAATATATTCCCTGAATTGGTATATAAAGGGGTGGGGGTAAAATTTGTTTGCTACCAAAATGATTACTATATTTGGAAAGAGCATAAAAAAGGCATCAAGTTGTATGTTTACTTTATTTGTAAGTTGATAATATATAAACTATCATCCCATGATAGTTTGGGATGTACTAGCATCCCATGACATCAGACTTGCTTTTGATTTGTTGATATGTGAAGGTATAATACTTGATATGGGTCTTAGAGGTGTTGATCCTGGTTTTTTGGCATCACTGTATGATATGTATGCTCATTTAAAAGCTGAGCTTTTGCTTCCTGCAGCTATCAGCACAGGACAACCCATTAATTGCCTCTCAACCCTCTAGAGAGAGAAAGAGGTAGAGGTAGGTCCTTCAAAATACCTTCTTGGGACATACTTTAGCCTTTAGACCCATCCCTGAAAGTATCATTTTCCTAACCTAACCCCTTTCCAAGATAGCCAAAAGTAGCTATAGGCTAGTAGAATTTTACCAACTATATATACATAGATAATTCACACCTTGGATCAAATTATGATGCTTATTGATGTGTACATTGCTCAATATTTAATGATGTGGTTGATTAAATGTCAGATGTATCCACTGGTAGGCCTAGGCCTACTTCCAGGGAACACCATTGAACTTGACATCTAGTAACTTCTTGAACACTTCATCATTGGGTGCTAAGACTGCTGTATCTGAAAGAATGTTTAGGCAGAAGAAGGGTGTCAAGTTTTGAATAATGGCTAGCCTATTAGACTAGATTTACTTTCCACATCTGGCCAATTCTTGACTTTCAGAAATAGCCTAAATGCTCAACAGATTTCCAATAGACATGTAAGATGGAAAAAAAAATTATTTTCATCTTGCTTTCCAGGTCATAAAATAACCTTTAGCCTATAGGCCTAGAAGACATGCCTATGCCTGCACAGCAGAATTCAAGTTTAAGATACTTTTCCATGATTAAGAACAAAATGAAATGAAAAGTATCTTATGTTAAATTCACCGGTTTAAACTTTAATCAAATGTCTAAACTCTTCTCTAATAAATATTTACCTTCCTAAGCCTTTTGTTCCCCATTTTGTAGCTTGCACGTGGTTTAGAAGATTTTGAAATTAGTGATCTTTAAACTATACAAAAATAATACAATAAACTTTATTTAAAAAATGTGTGCTATGATAGAAGTTTAAAATAAATTGCACCAAATTTAACTTTTGTTTTAAAATTTATCATTTTGAAATCAATAATCCCTTTGTAATAATCATCGTTATTTTTTTTCGTACATTGCTTACTTGTAAGCTCTATGCCGTGAGCAATGTGTATGACCAACATGACCAGAGAACAACTGAGACTGCCCTTAGCGATCACATCAGCAACGATGATCCCGAAGATGGCTCGAACTTCAAAAGCCCTTCCGTTTTAAAACCCCTGGGGGATTTCACGCAATGTTTAACTCTCTCTTCAGAGTTCTTTTCAACTTTCCCTCGCGGTACTTGTCTTCTATTGGTCTCACATTTGTATTTAACCTTAGATCGAGTTTACCACCTGATTAGCGCAGCATTCCCAAGCAAAACAACTATTCATTTTTGGTTTAATGGAGTTCTTTACTTTTTTTGAAAAAACTTATTAGGTGGAAAAGTTTTTTTTTATTTATTTTCTGTTCGTTTTATATTGACATAGTCTTTTTCAGGGAAAAAGAAAATAATAGTTTGGCTTGCTATATGATAAATAATGATAAATAAAAGTTAATACCATTCCTAAAAAAATATATTTGTGCTCTTTCACAGCTGGACACACCTACAATCTTTTGATTTAGTAAAATTTTAAGAGCAGAAGTAGCATTAGAAGTAGCCCCAACAATTTGAACTTAAATCCTGAGCCGTTCTTGGTATATTGCTGAGATGTCTTATTGGCAACCAGCATACAAACAGTGTGTTTTGATTCAATTTTACAGCAACATATAGTTTTTAACCATAATGGGCAAATTACATAACTGTGGGGGGTTGACCTACTGAATAACCCTAAAGGTATAGTTATTAGACCATTCAGCTATTCTGAACAAAATGGCTGTCTTAAAATTTTGATTGAAAGTGTCTGGGAAATTGTGAGCTAAAGAGGACGGTTGATTACCCTCCAATCCCTTTTGACTCTTAAGAGGGCACTAGAACTTTGAATTTTCAATCAAATTAAATTCTTTTAAATATCAATGATACTACTAGCTATGATAGAGCACTGCTGTCTATGTCCTTATATGCCCTTTTAATACCTGCATGTATATAGGTTTTTCGTTTAATTGAAACTCCTCCTAAACGTTCCCTAAAGGTTTCAACTTAATGCCATTAGTGTCGTTAGTTACAGTAACCGTAGAAGCAGCATTAAATGAATACACACAGTGTCTTCTGGCTTGCTCAAAATCTACAACCTATGAAGGTATGAAGGTGAAATTTTCAGAGAGCATTTCTGTTGTACAGATGACAGCCTACTATCCGTATGCAAAAGGGCATATCAGCAATATCTTAGGAACAGTTTCGTGTGTGAAATTAAAACTTACGACGTGGGGGGGGGTGTTGAACTAACCAAAAGACAATATTTGCATCATAATACTAATGCTCCTACTCCTACAACTACTGCTTCTATTACTAATACTAGTCCCCGAAGCCGCGCAACGCCGACATGACGGCGGCGAATGTGTGATTTAGTATCGGCGGTGGCGCGCCGCCAGGCGCGCCGAAATTTTTTTGGCGGCGCGCCGCCGATTTTAGACCGCGGCGTGCCACGGCGCGCCGATTTTTCTGATTAAAAATAATAATGAGAATTCCACTTCACCAAGTACATTGAACCTCGATTTTAGTAAGCATTTTTAAATGGTTGGCTAAAAACATACAAGAACAATATGACAAAACAGGAATTTGTTGGGCCGTGCGGAAAGTGTTTATGTTCACCGTCGATCAGACCAAGTAGAATTCTCATTTTTAGCCACTAGACCCAGGGAAACCTATGTTGTGTTTATGTTTAACATCGCATTGTTCCTATAAAATCCCTTGTTTAGTCATTTCCTTCTTGTTAATGATTTGGGCTAATGTGTGTATAACTTTCAAAGTTTGAAGTTCAAACATCTCCTGTTCATCAAATACATATGAAAAGGAAGTGAAAAAAATAAACAAATAACATCATCGAAAAAACATTGTATACAAGTCAGATACCATGGCTTAACAACACCAACAATTTTAAATCAGCGGTTACATCACTTCAGTTACAATTGATGTAACAAAAGTGAGTTTGTTCACTCTGCCTGGAGCCATTGATCTTTTTGCAGTCACTATCAGTCCTGTCGTGTTAAAAAGCCGTTTAGCTGGGGCACTATAGCCGGTACAGCCAGAACTTTAAGAGCGTAAACTGCCACTCGCGGGATCTGATACTAGCATTTGACATTGGGGTCCCACAGAATGCCGCAAATGGGCTTCTTCATTGTATCTGCTGAAATAAGTTGTTTTTATAAGGGAGAACACACCTGCACCTTTACCATAGGGCTCCTGCGCTCTACACTACAGGAGGAACTAAACTGCACCTTTACCCTCTTTTCTTATCAACACGGAATAACCCTCCAAAATTCTTTTCTGAAAGAAGTGGTCAAGTTATAACATTTCAAGTCAAAGTTTAATGCTACTTCAACTTCAGTGTGCTCTGCTAACTGTGCAAAAACAATGTAATTCATTTCTATAGATATATTTCTATACTAGCTCTAGATAATATAACAAGCGGGCAACTACCAAAAATCAGGATCGATAAATAAATGAAACCCAAAACGAACAGAAATTACAATAAATAACCGAGTCAAACTCAAAACGAGCAGAAATTAACATAAGTTGGGCCCAAAACCCCTATGGCTTCCCAAGGCCAGAGCATAATTTGCACTTTACTAAAAAAATATAAATGTTTTTACTTTTAAAACTTTAATAAATCAAATAAATTAACATTTTAATTACTAAATATCAGTAAATGTTTATTAAACTGACAATGCACATTCATTTGTATTTTTTTCAGTAAAGTGCAAATTATGTTTTGGCCTTGGGAAGGCATAGGAGTTTTGAGCCCAACTTATGTTAATTTCTGCTCGTTTTGAGTTTGACTCGGTTATTTATTGTAATTCTGTTCGTTTTGGGTTTCACTTATTTATCGATGCTGATTTTGTGGTAGTTTCCTGCTTGGTAGATTATTTAATTTTAATTTTGCTCATTTTTTTGTTTAATGGAATTCTTTACTTTTCTTTGAAAAACTTATTTTGTGGAAACAGTTTTTTTAATTAGTTTTTGTTCGTTTTATATTGACATAGTCTTTTCAGGGAAAAAGAAAATAATACTTTAAATGTTTTCGTTTTTTTAAGAATTTATAGTTTGGCCTGCTATTTGTATGCTGGAAAAAAAAATTTCAGCAATTTTTAACAACATAGACCCTTTTAAAATCTGGAATCAAATAGTAGTGTTTAATTTAGTTTCATACCTCCTCTAGTTGATCTGAAATGGAAAAGTTGATAAAAGTTGATAGTTGACGTCGTATGTATGGGGATGTCAGACCAACTTGAGATCAGCAACATTTCATTTGCTATTAGATGAATAAAATGATAAATTTTGCACCTGTAAATTCAACATTATTTCATTTTTTAATTAGAAGAATATTCAACGCAGTATTACAAGATTCAAGAACAGTTAGTGAACTTTCTAAGTCAATGGACCGGTAACCTACTTTGACCTGCAATTTCGAAGAAACTTGTACCACCTTTACTCAACGCAGAGTTAAAAAATTCAAGAACAGTTAGAGAACTTTTTAAGTCAATGGACCGGTAACTTGCTTTGACCCGGAAATGATTATTTTGTTTAGTATAAAAAGTTTGTTTTAATTTTGATTTGTTAGTAACTCTACTGATGATGATGACCGACTGTGTCATCGAAATATTTAGAGTCTTTGTTTTATATTTCCGTTTCACTGTCTAATAAAAGGACCTATCCCTATTTGTAATTCTTATTGATTTCGTCAACACAATACCCTCAGTCGTTCCTGGGATACTGCTGAGATGCCTTATTGGGAATTAGCATTAACAAAGTGTATTTTTATTTAATCTTAAAGCAACCTTTACTTTTTAAACATAAAGGCAAATGGAAGGGTGGGGCGTGGGAGGGGGATTAGTTTCCCTTCAATCATTTTCGACTATTAAAAAGGACATTAGCCCTTTCTATTTTCAATCGAATGAGCCCTTTTCGAAGTTCCTACGACAACTCCTTCGATACGAAGTGCCCTGGTCTAAACAACAACAACAACAACAAAAAAAATGATACATTATACCCACGTCGATCTCTACTATAAAAATGTCAAGCCTTCCAATCACTTGCGATTATTAAAAAGGGCACTAGGCTTTTCGATTTCCAATCGAATGATCCCTTTTTGAGTTTCTACGACAGTGCTTTCTATAAACACCGTATATGCCCCAGGGCATAAATTACAACCCTTACCCTAAGGGCTGTGAGGGTGGTTGTCATCCTCTAAGACCTAATTTCCAGAACTTTCAACTACGTTAAACAAAATGGCTATCTCAAATTTTGATTGGGTGTGTTTCGGGGAATGGTGGGCGTGGAAGGGGTGTTAGTTGCCTTCCAATCATTTTCGACTATTAAAAAGGGCACAAGCCACTCCAATCTCTAATTGAATGAGCCCTTTCGAAGTTTCTACAACAACTTCTTCGATATGAAGTGCCCTGGTCTAAAAGAAAAATTAATAAATAATACATTGTGCCAACATCGTTCTTTTATACCCCCAGGGCATAACTTAAAACCCTTGCCCTAAGGTTTGTGGGGGAGTAACCTCCTCAAAAAACATATTTTCTCTATGGAAATCAGTTACTTTGAACAAAATGGCTATCTTAAAATTTTGATTGGATGTGTTTGGGGAAATGGTGGGCGTGGAAGGGGTGTTAGCTGCCTTCCAATCACTTTCGACTATTAAAAGGGGCACTAGCTATTCCAATTTCCAATCGAATGAGCCATTTTGAAGTTTCTACGACAACTCCTTCAATACGAATTGCCCTGGTATGGAAAAAAAAAAAACAAACAAACAAAAATAAATACTACATTGTGCCAACATTGTTCTTTACTTAGGCAGCTCGATTGCGCTGCCTATGATAACATCCTGAATTGCCTAATGCTCTTTTACCTACCTCTTTTCA
Source organism: Artemia sinica (assembly GCA_027921565.1). Classification (NCBI taxonomy): domain Eukaryota; kingdom Metazoa; phylum Arthropoda; class Branchiopoda; order Anostraca; family Artemiidae; genus Artemia; species Artemia sinica. The sequence continues at coordinate 14,239,929 of CM051259.1, read as the reverse complement.
TCCGAAAAATCAGAAAGAATAATGAACAGAATTTTAAAGTGGAAGGTAGAATTTTTGTTTCAAGAAAAATTTCTTCTTCTCCTTCCTACGAACCGATATACATGGCGAGCAGTATTTATCTTTAAGAAACAGATTAGCCGGGATGATGGTTGAAGCCCGGAGGTCGATATCGATAACCAAAAAGAGAGAGAAAAAAAAAAAAAACGGCGGCGTATTAGTGACGCCGCCGCCGACAGAATCAGCGGCGGCGTCAGCGCGCTGATGCAAGCTCGGCGGCGCGCCACCGTTTTGTTTTCGGCGGCGCGACACCGACTTTTCGGCGCGGCTTCGGGTCTAACTAATACTGCTACTACTACTACTACTACTACTACTAACAACTCATCGCAGCACCAAGCCGCCTGAGGCCAACACAGCTACGCACGCTCCTCCTCCACCCCAATCTATTCAACGCCTCCCTTTTTACACCCGCCCACGAAGTTCCCATTTCCTTTAAATCTTTCTTTATGACGTCCTCCCAACCCAGACGGGGACGACCTGCTTTCCGTTTAGCCCTAGATGGTTGGCCGAAAAGAACAATCTTCGGCAATCTGTCATCCTTCATCCGAACAACATGCCCTAACCACCTCAACTTTTCTTTCATTATAGACCTAGAAAGTGGTATTGAACCACATTTTTCGTATAGCCTATTGTTTGAAATACGGTCAGTCAGCCGGGTACCCAGAACAATCCTTAAGCAATTTCTCTGGAAAACATCTAGCAAATCTTCATGCGCTTTTCGGAGCGTCCATGCTTCAGAGCCATATTTGACCACTGTCATCACTGTAGCTTCTAAGATTCTAATCTTGGTTTGCAGACTTATCTTCCTATTCTTCCAGACTTTTTTTAACTGTGAAAAAACACCCTGAGCCTTGGCTATTCTATTTTTAACATCTTCACTGCTCCCACCATCTTCACTAATAATACTACCAAGGTAAGTGAAACTGCCCACCTGATCAATCTTTTCATTACCCAACGTCACCTTTTCATCTTCACTTATTCCTAGCCTTAGTGACTTGGTCTTCCTAACATTAATTTTCAAACCAATACTAGCACCCTGAACTCGCAAAACCTCTAAAAACTTCATTCATTTTGCTCACACTTTCATCTAGGATGCTTAAATCATCAGCATAATCCAAGTCCAGGAGACTTTTTTCCTCCCCATTTGATTCCGTGGTCTCCCATTGCCTTTCCTGTGCTCCTTAAAACAAAGTCCATCAAAATAATCCATATAAAGGGGGATAGAACACAACCCTGCTTAACTCCTGATTTAATACAAAACCAGCTGCTAACCTCATTTCCTACCTTAACCGCAGCAGTGTTATTCTCGTACATAGCACTAATCACTTTAATGTATTTGTCTGGTATACCATACAAGGATAAAACCTTTACTAAAGCTCCTCTATCAACAGAATCGAACGCTTGCTCATAATCTATAAAAACTAAGGACCAAAGGTGTTTGAAAACTTAGGCACTTCTCAATTATTAACCTAAGAGTGAAAATTTGGTCAACACATCCTCTACCTTTTCTAAAACCGCACTGCTCTTCTCTTAAAACTTTGTCTACGGCATCTCTCAGTCTAAAAAGTATCATATTACTAAGCAATTTGCTACCTACAGAGACCAGACTAATGCCTCGATAATTACCACACTCACTTTTATCACCTTTCTTATAAAGTGGCTTAATTAAGGTTTTCCTAAAATCATTAGGTACTTCCCCCCTTTTTCAAAAATCATATTCATAATCTCCAATAACTTATTTCTAACCTCAGAGCCACCATATTTAAGAAACTCATTTACTACCCTATCAGCACCTGGAGCCTTATTATTCTTTAATCCTTTTAGTACTGTTTCTAATTCCTCCTCACAAAACAAATCTTTCCTTCACATCCAAGGTATCACAAACTTTTTCATTTTCCTCTATATTTTTTCCTGCAACTCTATCTCGGTTAAGCAAATTCTCAAAATGTTCGGCCCATCTCGCTTTAGCTTTTGTCTTATCGCTAATTGCCACCCCATTCCTATCTTTAACTGGGACAAGTCCGGATTGACTACTACCTCTCAATTTGTTAACGTGCCAGTACAATATTTTACTATTATGCCGTCTAGCTGCATCTTCTAAATCCTCGGCAATTTTATCCATGGCCTCCACTTCACACCTCCTTAGTTCATATTTCAATGCTTTCTCCACTTTCTTTACATTTCTTTTGTTTTCATGTGATCTATCACTCAGATAATTCTTGTACAAGTCCTTTCTCCTTTCTATTAAACTTAAAGCTTTTTTTCACTAATATTCTTAGCTGCAGTTCTAGCTTTCTTCCCTAATACACCTTCAGCAACTTCACAAATTATTTTTCTAAAATTATTCCAACCATCTTCCACATTATCAAATTTTAAGCTCTCAAGTTTAGTATTCAACTGTTCCTGGAAAGTTTCTCTCAAATTCTCATCCTGGAGTCTACTAACATCATAACTTCCCGGGAGGTAATTACCCTTCCGATATTTCAGCTTTAAATTAACCCTTGACACTACTAGATGGTGATCTTTACTTTTAACATCAATAACAGCACTCCTATATACCCTAGTATCTTGTATTGATCCTGCCAGTCTTCGATTTACTATAACATAATCAATAAGGTTTGTTGTCTTACCATCACGTGAATCCATGTTAGCTTATGAGCCATTTTATGACCAAACACCGTATTGGTTATAACTAGATTATTATACCTACAAAAATGCAAAAGTCTGTATCCATTACTGTTTTCTTTTCCTACACCAAATTTACCTAAGCTGGGATACCATCTATCCATATTTCTACCAACCTGGGCGTTAAAATCTCCCAGCAATAACATCATATTTCTACCTGGGACCTTGTCTATTTGCTCCTGTAACTGTAAGTAAAATTCATCTGAGTCACTAGTATCTCCATCAGTCGGTTCTACAGGGGCGTATACTACTATAACTGATACCTTGAACTTTCTAGTCATAAAATGAGCAATTAGTATTCTATTATTAATACCTTCCCAGCCTAAACAAGACTTAGCAGCTTCCTTATTCATCATGAGCCCTACTCCCTGTCTATGTAACGCATCCTTCCTGCCTGAGTAAACAAATTCTATATCACCTAATTTCATGCTTCCTACCCCTGGGATATGAGTTTCTGAAACTCCTAATAGATCCAGTTCGAATCGTCTGAATTCGTCAGTCAAAATGTCGATACGATAGTCATTTTTTAATGTCGTAACATTCCAAGTTCCAATTTTCATGTTCTTTAAATCATTGAAATTTTTTTCGCCTCAGGAAAAGCAATGATCCCGGATACCAGTGCAGGACGGGGATCACATATCTTCTCAAGTCTACACCGAAGTGCTTAAGCCGGCTTAGAACCGGACAGCAAGAAGTCCCTGGGACCTCCATGAATGGAGGCTTTGTGCAATCCTGGGCCCATCTTGGTCACAACATGGTTTTCAGCGCTTGGCGATGCTCTTCTATCAACAAGAGTCGAAATCCTGCACAGACAATCTCAAGCCTATTACCTCCGACTCATTATATATTCATGCCTACAAATATTATGCTACTACGGGGAGGCAACCCGTAATAGATAAATTAGCTAGGAAGAGGTTTTTCAGCCCAAAGACGCCCATCAAAACATACCAATCCCAGAAGAATTGTCCATTAGTCAGAATCCCGTGCGAATGCTGTGTCGTTTACTAGGCTATAATTTCCTCGAGGGGCGCCACTCCTCAAGTGGGAATAGAGTTTGACCGCAAGGTCCCCAGTCTTGCAGGTACCCCGAAAAGGTCGAGGCAGCCCTTTGCAGAGGCCGTTGTCCATAGATCTGGATCTTACGCCCTGCCACAGTTGTCCTCCTATAGAGGATCCTCCCGCGATGGTGTTCTGCATCACCATGCAATTTAACCCATTGCTGGGAGAAGGTTTGCAACTCATGGAACTTGTGGATAAACAAGTGGGCCCTTTTGAGTGTACATTTGAGGGGCCTTCTTCCTCCTCCGCCTGTATTTATGAACCCGGGCAAGGGTGCCCCAGATTCTATTATGGACCCCCAGGGACAAGGTCCCCCCTTGGTCCATGCCTCCTATGGAGGTACCCTACATATCTGTAGAGTGTTCCCCTATCGCCACCTGGGGACATGCTGAATGGCCTGGGGGAGGCCATTCAGCTACTACTACTACTACTACTTAAAACTAATACTACTACTACTGTACTCCTACTGCTACTTCAATATTTACTGGTAATACTACTACAACTTATAAAACCTAAGGGTATTAAGGCGAAACTTTTGGGCAATATAGTAACTGTGTTGAAAGAAATCGAAACACACTATGCCGATATAGGTTATTAAGAAGATGTATCAGCAATGCTTGAGGACCGGTAGATGGTATTAAGTTAAAAATTTCATCGTGTGTTGAAGGGGTTGTTGAAAAAAATGTACTATTTGCATATTGCTACTAATGCTACTACAACTATTGCTACGCATAATTACTGAAGCTTTCAACAACGCTTCAAAAATTGATGTCTCAAAACTTCCTTTTGGATATTTGCTATGGGATATGATGGACGTGGGGGAGGGGGGTTTCTCTCAAATCCCTTTGACTGTTAAAAAGGGCACTATAACTTCCAATTTAAAATCAAATTAGACCCATCTGAATTTAATACGACAACCCATTCCATAAAAACCTTATATGCCCCCAGGGCATAAATTAAAGCCCTTGCCTCAGGACTCTGGGGGTTGTGCCAATACTGGAAGCATTTTTATATGTTCTTTGGATTATTTTAAACAAAATTGCCATCGCACAATTTCAATCAGATGCATTTGGTGAAAAGAGGGGTAGTTGGTTGGGGGGTGTTACTTAACCTCAATCACTATTGATTCTTAAAAGGGAACTAGAACTTCCAATTTTAACCAAATGAGCCGCCACTGAAGCTTATACAACCATCCCTTTCGTAAGAACCTTGAATGCCCCAGGGACATAACTTACAGCCCTGCCCCTGAGGCTCTGGTGGTTTGCATCAACCTCAAAGACCTTGTTATATGATACTTGAACTATTTTTAATAAAAGGACTGTCTCAAAATATCTATTGGATACATCTCAGGAAAACAGGACGTGTTTGTGTCTGTGTGTGTGTTGGGGGGGGGGGATGCTGCTCTCTGGTCACTTTGACTGTTAAAAAGGGCACTAGAACTTATGATTACCATCCAATGAGTCCCTTCCAAATCATATACGACCACCCTTTGTATAAGAACCTTATATGCCCCAAGGGCATAACTTACAATCCTTTCCCTGAGAGATGTAAGGGAGGTGGGGGTCTTCCTCACAGACGTAATTTCATAAACCTTCAACTACGATGAATAAAATTGTTATCTCCAAATTTTGACTGGAGGTGTTAAGGCAAACAATGAGTGTGGAGGGTGGGCTGTTTGCTCTCAAATCCCTTTGACTTTTAAAAAGGGCACTATAGCTTCCAATTTCAAATCAAAAAAAGTCCCATTTGATGTTTATACGACCGCCCATTCAATAAAAACCTTACATGCCCTCATAAAATGGCTTACAACCTTATCCTCAGGGCGCTAGGGAGTTGTGTCATCCCTAGAGACGTTATTATATGTTCTTTGGACTATTTTGAAAAAGTTGCTAACTCTTAATTTCAATCAGATGCGGTTGGTGAAATGAGGGGTTGCAGGGAGGGGGATAAATGCCCTCCATCACTTTTGACGCTTAAAAGGAAGTAGAACTTCCAATTTTCAACCAAATGATCCGCTTCTAAAGTTAAGCAAACATCCCTTCCATAAAAACCTTAAATACCCCCTGGGTATCACTTAAAACCCTTGCCCCTTCTCTTTGGGGTTGTTTTTCAACCCCAAAAGCCTTGTTATATGATATTTAGACTATTTTGAATAGAATGGCTAGCTCAAAATCTCTATTGGATGCATTTCGGGACAATACGACCTGTGTGTGTGTGTGTGGGGGAGTAGCTGCCCTCAGATCACTTTGACTCTTAAAAATAGCACTAGAGCGTCTAATTACAAAACCAATGAGGCCCTTCCGAAGTTTATATGACCGCGCTTTCTATAAGAACCTTATGTGCCCCCTGGGCATAAATTAAAACCCTTGCCTTGAGGGCTTGGGGATTTGCTATCCTCAAAGACATAATTTCCAGATCTTTCAAATGCCCTGAACAAAATGGCTATCTCCAAGTTTTGATTGGAAGTGTTTGGGAAAATAATGAGCATGGGGGGGGGGGTTCATTTGCCCTCTGATCACTTTCGACTTATAAAAAAAAGGCACTAGTGCTCTCAATTTCTAATCAAAGGAGCTTTTTTTGAAGCTCCTACGGCAATACTTTCTATAAAAACCTTATATGCCCCAAGGGCATATTTTACAACCCTTGTCCTGAGGGCTATAGGGGGGGGGGTTGTCATCCTCAAAGCCGTAATTTTAAGACCTTTCAACTACGTTCAACAAAATAGCCAAATCAAAATGTTGATCGGAAGTGTTTGGGGAAATTATGGGCGTGGGGGGGGGGGGGGGGATTCTCCCTCTGATTACTTTCGACTATTAAAAAGGGCAATATCCCTCTCAATTTCCAATCCAGTGAGCCCTTTTTGAAGTTTTTACGACAACGCTTTCTAAAAAATCATATATGCCCCAAGGACATAACTTACAATATTAGCCTTGAGGGCTGCTGCGGGGGGGGGGGGGGTTTTCATGCTCAAAAACATAAATTCTGGACCCCTCAACTACGTTCAACAAAATGGATATATAAAAACTTTATCGAAAGGGTTTAGAGAAAAAATGGGCGTGGGGAGGGGGGCATTCGCCCTCCGATCGCTTTTTACTACAAATAAGGGCATTAGCCCACTCAATTCCCAACTGAATCTATCCTTTTGTAGTTTCTACGACAACGATTCTATAAAAACCTTATATGCCCCCAGGGCATAATTTACAACATTAGCCCAGAGGGCTGTGGGGGGGGGGGCTGTCATACTCAGAGACATAATTTGAGTAGGAACCCTTCTCTAATTCCGAAACTTACATAATTTATCCATGGTTATGTTTTGTTGATGGTTATATTGTTTGATGGTTATGTGATTTGATGTTGTTTCTTAGTTCTGTTCTGTTTGTTGGTCAACTTGTTTGATGTTTCTAAGCCTAATAGATACAGACAGAAGTTTACATCATTGCCAGGTAAGAGTGTGTAACGGGAACTGGATCACGTGTCTCTTTCTAGGCCAATCATAAGAGTCGGAAACACTAACAGAACAAGATTACTGTGAATATAAGGAAGAATTTCCGCTATAGTTGCTATTAGTGTGAGAATAGAATTCAAGGAGTGAGAACAGCTTGACTTTATTCATTAAGATATATTTGTATTAACGAGAGGAATATTTACACTATTAGAAGTTGATAGTGGAGTTGGTAGCAGCAGCAATGATACAAGAGCACCAAACATTGCGGTAGAAATCACAGAGAGGATCACGGCTTTGTCTTGAAGCATATACAACACATGTGTTTATCTTTGAGCAAATTTAAAATGGAGGATCAATTATGTTTCACTGCAAAAGTTGATATATAGCACATGTGAATAGACTTCAAAGTGCTTTAAATGCAATACTGAAGCATATAGATGACAATAAGTTATATCGGTAATTGTACATGTACAATATATATTATTGTTGTAATTATACACGCTCAATAAAATTGTTTCGAAATCGAAAATATTCCCTTTTCTTTTTGTTAGAATTTTTTTGGGGGATTATAGATTATTCTTGAAGTAGAACGAATTGTGGTTAGTCTAGAGTCAGCAGTGAGAGTGATAGGATTAAAAAATGAATAAATTCGAGAGCGAGAGAATTTGGTCGAATCTTGTGGTTATGGAAAACATTTGATTTTGGATGACGATTTTCTCGAGCTATCATTTCAACGGAAGATATCTCACAGAAGACACTTGACAATATAATGAAAACTGATTCTCCCCCATTAGACTATTGTATGAAGCTTTTACAATGTGACTCAAATGCTTTTACTCAATTTATTAATATATTAATTGAAACAAAGCAGAATAATATCCTGGATATACTTTTGAAAATATTGCCATAGATTCTATGTAGATGGCTCCCCTTCGAAAGAGGTTATGTAACGTCACAGAGTTACTCCTCTCCCATCCCCCTTTGAATTTATCGAACGCGGATCAGTTTCTCTTTAGCTGTGAGAGAGTTGACATCGGAAACAAAAAAAAATGTTTTATACACATCCACTATGCATGTGCACTCTTGGCAGTTGGTCATCATGTGAGAATTGTACAATTATTGATGAATATAATGAAAAGTGTAAATTTAGCAATATGTGTAAATTACATAGAGGCTATGCTGTACAAATTAAAGGCTGTAATTCATGTTTTGAAGAGATTTGTGACTCTCACCCAAGAGGGCATCTATGCTCCAATTGCCACTATGACAAATAAGATCAGTGGGAGAATCTTACCCAGGTATGATTGGAAAGAACCCCAAACGTGATCTTAGTTTATTTCTACGAGATTGGTATCGTCGTGGTTTCAAATTCTTTTGGGAGGAAGAATCAGGTCTACGATTCAACTGTTGGAGTAACAAGACAATTTGGTTTCCACTTCATCGTTGTGACGACACTGCCTATTATGACTATAATCCTAGTGATTTTTATTTGGCAGTTACCAAATGTGATTCACCATTTGAAAACACTGTACGTGATATTGCTTCAAATAGACAGATTGAAACACGTGAATTTCACAATATGAATACAAATAGTATTGTTGACTATAAAAAGTGAAGTTACATTGTACTGTAGGAAATGTGAGCCTGACTCTGCAGCCAATCAAGATCAATATACAGTGAATTCAAATGATCTACCAGCATTAGTGGTTCTCGACAGTTGCCTATACACCGAAGAAGAAATCTAAAGTGAAGAATAAAGACATAGTTGTATACATTTTTTCTTTATTAATAAACAAATTTGCATACATTTTTTAAGCACTTTAATCGTAGGGCACTAAAATCAATATTATAAAGGCCTGAAAGAATATTTTCCGCCATAAAGTCGTTCAGACGTGGATTGTCTACATAAATGTTGAGAAACTGCTTGTAATTATAGCCACGACATCTGAACACGAAATATAGTAGCGCATGGAAACCACAGCTTTTAGTCGTCAGATCGTGCACTCTCTTCCGAATTTGAATAATAGTTTTCCCACTGCTCACAATATAGTTGTTGATGTGTGGAGTGTAGAATGTAACAGGTAGGCCGAGAGGATCAAAAATTCTATCGTCTTCATTGTTTGAAAGATGCACAGCCAATGGCCAGTATTCACAGTCGACAGACTGCTGCTAACAATGATTAGGGTATTGTTTGCACCTTGAATTTTTCAAAGAAAGTCCGAGGGCAGACGATAGGACCTGTATTTGGACATCTAGGGGTCCATATTAAATACATTGATTATTTGACTGTGTTAATGGTGCAAGGTCTAATAGAACACTGCCTTCGGGAGTGATTTCCCAATAGTTTTCAAATTGATTTAGCGACATTAGTGTACTACTCTCAGGTAATGGGTCGGCAAATGTGCACTCTAAACGCACACTCCTCGTTCGTACTATACTCATACGACAAACGACAAAAATACATACGAAATGTGGGGGAACTTAGACTTCCCACTTCGCCAATATTTTCATAGACATGTTTTAAAACTTCATCCACTTTGAACGCAAACACGTAGTGTAATGTCCACTCCCCTTTTGCACACTGGAGGGTGGTGCTTGTGACGATGAGTGGATATCGATACGTCTTCACTTTTGTCTAGCCGTCTCTGGTGTTATCAAATCATTGCTGCTGCTAGGAGTGCTAGTATTTTCCAAGATTGATTTAAATATTCTTCGTCTTCTTCTTCTTTTCTAAATGGTGTTGTTTTTAGCTTTATTAGAAGGCTGGCACCTCTACTATATTCTCTTAATTTCCTTAGAATTTGCTTATTAGCAATTAGACTTTTGGGGGTGAAGTTTGATGCATTTAGAAAGGTGTATATAGATTATTGTCAAATGATAAAAGTCCTTTGCGATTTGTAACCATATCGCAAATTAAATCAAGTAGATTGTAGCTTTATCCCTAAATTATAATTCGTTTCCCTGTGTTATCAACTTGAACTTGATAATCATCATCACCACTTTCTAACATGAGATATGTTAATACTCTTTTACTCTGTTCTCGATAGGTCACTGGCAATCGGTTTCCAATTGATGTCAATATGGAATTCATTTCCTTCTCCTTTGATTGCACTGCTGCAGAATCTTGTGGAGATGTTTCTTGTTTGGGGGGATCTGTGACGGCGACAGCGATGGTCTCTCACGATAAGGTCTATGTTTGTCAACACGACGCAATGCATCTTGAAGTAAAACTAGCTTTTTATCATCGGCAATATTTTCATCATTAATGAATTTGCTTAGATTGTCTTCAAAGTGTTCCACGGGTGAGAGGACAAGTTCTATTGCAGTCAATTTATATGGTTTAGCCATCTAGAGAAAACTGTTTACAATTCCTGCAATTATTGGCAGTAAAAGTGTAAAAAAGCTACCACCCGCTTGAAGACGTTTTCTTTTAAAATTTTTCCTTTGTTTTTGCAAGCCAAGGCACGTACAGTGGAACGATGTTGCTTTGTCTGTTGTCTAACACCTTCTGGAATGTGTAAATTGCCCTCAGTTAAATTTAAACAAAGTTCAGATATAAGATTAATAAATTCTTTTCAACACAGTGTTTGAGTATGGCTTGCCTGAGTGTAGGTTTTGAAGTGCCTAGAACGGAAAATAAATGTCTATTTCCGTGTAGTTTCTTCAATGTCATGATGGCAACTAGGAGCCTTTTTCTACTGTTCACCGGAAGATATACAGAAATTTCTTTGTCGAAAATATCTGTGACTACACGTAGATCCTCGGGGTATTCTGATTAAGATCTAGCAAAACGTACCCATATGGCTTATTTGTCGCCTGACTCTACGCCGAAAGTAGAAATTTGAGAGCACATGGATATATTTATTTTATTGAGAGTTATTAACGAGCTAGAATCACGAACAACTCGGAAGATAATATAGATGGTGTAATTCAAAGCAAGGGTTCTCATACATTTGCTCTGATGAAACAGATTGTGTAGTTCAAGTTCTTTATTAATCAATAAAAAAAAATTTTTGACAAAACTATCCAATTAATGACCCACAGTGAGAATAACTCGTGTGTGGGTTTAAATAAACTCAACAATAAATAAATAATACTATCTCCAGATACTGGAATAAAAAGATTGCTCTTCAACTCTCCGTACGGCAACAACAAACAAAATCCGAATACAATCAATTAAACCAAATAAATAAAGTGAAACGAGGAGCATCCACCCCAGAAAATAAATCAAATTAATAATTACTGATTAGGTGACTCATTAATCTAATTTTATTATTAACCAACGAATTATTCAAATCTATAAAACTATGAAATTCATTCCAATTATATATAATAATATGCCTTGGTGAAAAACGGGACCTTTCAGATTTTATTAAAGCCTGACGGACAACAGAACTGCCGCGGGTCCAATATGCACGCAAAACCAGATTATAATCCTGAAAAAAATTATTATGCAAATAAAAATACTCAGGCAAAAGACCTTGAACGTGTTTAAATCATATAAAGAAAACAATGGAAAGAAGAGAAAAGATCCAGGGGAAGGATATTTAAAATTTAATACATACTTTTTGTTGACGATTTACCAGGGTAAGAAAACGGGATAGGCAGGCAATTTTTTCAATAGACGCAGAGCTTTATTTTGTTGCCTCTGAAGAGGAAGAATATGAGTTTTAAAAGTGTTCAAAAAAAAATGGGACAGTAATTTATATATGAATGCACTAGAGAATGATAAAGAGATTTCAGGGCAAAAAACGGCAGAACAAATTTCAGATGATTCATCATTCCAATATTTTTTTTTTTTTTTTTTTTTTGCCAGTTTCCTTCGAAGATAAATTGCATGGCTTTTAAATGATAAGCTTTAATCCAGTATTATCCCGAGATATTTAATATCATCAACTCTTTCTATTTCAATGGGTAGGCCTTGAATATTAATCATCATAATTTCCGGTGCTGTTTTCCCAGTACGAGAGAAGATAATGAATTTTGTCTTAGTACAATTAATAGTCAATTTATTTCTCGAAAACTATTAGATAAGCCGTGGCAGTGCTGATTCCAACCTAAGCTTCAAAGATCTAGAGTTGGGGCTGCTGACATTGCATGCCGTGTCATCGGCGAATAATATGTTAAGGCCAATATCTTTGATGCTATTAGTGATATCATTAACATAGATAAAAAATAGGAGTGGACCCAAATAGAGCCTTGTGGGACTCCAACTGACTGAGATTGAGATACTGATGGGGAAGGAGTATCACCTCCGTCTACATTCTGATTTCGGTTTTTTTAGGTATGGCATTACTAAGTCATTAACTGGGCCTCTTATGCCACAGTTATCAAGTTTAGTATTTAATATTTTATGGAAATCGTATCAAATACCTTTTTAATGTCAATAAAAATTGTAGCAAAAATATCACCATTGTCGAGGGCGTCATGAACAAACTGAGTCATTGCCATAATAGCATGCTCAGTAGAGTGAGACTTCCGGAACCCAAATTGCATCGGACTAAAATATTTAGATTTCATTAGAAAGCTGACTATACGGTTATATAGGCACTTTTCGAGCAACTTCCCAAATGTAGACAGAATCGAAATCGGCCGATAGTTTGTTGGGTTCTTTGGGCCTCCTCCTTTATACAAGGATATAATTCTTTCAGACTTGAAACAAGACGGAAATCTTCCGGTTTTAAAACAGAGGTTGAAAACATGGGAAAGCGGGTTTACAATATTTGGCGCTAGCACTTAATCAGATTAGTCGATGACCCATCAATCCCTTCCGAAGATCCATTCTTTAAAAGGTTTGTTGTAAGTAAGAGTCCATCTGGGTTTACAGGAGTAAGAAAAATGGAGCAATTTTGAGACGGGGGGTAGATATGATTGAAAGTCCTCTCCAGTTTCATTATCCAGATGACGGGCCAGGTTGTTTCCAGCAGCTGGCGCGGTTTCCTCGCCAATTTTCGCAAAGTGTATATTTAATGCATTGATAACTTCCGATTTTCCTGTAGCCAGTTTAGTTCCATCTTCAGCTATTAATTCATCAGAAAGATCATGGGTCTTATGCTTTCCTAAGCACTTATTAATTATTTCACATGTCTTCTTTGGGGACCCTTCTGTTTCAACAAATGCTTCGGCGAAGTAACGAATTTTTGCTGATCTTAAAATTTTTGTTAAATAATTTTTGTATCTGCGAAATTCAGCTAATTTAACTTCAGATGGATGCATTAAGTATGCCTTATATAACAGGTTCTTATTTTTTTTATTGATACCAGAAATCCAGGAGATATCCAAGGCTTAATTGGCTTTATACTATTTCTTCTTGATATTTGGCGGAGAGGGAAAGCATTATTGAAACAACGTTTAAACTGATTCACAAAAAAATTCAGCAGCAAAATCAGGGTCCGAAGACTCTAAACAAGAAGAAAAATTACTTGAAGAAAGTAATACTTAAAGTTTACTTAAGGAGTTTCTATTAGTCATTCTCATTTTTCTTTTAGTAGGCCTATTAAACTCTGTAATCAAGTGAAGGTCGGTCACTAGCATCAAATGGTCCCTGAAAAATCTTCAATAACCACATCACTAGACTTTAGTTCCAGATTCGTAAACAAATTATCAATAAGGGAAGCAGAATCTTTCGTTATTCTTGTTGGGACTCCATAGCTGGTAAGATACCACCGGACAAGCAAACTGATAACAAATCAGCCCCGTCAGAAGAGGTTCCATGGAAATTACCACTTGAATTATTAGAATTATATAAATCAATATTAAATTCACCCTTGATAACTATTTTTGGATGCTTTTTCGAAGCAATAAGCACAAAATCATCAAGAAGTTTCCATGAATTTTGAAGCAGGAGAGCTTGGAGGCCAGTAAAAAAACACAACACAAAAATTCTCATACCATTTACATCTATTTTAACTGCCAAAAATTCAAACGCCATTTCAAGATATAGGTGGTCAAATTCACTCACCAGATCTGACTGAATTGTTGATTTAATAAAAACCTACCCCTCCCTGTTTTTTATTAATCCGATGCTTATGAAAAAAAGTATAATCCTGTTTATTAATAAATGTCTTCGTCGAATCATTTAAAAATGTTCCACAAGAGGCGAAGACATCTATATTATGATGAGAATAAACAGGGATATTCGATCAAAAATGTTTAGTAACCTGCGACAGTTCAAAAATGCCATTCTAAAATTGGCGCCTGTATTTAAAACCTGGGTGGGGAGTAGATATTTATTTTTTGGGATAGAATGAACCATCATATCAAAAACATCGTCATCTTTGCATAAATTCTCAAATATTTTACCTAAATTTAGGGGGGAGCTCCTCAAAATTACGAGTTCTATCATCCATTATCTCGATGCTGGGTTTACTTATTGACAAAAAATGACTTACCAACCATACGGAGAGTCAAAGGAGACAGAATTGTAACTAGAACTTCATCTGAAAGAGACAAACATAAACAAAAAACTAGAACTTTATAACATGAAAACCTTATATAAGAAAAATCAGGAATAGTGTGGCAGAAAGTAAAGAAATTAAATATAACAGTTTGATAACAAAAAAAAAACAAAGTAAGAAAAAACCACATAATACTCATTATGATACTTTTTGCGAACGGGCCTCCGAAAAAAAGATAATCATAATCCTCAGACAATCATAAATTATCAACTAACTTAACAACCAGATCACTAAACACAAAATAAACAAAATACTCCACAAAATCTTATAAATCTAAACTCAGATTGCTACTATCCTATTCAGTTATTGATCAGCTCTCTCCCATATTACCGAACCATATTTTTTTTTTATCTCAAGCCATACATGTGTTCCTTTATTTTTAACCCGAGAAGCAATAATCATTCCAGACTCCTTCATCTCTTTTGCTTTAGTGAGCAATCCTGTGCGTAAAGCGCGAAGTGCTGGAGGAAGGTCCGTACAAATTTTTATTCCAGAGCCCTTAGGCTTGGATACGTTTTACATAACTAGAGAAGCTTCAGCTTCATTCCTGGGCCTAATTAGCACTGGATTAACTGCCGGTTTACGTGTCTTACTTTGATTACGGCGTCTATTCGTTATATTGACAGTTTTTCCTCCTAAGCGGTAACATTTGTTAATTGACATAGATGACTCCATTTTTTTAAGGTATTCTTAAGTAGATCTTTCACGTGAGATTCAAGGGATTGATTCGGATTAATATCTGTCGGTAAGCCGTGTATGATCAAGTTCGAACTTCTTTCTGTTACTTCAATTAGTAGCATTTTACGCTCGAGTAACGAGTTCTTCTGCTTTTGCTCTTCCAGTGACCTTTCAAATTTGGCTATTTTTCTATCTCTTTTGAAAGCCCCATTCATTAACTCCTGTATTTCAGAAGACAAATTGTTAACTGCAGTTATTAAATCACCCTGCTTACTAAGTAGTCGGTCTAATTTTTCGTTTTGGAGCTCATTAGCTGGGTCGAACTTGTCTTGGGATACTGGAATATTCATTATATAAATTTGGCGATATGCCGAATTCAATTTTTTTTTAAAAATCATTAAAAGAGACTTACTCGCAAGGGGGTGTAGAACTAGGGTTGTGGAAATGTGTTCATGATGAGAGCGAACGGTAAAAAGTTGTAGCATTTCCTGTGAGAACTGTTCAATCGATTCAGCTAAATCATCAATAATCAGCCATGAGTTTTGGTTCAATACTATTGAAAACATCAAGTCCCCGTATGAATTGTATTGGCATGGACGTGGCAGTGGCAATAACTTTTATTTGATCGTAGGATTCTTGCCAAATACTATAGCAATAGTAAATTTTCTTTGGTTTTTCCAAAAACATTTTATTACAATTTTTAATTTTTTTAGCTAAAAGTGTTGTTTTCCCAGATATTGACGGGCCACACAGAAACGACCTGAATGGTGTTTTAAATTGATACATACTAATGCTGACAACAGTCGGACTATAACTAACTGTAAACCATACTTGTCTAGTGAATAAATAATAATTTTCCCATAGACCTACCTATTCAATAGCAAGAACAATAAAAAAATATTTTTTTCCTTTACTGACAAAAAACAACTTAAAATACAGGAATATTTTTTATTTATTACCAAAAAACTTAAAATACGACAATAGAACCCAATATTTTTCACTTATTGACAAAAAAAAACTTAAATACAACATGAACAATAGTAGCAAAATTGGACAAAATTTCTAGACTAAGAAGAGAAAATTTGAATCCCCCCTCCCAAGGCCCCCCCGGGTCTGCGGGCCAAAGGCCGGCTGTGGGCGGGACCCTCATCGCGCGGAAAGCCCAGGGGTCGCGCGGAAAGCTTAAAAGAAAAAACTCTGTTTACAATGCCGCAGCTACAACCCCCCCCCAATGGCCCCCCCCCCCCCCCTCCAGACCCCCCCACCCAGTCCCTCCGTTAATCACCCCCCCCCACGGTTCCCCCCCCGTTCCCCCCCCCCCCCCCCCCAATTGTTGCTGGTCCCCCCCCCCCCCCCCCCGCCCCACCCCATGGATTATACTTTACCCCCTCCCACCCCCCCCCCCCCGGCCCCCCCCCCCCCGTTTGACCCCCTCCCAATATCGCGGGTACCCGCCCTATTAGGCTCCCCCCCCTTTTTTTGGTCCATACAATAGCCGCAGCTACAAAAATGAACGAAAAATTGTTTTTGTCCCCCCCCCATTTTTATACTTTTTGAATTTTTTTTTTGAATTTAAGTTGAATTATCCAAACCGAGTTGGTTTCGATAGTCCACACATTCAACTCGATCTGAAATTCGATAGTGGCCGTGGGGGAGTACTTTTACACCATTCTCGAGCACATAGACCTTGTCGGATATACATGACATGGCATTTTTTCCACTCTAAGAGTATAGTTTATATACTGTAGGGAGCGAATTGCTAGCCCTTTTGCACTTGGCACTAGACAGCTGTCTACACAGTTTTTCTGTAGACACTCATGTCGAAATTATTGTTTACAAAGTGTGTAGGCACCCCATTTGCATGCCTGTTTTATATCATTGTTGTGTGTTTCCACACAGTAAACTTTAGGACCGGGGAACACCCCTTTGGATATTAAATCACTCCCCGTCTCTGATTTTAACCTTAATAGTTGATTAGGGGCCTGACGTTTCACCAACTCAGGGTAGAGCGGCGACTCATTCCAGTTATTGTAGTCCTTCTGCAAGCTGATGTGCATCCCATTTTCCAAATCATTTAATAAATTTCCAGTTTTAACTTTTAACAACAGAGAATCTGTGTCCCCATAGTAAACTTGAACCTCCCCCTCCCTTGGTCATTGTACCTTGCAAAAATTGCAAAAGAACTACGACATGAGTTTTTTGGAAATTTTCAGTACTGAACTACCTCCCGCTATATTCCTATTCAGTACAGCATTTCTCTTTTTTCTGTGTAGAAGAACAATATTCGACTCTATGCTCGTGACTTTTGTAAATTTGGGGTGGGCAATAATTGGTGCACATTCTTTGGGGCATGTTACGACGTCACAACGTAATCTGTTTCGTACGCTTTCACAAATTCTCCCAAAAACTGAATTTAAAATAAGTCTTTACACTTCTTTTTCAACTTTACTTTTTGCCTGTGAACGTTTACTGACAAAGGTGTCAATAAACGTCTTCAAGTAGGATTTCTGATTGAATTGCAAAGCCCTGTGTATTTTTTTTACCCTGAAACCATTGCTCACCATCCATCGCAAAAGGACGTGGTGAACAACAATATTCTGTTTAGGGTCCAGATCGGCAATTAATTTCTGCTTGGAGGAGGTCCAGTGCATGCCCATATCCTCGACCAAAGACCAATTGTATGGGCTCAATGACTCCTTGGTCACAGGTCTATTTAAGCACGGAAAAACAAATATTTTACTGTTTCGTGAAGTTCCAATGGTATGTGCCCGTTAATTTCAAAGAACCATCCTTGTGGACCATTTTCCTCGAGGGTTTGAATGTCGGGGATGTCACAAGGATTTTCAAGCCATTTGTAATTGTCACATGGTAAGCAGTAGTGAGACATTGCCGAGGGGTACAATAAGTTTCATGTCAAGAAAAACTACATTTGACTTTACACCGGTGTCTTGTCCCGTTGGATCCGTTGTTAGAACGCGAACCCTATGAAAAACATACCCACCCCTCATCGATCTTTCTAAAAATAAGTGTTGATCCACATCGGTGATCAACCCTATTTGCTCCCTACTAATTTTTTAGAATTAAGTCCATCACCAAATGAGGAGTGGAGAAAAAATAGCCAATATCTAGCCCAAACTCTGAATAAATTTGATCTGTGTTTTTGCAGACATTATCTAAAAGAGTTAACACATCACTGGCCAAGTACATTCTACAATAATCCCAACAATTTTTACAATTACCCTTAGCCCAAACCCTCTTGGCAAATTCATAGTCCTCGGCAGTGCATTCACTATTGGTAAGTAAATTATAGAATGCATCAATGGGAGGTAGTTTTATCCTCACTTAACTTTGCGCCAGAGCAGTAATAGTCATAAGCATATATGCCTTTACAGGTCAGTAAGTCATACATTTCACTGTCTGGAAAGCGCTGTTTAAGCAGAGGAAAACTATCAAAATTGTCGCTTTTCTGCACTTGAATGAGTTGACTGAGAGCTTCGGGAAAAAACTAAAAGAATCTAAAAACCGTATTTTATTCCAGCACGTATTTCCATTATCCACTGCTTGCCATTTCAACTCTAAAAGCAACAGCTTCTCAGCAGATTTGGGGATGATATTGCAGGTCAATGAGTTATTTAAAAATGGACTATCTACTCCCCCCTCCCTCTCTGTGCATGCGTGCCAAAGCCGGTAAAATAAATTTTAAATCATAATTTGAATTGTGAATGAAAATCGGTATAAAAAAACTGCTGGCTTACATTCACATTGCATGATTGGTGTGCTAAACCACGAAAATTACTACCCCCTGACAATATGTCCTGCCACAGGTGATTATGCTCCCTGACTTTCCCCTTCCCAGCCCCCTTAGTCTTTTCCCCCTAGTCCCTTTCCCCTTAGTCCCCTCTTCAAATTCCCCCTTACAAACCCAGCATATTGTCTTGTTTATAATAGCCAGACGATCCTCTGCTGACAATAACATCGGGTAGTGGGTATTTCTCAAACGGAAATAGCTCCATTTGCAGTAACAATTAATTTAATCAATGCCTTGATCATGCGCTTATTCTCGTCCAATGTTTCGACTATTTCTAACAATTGCATAGTGTTAGAACTGTCTCTTTGTGCATGAGCATAGGAAACCGCAATAGCTTGATGTTTTTTGATACGAATCGGAAATTGTGGGTCATTCACATCCACTAGCTTAGCTTCACAATCCAAACTTATTTTATTGCTTTGCAGGAGTGTATTCTGGAAATTTTTAAAACGTAAAATTGCACGGTCACCCGAAACTGTTTCCACCGTTTGATATCCGTCACGCCTGCAATGCTTCATATGATTTTGTAACTTTAATTCAGTCCAAAATCTAGACAGGCACATTGGGCAGTAGTATCGTTTACCGCACCCCTTTTTACCCTCCCCCAGAACTATACTAATATCCGTAATAGGATTGAAATGGCCAATTGAACTGGGTTCACTAGGTGGTGTATACAACAACCAAACCCAGTAATTCACCGATTCAATCGACGGGGCCCTTACTGGGAATATTACACCCCCTTTTTATTACAACGAATACCTTCTTGAAATTCTGTTTCGTATTGGAGCAAAGTAACACCGATATTTAAATGGGCGTTGGCCTGTTCAAAAATATCTATCGACCTGAGTGTTACCGGGAATTTTTCCGCTAAAAAAGAGAAATTTACTCTGGGAAAATCAGAACCCTCATTCCCA
Organism: Artemia sinica; assembly: GCA_027921565.1. Classification (NCBI taxonomy): domain Eukaryota; kingdom Metazoa; phylum Arthropoda; class Branchiopoda; order Anostraca; family Artemiidae; genus Artemia; species Artemia sinica. The sequence continues at coordinate 14,219,826 of CM051259.1, read as the reverse complement.
TGCACGGACCAATAGTCAAAATTTTTCTTTGTACCGTCATTTTGTAGAGGTTGGAAAGCTGATATGAGGAAAGCGTACATGAAACATTTTTGGCCTGTTTCGAAACAGATTCGTTGAACGCCCAGACATCCTTCTAAATCGGGAGTATATTTCAAACTATTGCCCTCTCCCCCACCACCCCACCCCCTCTTAAAATAAAATCTTTTTTTTTTTCAAATTTACATATGTTCACACTTAAATTTTCAATAAATAAACCACTGACCCACTCCCGTTCTCATTATAATTTTCAAGATGAGTGATAATATTGTCAATCCATTGCATAAATACTGTCTCATAATTCTCCAAATGAGAGTGCAACACCAACATCTCGGTGTGCACGTAATGGTCGTACACCTCACTATGACTCTCATTTAGATAAAATATTTTAAATTAAGGCCTTAATTGAGTCCTGACCTCTCCACACCTGAATCTGGTTTTCTAAAAGTGCACGAATTTTTTCTACATATTCATGAACGATATAAATGGGGTCGGTTATAAAATTTCCCCCCATAACTGTATTAAACGGATCCCCAAATTTTGCAGTAAAAACGGCTATTGTATTCAATATCGAATTTCTTTGTTGAAATTCCGGTAGTGACGTGAATTGTATATGATTACCCTCCCCCTTTTGTATTTTATCATCACCAGCCCTCCTCTACTTTGTTCAACAATACGGCTGGTACGTGTACTAAAATCCATCGAAGCCATTTCATTTTCAATTAAATTTGATCGAATAGGGACTATATTCATTAAATCTGTGGGGGGGAGGGTTCTCATTTAACTCTCTGGTAAAATTATCTAATATTTGTATAGTATTCGGGCTTAGCCATGGTAAGTCGCCCTCTGAACTAACTGCATTGCCATGTTCAAGTGTACTAGTGTCTACATCTAAATAATTATTCAATAAATTTTCTGCCCATTCCGTATCAATGGCCTATGTATCATTTAAATTAACATTACCATCACCATGACACTCTCGTAAGAATTTACTACGCCATTCATTATCGTCGCTAGCTGGTGTTCCAGTGACCTGATTTTCACGAAAATCTCTTGACGGTTCAATTTGGAGCATTTCGTGACTTGTTTCTTCTGCTGGGGGGAGATTATGCATATGGAACCAATGCAACCTATAAAGAATATAGCTTATTTTCAAAGTATCTAAATCACCCTATTTTTAAAATTGGATTAAATTTTCATATTGTTTAAAACATGTGCTTAAAAAACACGCTTAGTAGTAGTAGCAATGCCACTATCAGTGTGCACATAGTACTATTTGGATAGTTTTTAAGCGTTGTAATAGCGTCTATTTCAAAAACTGTTATCTTGTACTTATTTCTATACCGATAACAATAGTGAAACTATTTTTCAGTTAAAAAATTGAATTTTAATGCTCATGAATTTGCAATATTCATTATACCATCTCAGCGAATTATCTAGTAAACATAATAAAAGCAGTGCATGCGCCGCTCCCACACACACACAATAAAATAGTGAAAATCATGATACGTAATATACTTAATAGCATCGCTATTGAATTTGCAATACTTATAGTTTTCTCAGCGAATTATCTAGAAGACAGAAAAATAAGCAGCGCTTGCGCTGTCTATAATGAAAATGACTTTCTAGTTTCATCTTAATGTACTCAAAATGAAAACAAATATCATATGAAACTATTTATCATAATCAACATCTGTCCCCACCCCTCTTGCAATTCATAGGATTTACTCTAGACAATATGACGGGAATGAAAAAAGTATCTTTTTCAGCGAAACCTTTGCTAAGCTGCTATCCTAATTTATAAGATTTAGCAGGTTGAATGCGTGCACTTGTCAGGATTCGATAATTAAATAGCTCAAAAGGAGAGCGTTATATTTCCTTTGGGAAAAAATCATTAGCGGGAATAAAATTTAAAAACTTACATTAAGATTTGTAGCTTGCATGTTGAGGGCTGAAGGAGGATCATTCTCACCTCATATGGAGGGCGTTGTTCTTGAATGCCCCGGCAACACTTGATAGACGGTGGACGGACCAGCAACGTCATAGCCATGTATATGCCGGTTACACTGAGCTGGAGGTCTTGGCCAACGACCATACTGGACAACTGATGCCCTCACAGGGGTTTTATCTGTGGCTCTGGCATTCTTGTCTGGGGGGGGGGGGGGGGGACATTGCTCAAAATTGTCCTTAAAAAGAAAGAAAGTTTAGTTATTCATGGAATAACTCTACCAACCTTAATGGAGGGGTCCCATACATAGGGAAAAAGTGCCCAATTTCGAAATTCGATGCGCAACTCCTTTGCCCTAAAAATGAAGTTTCTTAACCATAGTAAGATTGAACAATTTGGAGTGGAAAACCAGACTCCTCCCTCTTCGATATCGATGTTTGAAAATCAATTTCCAGGTTATATCTATTTAATATATGCTATGCTTTACCGACCCACCCTAATATGCAAACATATTGGCCAAATTTGTTTCTAAACTATTATATTTCATTGCATTAGCATTAAATGAACTTGACTTCTTTCGTGTGTATCGTATAATGCATAAGTACCGTGTTTCCTTCAGAAAAGTCTATAGAACAGAATTAACACAAAAAGAACCATAATATAGCATAGAGTCCTGTAAATTTTATAGAAATTAAGTTTCTAAAAACCAGGGTTAATGAAAAAAAAGGGGATTGTGGGGGGTAAATTGTCAAATTTAGATAGTTCCGTTGGCTACAAACCCATAGCAAAACTTTTGAAATTTTATAAACTCAAGAAAGCGGGGGTATTTAGATATATGCTTTAAATTAGATAAAAAAATATCGTTAACACCCAGCAAATAGGCATAAAATTTGCATCGAGTGACATTTCACTGTGAACAAGTCCAAATAAATTAATACAATGAAAGAAAAATCCTACCCGCTTACATTTAATATATTTTATGCTTTACCCAACCACCCCCCCCCCCCACAATGTGCAAACACATCCTCAGCTTATAGGCCTAAAATTTGCATCGAGTAACATTTCACTGCGAACAAGTCCAAATTAATTAAAACAGTCAAAGAAAAAATGCTACCCGGTTTACATTTAATATATTTTATGCTTTACCCAACCATCCCCCCACAATGTGCAAATACATCCTTAGCTTATAGGCCTAAAATTTACATCAAGCAACATTTTCATTGCTAGGCTAGTCTAGGTCCCAAATAAATTAATATGATCAAAGAAAAATGCTACCTGGGTTGCATTTAATATATGCTATGCTTTACCCTCCCGCCCCCACAATTTCCATATATTTATACCCCGAATTTATTTCTAAACTATCATTCATCCATTTTCATTTTATTAACCAAACTTGACTTTTTAAGAAGTCTCCGTATAATGCAACAGTACCAAAATATCTCAATTAATTATTTATCAAATAAACTTACGGCATATAATTGGTTAACAATATTATCAAGATTTTCCATGGTGCTTATTGTTTAATAGCTTAAAATGAACTGTTACAATATCGCAGATATACAATGCACTTATACTAATGTTTCCAGAGAAGCCATATTTAAAAAAGAATTGTCTAACTTGATTTTCATCATAGCCTATTACATAAAACCAGGCTAGAATTTCTTAGAAATGTGGATTCCCCTCTGTAATCAGTACACTTAGAAACATCTATGATTGGCCTAGAAAGAGACACGTGATCCTGTTCCCGTTACCCGCTCTTATCTGGTAATGATGTAAACTTCTGTCTGTATTCCATTGAAACATCAAACCAAATAACCATCAACAAAAAATAACCATGAAGAAATTATGTAAGTTTTGAATTAGAGAAGGGTTCCTACTAATTTGTGAACTAATTTGTTTGAACTACGTTCAACAAAAAGGGTATAGCAAAATGTTTATCGGAAATGTTTAGGAAAATGATGTGCGTAGGAGGGGGAGGGATTCGCCCTACAATCGCTTTGATTATTAGTAAAGGCACTAGCCCTTTCAATTCCCAATTGAATGGGCCCTTTTTGAAGTTTCTACGACAAAGATTTCTACAAAAACCCTATATACCCCAGGGCATAACTTACAACCTTTGCCCTGGGGGCTGTGGGGGCTTGTCATCCTCAAAGACATAATTTCCAGACCTTTCAACTACACTGAACAAAATGGCTATCTCAAACTTTTGATTGGATGTGTTTGGGAAAATAGTTGGCGTAAGAGGGGGGTTAGTTTCCCTCCAATCACTTTAGACTGCTAAAAAAGGGCAATAGCCCTCTCAAATTCCAATCCAATAAACCCTTTTTGAATTTTTTAAGACAGCACTTTCTATAAAAAACTTGTACGCCCCAGGTCCTGACTTACAACCCTTGCCCCGGGGGCTATGGGGGGGGGGTTGTCTTCCTCAAAGACCTAATTTCCAGAGATTTTTAACTACGTTGAACAACATAGCTATCTCAGAATTTTGATTGGCTGTATTTTGGGAATGGTGGGCGTGAGAGGGGGGTTAGTTGCCCTCCAATCACTTTTGACTATTAAAAAGGGCACTAGTCCTTCCATTTCCAATCCAATGAGCCCTTTTTGAAGTTTCTACGATCATCCTTTCTAATGCTATTGAAATTAAAAGATAGCATTTTTTCAAAATAGTCTCAAATTACATATAATAATGTTTCTAGGACGTTGTCGTAATTCTAGTTACGACAACGCTTTCTATAAAAATCATATATGCCCCAAGGACATAACTTACAATATTAGCCTTGAGGGCTGGGGGGGGTGTCATACTCTAAAACATAAATTCATTACTGGACCCTTCAACTACGTTCAACAAAAGGGATATATAAAATTTTATCGAAAGGGTTTAGAGAAAAATGGGCGTGAGGGGGGGGTATTCGCCCTCCGATCGCTTTTTACTATAAATCAGGGCATTAGCCCTCTCAATTCCCAACTGAATCTATCCTTTTTATAGTTTTTACGACAAAGCTTTCTATACAAACCTTATATGCCCACAGGGCATAACTTACAACATTAGCCCTGAGAGCTGTGTGTGGGGGGGTTTCATACTCAAAGACATAATTTATTAACCAATTTGTTGAACTACGTTCAACAAAAAGGGTATAGCGAAATGTTTATCGGAAGTGTTTAGGAAAATGATGTGCTTAGGAGGGGGAGAGATTCGCCCTACAATCGCTTTTGACTGTTAATAAAGGCACTAGCCTTTTCAATTCCAAATTGAATGGGCCCTTTTTGAAATTTCTACGACAAAGATTTCTACAAAAACCTTATATACTCCCAGGGCATAACTCACAACTTTTGCCCTGGGGGTGGTAGGGGTTTGTCATCTTCAAAGACATAATTTCAAGACCTTTCAACCACGTTGAACAAAATGTATATCTCAAAATTTTGATTGGATGTGTTTGGGAAAATGGTGGGCGTGAGAGGGGGTTAGTTCCCTCTAATCAATTTCGACCACTAAAAAGGGCAATAGCCCTCTCAACTTCCAATCCAATAAGCCCTTTTTGAAGTTTCTACGATCATCCTTTCTATAAAAACCTTAAATGCCCCCAGGGTATAACTTACAACCCTCGTGTGGAGGGCTCTGGGGGGTTTTCATCCTCAAAGACATAATTTCCGGACTTTTCAACTACGTTGAAGAAAATAGCTATCTCAAAATTTTAATTGAATGTGTTTGGGGAAATGGTGGGCGTGGGAGGTGGGTAAGTTGCCCTCGAATGACTTTTGGCTATTAAAAAGACACTAGCCCTCCAATCAAATGAACCATTTTCAAAGCTTCTATGACAACTCCTTCGATACGAAGTGCCCTGGTCTAAACAAAACAAAATAATACACAGTGCCAACATCGTTCTTAACTTAGGCAGCGAACTGAAAGTAGGGAGCAACATAAAAACTTAAAACCGAACAGAAATTATTACGTATATAAGGGGGGTTGCTCCGTCCTCGACACCTCGCTATTTACATTAAAGTTTTTCAGTACAATTATGAAAAGCTTCTTAGTGATCTAATTAAATGAACCTTGTGTTTCATGAGTCGTTTTTGAAGAATTGACAAAGAAGTCAGACTTGAGCGTGAAGAGCAAGGTGTTGAGGAGGGGGCAACCCACTCATATACATAATAATTTCTGTTCGTTTTAAGTTTTAATGTTTCTCCTTACTTTCAGTTGGAAAACTTTTTTTTTATTTAATTTATAATTGTTTTGTTAATAATGCCACGATATCTGCCACGGGAACATCCCTCCTCCCCACGGATATGTATTCTGGACAATTCAATCCTGATGAAAATTTTACCCTGGACAATAGCCCTTAGCATCTCCACGCGTAAAATTGAGTCGAAAAAGAGAAATCAAGAAACAAGAAGAAATTCGTATAGGAATTCCGGCAAATTCACCAAGTGTAAAGTTTTCCCTAAAAAAAACTCACCCCCCTGGGGACCTCAAAATTTTGATCGGACGATTTTGGGAAAAAGGGGAGGGGCCTTTTTGCCCTCTAATCTTTTTAGTCACATAAAAAAGGGCACTATAACTTTTAATTTCCTTTCGAATGAGCCTTCTCGCGATATTCTAGGAACGCTGGGTCGATACGAAAGCCCCTGGGAAAAAAATAAACATGCGTCCGTGATCTTTCTTCTGGCAAATAAAAAATATTCCACATTTTTCAGATTGGAGCTTGAAGCCTTTATAGAAGAGTTTTCTGAAACGCTGAATCTGATGGCGTTATTTTTATTAAGATTCTATGGCTTTTTATGGGGGTTCCCCCCTTCTTTTCAAAATCGGGCAAAATTTCCCAGGCTCATAGCCTTATAGGTACAACTAAACTTAATGCGAGTTATATATTTAAAGTCAGTATAATAAGCCAATTCATTTTAATATATCTATTGGTATCAAAATTCCATTTTTCAGAGTTTTTGTTACTATTGACCCGGGTCGCTCTTTACTTAGTTCGTTACCACGGACTGTTTGATACATTTGAAGCTTTTATGGGCTCAAAACATTTATGCCTCTGAGGCTCTAATGTGTTCTGAAGTTATAAGTCCCTCGAGCACTTTTAATAAGATTAGGAAGGGGAGAGGATCGCTTCAGCATGATTTTGAACTGAAAAAGATACATTGATTAGCAGCAAATAAGGATTAAAAGTTTTCAGCTTTGACAGTATTTTTCTTGTTTTTTACTTTAAGCTTCATTTGTCGATTTTTCCCAATTGTTATTGTACAGTTCCTGAATTTTCAATTTGGTTGTACATCCTAGTTGAAAAATAAATACTGAAGGCTGGTGTGGAAGAATGGTAATAAGAAAATAGGAACGAGCATATTCCCTTTATGTTTTTTCTATTACTACGTCAGCAGCTATTAGAGGAAAGACAATCAGCGCTAAAAAATTATTTTAACCAACGAACGTAAACGGTGTTTCAAATTTGTATTAAAAAAATTGGCCCTTTTTTTAGCACTAAGATCTTAATCTAAGATCTTACATCTTTCTACAAAGATTATCGTTTTTTAATTCATCTTCCTTCTAAGATCTTACAGCTCACTGATGTTAGCAAAAAGTGTGAAGACCGCCACTGTTTTGCCATATAGAACAATGATGAGAGAACTTTGATGATGTGAAATCTTTGAACAAAGATGTTACATCTTTGGTCGTTTTTGTGCAAACGCCTTTCATCATTCTGCTCTGATCAGCAGTCTGAAAACAATGATGAGTAGATCATCAAAGTTCTCTCATCATTGTTCTATATGGCAAAACAGTGGCGGTCTTCACACTTTTTGCTAACATCAGTGAGCTGTAAGATCTTAGAAGAAATAGGAGTTAAAAAAACGATAATATTTGCAGAAAGATGTAAGATCTTAGATGTAAGATCTTAGTGCTAAAAAACAGGCCTATTGTTCTCAGACCGCTGATCAGAGCAGAATGATGAAAGACGTTTGCACAAAAACGACCAAAGATGTAAGATCTTTGTTCAAAGATTTCACTTTTAAGCGTTTTCTGACAAAAGATGTAAGATCTTAGCACATTGATGAGTGAAAAAACAGGCCTATGTATGGATATCAAGATAATTTATTCCCTTTTTTTGGGTGTCTTACGCTTGTCTCGGCGGAATGTGCAACATGTGCTATTTTAGTTGTATCCAGCAAGTATGGATTAACGAAATCACAGAACAAAGTATAGGATATAAATGAACATATGATACAAAATATAAATATATATGAAAATATAACTATATTAAAGGTGTATGATAATGTATATGAAATGTATGTAGTGTATATTGCATTACATGTATTTTGTCTGTGTATGGAGCTGAATCCAGTAATTTTTTTTGCCGAAATCTAGTGAGAAGTTAATCTCTGGAATCTCAAGCGTGTATTCATTTTAAATAATTACCCCATGGAAAATTTTAGCAATGTCCGTTTGCCTATGCTCTATACGGTTTGAAATATCTGATCAGGGTCAAAAGCCAGAACATCTTTCTTTTAAAGGTAAATTGTGTATACTTTAAATTTAAAGCTTGGGTTAAACTCAAATATATTCAAATTCTAGTAGGCTAGACATAGCCTACCATCCAATTCCTTAGGCCTATGTTCTTTCTGAATATTTTGTGTACATTTATGACAACGTACCTATTGGTCTCAAATATGTCCTTAGGCTTTACAAAAACCAAATGAAAGCACCAAGACAATAAACCTTGCATTTATAATTGCCTCAAGTTTCAGCTTGGAGCAACCCAAGCTGAATTTTTTTTCTTGTGAAGCTTCAGGGTTTGTGATCAAAGTTGTTTTTATTGTTGTTTTGTATTCAGATGTAGTTGGATGATCAGTAGCTTCACATTTATGTTTCTACTCTCTCAAGGACCACTCAGCATCCAGTTTTGTTTGAAAATGTCAATAACCTAGTTTCCATGTCTTCAGAGAGCTTATTCTAATTGTTGACAATTCTCAAGGAAAAGAATTGAGAATAGGCCTAGATGCTGGTTAGGGTTGATTATTTGGTAAATATTTACCAAATCATATTATTGAGTTACAACTAGGCTAAAGTAAATATGCCACTTGATGCCTTTCTTTTATGTTCTTTACAAATATAATAATTATTTTTGTCAGAAATGAACTTTAGCCCCCACCCATATATATACCAATTCAGGATATATATTTACGCATTAGGGGGGTAGGGGTAAATTTTATTTCTGACATAAATGAGAGGTAAGTTTAAACTTCCCCCCACCCCCCTAATGTGCAAATATATACCCTGAATTTATATATATGGGTGGGGGCTGAAATTCATTTCTGACAAAAATGATTAGGCCTATTATTTGTAAAGAGCATAAAAAAAGGGCATCCAGTGGTATATTCACTTTAGTTGTAACTCAATAATATGATTTGGTAAATATTTACCAATTATTATAAAAGCCTCAGCTGATGACCTCTGGTTCTTGGACTAGGACCAATAATCTAGGGCATAATTTGCTATATGGCTAGGGGGAGGCAACTGCCCCCTCCAGGCCTCAGTTTGCCCCCTGTCCCCTAGATGAAATTTAGTTTCTGCAAAAAATCATGACAAAACTAAGATTAGCCTGCATAATTTAAGCATTCAGAGAAACAGGTCAGTTTTCTGACCTGTTCCTGTTAAGGCCTATTTGACCTTAGGGTGCTATATGGCTTAATTTTAATTTTAAATGTGATTTTCACTTGATTTGGAAAAATTGGCTCCAATTCCACCCCCCCCCCCCACAGTATTTTTGATGAAATTATACCACTGCCAATTATAGCCTAGGAAGTACCACTGAAAGTGTGTCAGATTTCATGAGCTTGTAGGTTAAAATGGCATCACCCTCTCCTTCTTTTGTTTGCAAGTATTAAGAGTTTCAATTTGTCTAGTCTTGCAGGGTAAAAAAGTTCCTGCATGCTTGGTATCATTTAATAGGCCTATGCAATATGTTTCTATTAATCAGATTAGGGTATAATGTTTTGTTTCATTGTTATCCACATTTAAAAATAATATTTGATGTCCAACAGATCTTAAACTCTTTTACAATCATATAGGCCTGATGCTTTTGACAGATCAAGAATTTCATCAGGCTAGATTAATAAAGAAACACAAAGCATCAAGAGATACAAAACAGTAGAGAAATAGGTATTTATCTGGTAGCCAGTACATACTTGAGAATTTGGATCTATAAGATCAGATAATAACCAGTTTATTGCTGTTTGTATTCAGAGACAATTAGCTTCAGCTTAGTGGAAAACTACATTATAGCTATACTTTAATAAATATTTAGTTGGTATTTTGCTTAGGTTTGGTTACATTTTGCATGCAGCCCAACTATACTTAACCCCCCTCCCCCTAATGTGCAAATATACAGCCCAAATTATATATATCCTATCTATCACCCAAGTGTCTCAGTTTATTCAACCCTGTACCTGTATATCCAAATTCTTGAGTGTGTACTGGCTAACAGATAAGTATTAAGAAATATATCATTTGGGGTGGTACCATTCCATATTAAGGAGCCCCTAAGAAGGAAACATCTTAATAAAATTGAGTGGTACTATACCCTATTCTTAACTTTATGCTTTTTTTGGAAACTTTTCTGATTAACTCACCAATGAAATAGCTTAGATATAGGCCTACATTCAGAATCAAATTTTCATCCTGAATCCAAATATAGAATTTCTGTCAGAAATGAACTTTATCCTTCTTTTTCTAGTAAAAAAAGACTACATTTTTCCTTTAGGAATTCTAATTCTTAAAGTTGTGTTCTAATATCCTAAGTTATAATCTTGAACTCAGGTCTTTTGGATATGTCCCCTTCTCTGTTGATGACAGCATATTAATCTTATCTTCTCTTTGAAGTTCATTTTCTTACAATACAAAGAGGGTACCTGGTTTGAATCCCCATCCCCCAGAAAACACTTCCCCAACTTATAAATTGTTTGTAAATATGCTGGCAAAAATATCCTTAATTGAAACCATAAGACAAAGTCCACAGGAGATAAACTCCTTCTTTGGCAAATTTTCTAATGATTTGTTCTCTTGAATTTAATGTTACCAAGTGCCATGTTATTCACTTTGGCAAAAAACTTTGTCACTCTTATTTTCTTTCTGGCCATCCATATCTTCTGTAAATGACAAGCCAGATCTTGAGATCACTATTAACAATGAGCAAAATTCAGTACCCATAATAAATAGTCTGCTGCTGGTGCTAGTTCAACTTGTGGGTTGATCAAGTGCACCCTTTCCCCTTGCTCCTGCAAAGTCATTAGTCTTCTGTTCAGAGGACTGGTTTGGCTCAAGTTTGAAGTTCAAGTGAGTCCAGCCTCCCTTTATTTCAAGAAAAACAATAATGTTCTGGAATATATGTACAGACATACTACTAAATAGTATCTGGCATGGAGGTACTCTCTCAGTCTGCAAGACTAGCTGAAATGAAACTCTCAACACTTGTTTACAGGAGAAGAAGAGGAATTGCCATTCTAAGCTACAGACTAATGAAAAGCCAAAATTCTGCTAGCATTGTTTCCTGTTGTTGGTTCTATTTAAAAAATTATAGGTCATTGCCTAAAACTTGCAAAGTACTTGTACCCAAACCAGTTCTTTTCCTCAAGAATTATCAAATAACTGGAACAAAGTCTTCAAAGATACAGTTATTGCTGACTCTGTTGACATTTCAAACAAAGGTTAGATACTAAGTGGTCCTCAAAGGAGTGGAAACTTCATTGGGAAGCTCATCCAACTGCATTTGGTCACCAAACAACATGAAAAAAAAAAAAACTTATTGGTCATCAATTCTGGAGCTTCAATAGGAAAAATTCTTAGATTGACCCTATCTGCAATTTAAGATAGAAATAACTTCTCTTTAAACAGAAGACTTTTCTCATAGTTTAATATGGGGCTTTACTGATTTTTTTTTTGCCTTTTTTATGTTCAATCTTCTCTTAATTTGTAAATTGACTTGCAATAAATTCAATAATGAAATAGTAACAGTTCACAGAATTCCTTGCTTTTGTTACATGTTCAGACTTCTTTTTTATGAATCTAGGCTGTGCAAGACAAATAGGAAGAATGATCTGTCCAGCAAAAAGTACAAGATGGTATTATTAACAATCTGTTGTGGAAACAACATATTTAAAAAAAAACAAAGAAAGTTCATTTTCCTGGCCTCTACTTTTCCTTTCTTTGAGGGTGGAGATTCCTTTTACCAGTTGTTAGAGGGGTTCCCATTTCTCTGTGTCTAGATATAGCTTTTGCACTGTAGGCTGATTTTAACAAGTACCTTTGGTTTGGGAGGCCAGGTACTTACTGCTCCATAAGTTGCACTTCAAGGAAACAAGGACTAAGAACGTGTTTTCTGCTCTATTAACAAATAGCCTACATCAAATACAAATTGTTACTGCTATATGCAACTAAGAAAAACTAACAATGTTGATTCATCTTATGTCAACCAGCAATTTACTTCAAGGGTCTAGATGGTAGATGGCTCAAGTCATAGGCAGGTAACTTGAGGCACTTTGAGAGATTACTCTTCACTATCCCACTTGCAAAAGTGCCAAGTAGCCTCATATTCACCATCCAGAGTTTTTTCTTTTTTATTTATTTGTTTATATTAACTGCCTACAGGACATCTCTGCAGAATTAATATTTTGTGAGATTTAACCTTATTACACAAGTACATCAAGATCTGGTATTGGTCTTTGATAAGGGAAGAGGATTTCTTTTGGATAATAAATAAAATAGCTGGGTTTTCAGTTTATAAGGCAAGAACATAAACCTTATTACTTACAGTTTTTAAGCCCATTCACCAGCTATATTTGCCTAATGCTAAAGCTTATTCATTGTATGTTTATTTCCTTATGAATAAATCTTATCTTATTGTCACAACTTTCGCTAAAACAAGCTTTGTTAAGTTTGTCATGGCAAACTTCCCCAACAGATTTTTTTTTCTAGTAGTCCATGTTTTTTGATGCTTGTGTAGCCTAGTACATATGCTACTTCTGAATATTAGACAGAAATGTCAGGTCATCTATTGCTATTGCTGGTATATGGGGCATCTAATTGATGTTTAAATTAATGAGTTTTTTTTGAAAGGGACAAATAGAAAACCTGGTGCTCAACTTATCTGCATCAGGAATCAATCCCTGGGCCCTGTGTTGCCAAGCAGAACATCTATCCACTGTGCTACAACAAGGTTAAAGATTAGACACTAAGGAACAAAAATTTCAAAATGCATAAGAATTAATAATAGCTATAGTTTTAATAAGTCATAAATAACTATTATGTGGTTGTAGATATTTTTTTTTGAATATGAGGGATTGCATAAAAACCCCAGAAATTATATTTTGATTCCAAATTTTCATTTAGGATCTTTTGAACTTACTAAAAAAACTTGATTTTTAGTTTACTTCATATTACAGGTGCCAAGAAGCTAATTTATTTTATTAGCAAATAGAAATGTTACACCTATTTCAGAGACAGTCAGAATTGCCTCCAAAATGGGACATATCTTATGTAGCCAGAATTTTCAGCTCTGTGGAAATACCATTACTGAAAGTTTTTTGAAATTGCCTATTTAAGATTAAAAGGGTAGTGAGTGATAGAGTCAGTTAAATTTGACCATAAAAAACAACAACATAAAACTAAGTCAAATCTGACTTGTTAACATTGAAAATTAGTATCGAAGTATATCCTATCTAGGTATGGTACACTGGACAAGCTGCTATCAATAAAATTCTGATTACCTTGAAAGTCTATTTTATTGGCTTATTTATTTTCTGGATGGTAATATGTTTGTTACTTGTCTCATATCTGATATGCCAGGCCTTTTTATAGCTTCACAAATATTGGATGGTGAAATGGCTGATTCAACACCTAAGCCTGAGGATCTTTCAAGTAGTGATGCAAGAATACATCCTATCACAGAAAAGAAACTTAAAGATTGTCAAGGCAAAAGGACCTTTAGGGAAATTCTGATAGAGACTCATCCATTTGGAGGTGTTTCAAAAGGTAAGGATTGCACACATTCAAATTTAAAAGGGGGGGGGGATAATATAATTCTTCAAGACCCAAGAGATTTCCTGGGCTTTTCAACATTCAAGCATCTAAGAAACTTAGTTCCAGGCTTTATAGGCTGTTTATAAAATTTGTCGAACCTATTCATTTTGACTAGCCCACTAACAGTACAAATTATATTAGTTCTAAACTATGACTCGTACTCTAATGTCCCCATCATTTAACCCAGATGGAAATTGTTGCAAAAAATGGTCTTTTCATAATATTGAGAACATACCAGAAAAGGTGAGTTGCTAGTTCATTTCGTATGTAATGAATAACTAAAAACTTATTACCCCAACAAGGCTACCATCTTCAAAAGCTCTATGGACAAGGAAATTTTAGTTGAAACAATGTCACTGATGGATCAATATTGGAGCAAACTCTAGTTCAAAGGCAGATACAAACTTTAGAAAACTTACCTGTCTCACTGACTTTAGTTCAAATTCAACAGAATATGGTTACATGGTGCCTGTCATGCCTGGCATAGATTCAAGTTAAGAACTTGTGATTGGCCACAAACTTCTTTCACCTATAAAAACAAGCTGTCTTTCATTTGTTGCAAGCATTGTTTAATTGTTGTTATTCTTGTGCTACTATCTCATTTACTAAGGACTTTGTTTTTCAGTCCTTAAAGAATATGTCTTAGTCCTCTTATAGAGAATATCTTATTTATCAAAACTACATTTTACTCCACCTTTACAAACTTTATCTCAAAGGCCTGTATGCTGGGCAATTCTTTCAGTTTCAGTATTTATTTTTTTTATATGTAACATATTTGGTTTCTACTTGCTCACCCCAATCTACTTGTTAATGCTCCTAAATAAATCATCAGTGCATTAAATCAGCCTTTCAGTCACCAATTATTTTTATTGGAGATGTACCTAAAATGACCCAATAAAGAAAAAATCCTTAAATATTAAGACTTCTTTTTTTTATGAATCTATACTGTACAAGACAGATAGGAAGAATGATTTGTGCCAAAAAAAAAAATACAGCATGGTATTATTAATGATCTATTGTGGAAACAAAACATTTAAAAAATATTAAGAAGGTTCATATTTGGGCCTCTACTATTCCTTTCCTTGTCAGTGGGGGGTTCCTTATACCATTTGCTGGGGGATTCCCCTCCCTTTGTGTCTAGATATAGTCTTTTGCACTGTGGAGTAATAAGTCCACCTAAAATTGGAGATACACCTAAAATGACCCCATAAAGAAAAAATCCAGTCAAGACAAAAATGCAAAAAAAATGCTATAATTTGAAAGTCCATTTCCCCTTAATGATACATCATCTCAATCACAAGCTTTAGAGCCTCATACTTCAGAGACTATCCCAGCTTCCCACAATCCTGCAAGAGTTTCTGTTATGGCAAGAAATAACCCCTTTTCCAGAAGATGAAAAAACTTCCTCCCTTATCTAGAATCAACCCTCACTCTCCCTAATGTTACATGAGCTACCCCTTTTCTTGGTAAAGTATAGTCCTCCTATTAACAAATTCACTCTATACCTTACCCCTTCCAATTATCAGTAATGTTTTATATCGTCCCCACCTCCAACAAACCATTTCAAAGTCTCTGAATCTTAGTGATGTAAGTTTAGCTGGGCCTAAGAATTTCATGAATCATATCCTCTCCAACCTCTTTGCCATTAATTCGAGCCCCATTAGCTCCTGTTCAAGAGTGTCGATTCGACGGAGAGGCATTTACCCCTTCTATATTACCCTCGCCTCGTCTAAATTTTTAAAAATACCCTTTTTGGTATTTTCAATTAAATTGGAATAATAAAAAAGTTACCCTCCTTAGATTTTGAAACACATGTTTTGTATATTTTGAAATATATCACCTTCTATGAGAAACGTTTGGCATTACCATTGTATTTAGATCCTGGCGCCGCGCCGATAGGGGAAGGCTGGATCAAGAATTGCAGCGGCGGCGTGCCGCCGGTGCGCTGCCAGAACACCGCTGATGGTTTTTCCGTGCGGCCTCTGGCGTGATCAATGTTGACTGCTAACATGAATGTTTTCATTAGTTTTTCTCAAATCCCAGCTTGAATTTACAACAGGTTTGGGCCTATTCATCATTTAAAAACTTCGCCAGTCACGAAGACCAGCTGGATGCTGGTCTTCTTTGTTATTCATCCAGAGAAGTAGAAATCTGGTAGAAACGAAACGGCTGTGGCATTTCAGAACCCTTGCATAATAGTTGAAGTATCCATTAGCTATGTATTCTTAACATAGATAATTATAAAAATTAGTAGTTTTTTTTTTCGTCAAGCATTATTACAGACAAAACTTCAAATACCATATCACAAAATTCGTCAATTATCTGGTTAAAAAGTTTGAATAGAAGTTTGAACTCAGAAGCTTAATTTTTTTATGATGCTCTTTGCCTATATCTGTTTTGTCACCTTTAAAACAGTTGAAATGGGCGACTTTGATATTGGTTGTTTTCTTTTGCTCTTTTGTATTCCTAAAA
The DNA here is from genome assembly GCA_027921565.1 of Artemia sinica. Lineage (NCBI taxonomy): Eukaryota > Metazoa > Arthropoda > Branchiopoda > Anostraca > Artemiidae > Artemia > Artemia sinica. The sequence continues at coordinate 14,203,303 of CM051259.1, read as the reverse complement.
AGCCTTCCTTGTATTAAAAACTGGCTGTTAATAACAATTAAAAAACAAGAAATACATTTTAAAGTTTTTTTTGGCTTCCTTATAGAATATATGTCATGTAGGCTTATGCTAAACTGCTGCTTTTTGGATTGCTTTTGGCTGCTCTTTTGGATATTATTAATTTTTTTCTTTTAGGGATTCATTCCAAATTAGAAGCTAACTCATAAATACCTAATATCAGTTAAATTATAAACTGCATCTAAAGCGAGGAAATTTTTCGAATTGAAAAATACATGACGGTGAATCACTTCAATTACAATGAAAAAAAAAACACACTGTAATAAAAATTATAATTCTCACTTGTAAATACCTAATATTAGAAGAACTTCCAATTGCATAAAAAATCACAACTATCAAGTTAAAGCTACGATTTGGAATGTCTCCAATGACAATGAAAACAGTTTGTTTTCTGTTTTATTGTAATAATTATCCAAAAGTGGGAACAGAATTCATCCCAATTTCAGATGTGTAAGAAATCCAAAAATACACAAGACAATGAGCAAGTCCCAACGGGGGGCCCTGGGTCTATCAATTTATTTCTATGGTTTCGCGGGGAATTTTATATCGTTATCTTCCATCTCTGCTTTAAATTAAAAAAGATAATTAAGTTTTTGGCATCCCTGCTTTCAATTAAAAATTGACAATCAAGGTATTGTCATTTAAAAAAGATAGCCCCCTACCCCACCCTGCTCTGGATACCGCCTTTATAGGATACCCTCTCTGCATTAAATTAAGAAAATAAATAACTTTTTTCGCATCCCTGCCTTCAATAAAAAATCGAGATATTTTCATTTAAAAATGAAAGCCCACTACCCGTCCCACCTTGAGATACTGCCTTGATAGGATACCGTCTCTGCTTTAAATTTAGAAAAAAAAAAACTTTTTGGCATCCCTGGTTACAACAAAAAATTCGAGGCATTATCATTTAAATATGACCGTTCCCTACCCCCCCCCCCTCTCTGGATACCTCTTTGATAGAATACCGTCTCTGCTTTAAATTTAAAAAAAATAATCAACTTTTTGGCATCCCTGCTTTCAATAAAAATAAATTCAACGTATTATCATTTAAAAATGATAAAGATTGAACAACAAAAATGTCGAAACTATTCAGATATACCTCAAATTACTGGAAAACTCAGTCATAGATTCACCGTGGCATTCGGTAAGATCCAAGGAATCTAATTAAAAGGGAACACACACAAAAAGCCAAATTAGGCCTGGGTCTATTAAGATATTTCTATGGTTTCCCAGGGAATTTGATATCATTTTCTTCCATTTCTGCTTTAAATGAAAAAAAAAAAAAAAAAAATCTTTTTGACATCCGTGATTGCGATTAAAAAATTGAGGTATTATCATTTAACAATGATAGCCCTCTATCCACTCCCAATAGGCAATAGTATATAATTTTTCTATGAATCATGTTTTTTGGGGTCACTTGCATTTCAATCTTCAATTCCCTAACCTTGTACATAGTCTATAGCTAAATTTTTGTGTCAGAAGATTTTTTTTTTTTTTTTTTTGGGGGGGGGGTAACATTTTTAAGAAAGAAAATTGTATTTTCTTTAATATGTCAGGCGTTCAAATAACTGTGGATTAAACGTTAAGACAATAAAAACTTACGATTCAGCTGTCACAACAATCTCTGTGACTATCAATTTCAAAATCCAGCCAAACCTGTATAGTGTATCCGCGTTCTGTTCAACTTAAAAATAAAATTCTTGACTACAAACGATTAAGAAACTTATAGCAATTGAGAAACTGCATTTGAAATCTAAATGGTTTAATCTCATTTCATAAAGACAACACTGTTGTCAATTGTGTATATTGCAAATTTGCAATTGTATCCGTCTGGTTTTTTATGCAAAGTACACAAGAGACAAAAATCTTAACGAACAAGAGAGTAGTGAAGAATTATAGTGAAGAACACTTCGGTGGCGGTCAACTGGGCCTCCTCTCGTTGGCGGCGCTCGGTTGATGCGCCGGCGTCTACTTGTATTTGTCTATGGCAAATCTTTGTTTTACCCATGCTAGCCCCCATCATAGTAACTTCTGGTGGGGTTCGAAATTCTGCAAATTTACGATTCAGCTGCCACAACAATCTGTTGACTATCAATTTCAAAATCCAGCTAAACCTGTATAGTATATGTGTTCTGTTCAACTTAAAAATAAAATTCTTGACTACGAACGATGTAAGAATCTTATAGCGATTGAGAAAACTGCATTCGAAATCGAAATGGTTTAATCTCATTTCATAAGGACAACATTTTTGTCAACTGTGTATATCGCAAATTTACAATTGTGTCTGTCTGGTTTTTATGCAAAGTAACACAAGAGACAAAAATTAACGAACGAGAGAGTAGTGAAGAATTATGGTATGGGAAGTAATATTTGGCAGGGATAGTCACCAGTGATGAATCACTAGGGTTGGCACCGTGATTGGGTGATTTTTGAACATTCGGGGAACCAATTTTTTTCGGGGGTGGCACATAGATTTTCGGGGAAATCCCCGAAAATTCGGGAATAGTGCAAGCCCTGCTTCCTTTCTAATCAGGAAAATCGAAATACTTAACTACACAAGAAAAGAAAAGCTCCGACTAAGCGGTTGACGCAATAAAGAATTGCTGCAACATTTATTCAAAGTCAGCCGAATGCCGCCGCCTCTGTCGGCGGTGGCGAGCTGGCAGCGTTGCAAAACTTCGGTGGTGGTCAACTTGGCCTCTCGTTGGTGGCGTTCGGGTGATGCGCCGGGGTTTATTTGTATTTGTTTATGACAAATATTTGTTTTACCTATGCTAGCCCCCATCATAGTAACTTTTGGTGGGGTTTAGTTAAACATTTTGCCAAGATCTTTCAATGATGTATTTATCCGTTTTATTTTATTTTCCAATCTAAAATCTATTCAAAAAATAAATTTTCTTTAAAAGTAAGTACGGAAAAAAGGTAAAGCACTATTTTAAAAATGTCAAAGATGAAATAAGGCAACTAGAAAAGGTAAACCCCAGATACTCCAAAGAAAAGGAAAGAAAAATACTGCTGACAGTTAATTATTGTTCATTGTGATACTGGCGTTTTGCATTTAGGTAATACAATGATCTCAGCATTTCTTTTTTATGAGCCTATTTAAGATTATCATGGTTTTCTAGTCACAGAAGCTGCTCCTAAATTCAGTATAATTTTTACTAATCCACCCAACATTTAAAGTGCCATTTTTTCTCTTATGGCATTCATCATTTATCCCTTGTGCTTAGCCCACTGTAAGAAATTAAAATACACATTATCTTATTTGAATATAAGTACATTCTCTTAACTGATCTTATTTTTCAAAATTTGGGGATCAGATTGTTAATGGTTCATGATTATTACAATAATGATTTTGCGTCCTGAAAAAAAAAACTCAATAACCTTCGTTCTATCACTCTAAATGTTCATTTAAGAAGAAGAATGGATGGAAAAAATCAAGCTGTATTCCCAACGTAAGCACAAGGAGGCAAATAGATTGCAATTCATCTAAAAGAGAAATCACCATTTTCTGTGTATTTTATCATAAAAATGAATGAAATACCTTATTCAATCCCAGAATTGGTAGGAGAAAATAAAAAAGATTTGTGGTTAGCATCACGATCATATTAATTTTAATCCTAACCATGTTTGATGTTGTATCTTATGAATTTCCAACAAAAAATAGTTAGATTTTATTCAACTTTTTGAAGAGAAGAATCTTCTAGGAAAAAATTTATACGTTTAAAGATAGAAATGAAATTATACAAGCCTAACAGCAAAGTCCGGCAGTCTAAAAATTTGAGACAAAAACAACTTTTTTTTCCTTATAGATACTAAATATATAACGTTTTATAAGGGTCCCCGTTGGAAATTTTCAAGCTGCTCTCCATTTTCCCAAAGAGGGGTCAGCATTTCCAAAAACTGAGGAATTTGGATATTTTATGGGAAAGCAAAATTAATGTTCCAGACGAACGAGGGGGAGATTAAATCCTTCCACTAAGGGAAGCAAAAATCAGTCTCTAATTACAAGTATGCCATTAAGGATTCTTCTTAATTTTTTTTTCTTTAGTTTTTCATGCATTTCCTTTAGCTCTTATCTCTTTTCTATAGTGATGAATATTTTTATGGTAATTATCTTCAATACTCCATGCAAATCTTGATAATTTAAAAACGTAAACCCTCAGTTTTTCCTGAGAGGTCTCCCCCTTCCGCCACCTGGTGTACATCTGGGTGCGCCACGCGTGCCGCACAGTTCTGCCACGCTTGGCAGTCCCCGTAATACTTGACAAGATTCCTCCACGCTTGTTCCAATTTCGCCACGCTTGGCATTGGCGCTCCTTCGGTTTTTCCACACTTTTTGACTTTCGTGCAGATTGTAGATTAGAATATCCTGCTATGGTATGGAATTTAATTGCCTAAAATATTTCCATTATTTATTTATGCTCGTTCCCACTTATTTTACTACTGTTAAAATAAGAATATGTAGATTACTGTTCATTATAGCTTAAATCTACATATCTAAGATATCTATATGTTTAACATTTCTTTAATATATCTATATGTTTAACATGTATAATACATATCTAACATATCATATCTACATATCTATAGTGGTGTATGATATTCTTTTATAGCAGTAAACTATAAAAAAAGGAAAATCAGCCTGAATAGGTGAGAAAATTAAAGAAGTTGGTTTTGTACATTGATGTAGGAACTACAATTTGGTCTCAATTATTATACATTTTTTTTTGTATTACCAGGTGGCCACCCAAACATCTAATTCATTTAGCAAAAAAATATTCTGTATATTTTTTTTTTTTTTTTTTTTTTTTTTTTTTTTTTTTTTTTTTTTTTTTTTTTTTTTTTTTTTTTTACAAGCCATCCTGCATTTAGATGGACAAATGTCTTGCCGTATATTTTTTTTTTAATTTATTATTTATGGATAATTGTACAGTAATAAAGCATATTTTAGCCTTTTGTTTATTATTCAGTTTTTTTTTTTTATTTCAGAAAAATCAGGTAAGACTGACCGCAGAGGCTCTCTTGGTTCAGTTTATACTGATACACCATCTATTCAGCCACTTCTCGCGTCTACTCCGTGCAGCAGTAAAGAGCCATCGCCACCAATAGCTTTTGAAGGTACATATATCTTTTCTGTTTTTGATATTCTTTTGGAATTACTTTAAGTCACACCTGCTAGTTATAAGGAGAATCCATTACCAACTGTGGAGCAATGATGTAATTGAAGTAAGGCTCCTTGCTTGTTGGAGTATTCCTTGTTGACACATTTCTTGAATACCTTAACAGTGCTTGATAAGACTATAGCCTCACTGAGGGAATTCTAAACAATCGCTGTTTCGATCTGAGAAAAAGTGCGATTCATGATCATTGTCAAAGCTTGATTGTGGTGATTCATTTTGAAGTGCATATGAATCATTGCCACTCCTCTTCTAGATTAAAGAAAAATGTATTTACTTTCTAGATACTTAAAAGTAGTAACCTCGTCGCCTCTCATACAACAGTGGACAATCACGGGCAACCTTAGCTTTTAATATATGTTTATTTGGCCAAAAACATTGTTGTATTTTGTAGCCTGTTTCTAAAGTAAATTTGTGCAATTATTTTCTCGCATCTTGAATGCGCATAGCAAATTCGGATTTTGGTCTGAGAGGAGCCGATACCTTAAAAATCATTTTGGGAGCCTCAATGCCGGCTGACCGTCTCAAAGATAAAGGATTCATTAGAGAATTATCCTAGGTGACTAGTTATTATTGAGTGCTATGGAGAATTTTGTTGTTTAAATACGAAATTCGATTGAAAAGACAGTGAAACTGCGTCGGCTAGTTTTAATCAAAGTGGGTAGCATCGTAGGCAACTCTCAAAGTTGCAAAATCGATCAAATGACATATATTTCTAGCTAATATTAGCGTTTTCCCAGCAGCTATTCTAGTATATTTTTAGGGAATGCTCTTTTTTGAATATTAAAGAGAAAATTGTGCTCCATTTAATTGAAAAAAAAAATTCAACTTTTCTAATGATACAAGTTTGATCAAAACAAAAATTTCTATCTCTGGCTCAAAATGAGAGAAGCTAAACGGGTTTTTACAAAATTTTTGGAAAGTAGGTGTCGGCTTTTAGTTACAAACATAACAACATTCAATTTTAACAATAAAGCTCAACCGGTTTTTTGAATGTTAGCTCAACGGTTATCATTTAACATTCAATCTCTTATCCAAGCCGTCAGCAAAGTTAATATATAAACTGGTTATATAAATAAACGGTTTTTGAATGTTTTAATGCTCAACGGTTTTGTATAAAATTTTTGGGAAGTAATTACACTTTAATTCTCGTAATCTATATTATCTGCTAATTCTGGTTTTTAAGAACAGCTTAGCAAAGTAGGTGTCGGCGGTTTTGGCAAGTTACAAGACCGCCAAATCAATACTAAATAGTTCGTTCCAACTAAAAGAATAATGGACGAGATAATGTGGTCCTTTAAATGTGTGAATCCCCTTAATGTTTTAAGAGGTTAAAAATGGTTTAGGTTTTAATGGTTTTAAAGAGAAGTTTGAGGACCTTACCTGCTATTATTTCCGTTTTTTTTTCGTTACATTATATTCACCTCCTCAGAACAGCCTGTGGACTTATAAGTACTCACTTTTCTTTTTTGTATTCAAAGTGAAAATATCTATCGAAATACCTAAAGGTCATATCTGACATTTTCTGGCTTCTGAAATAATTATCGAAACTTTTTGCCAAGTTTTATTAAAGGAAGGATCTGCAGATCAATGTATATTAAATTACACTTTAATTCTCGTATCTATATTATCTGACTGCTTTTAAGACAGCTTGCAATTCGGTTTTTCTCAGAACTTTGAAAATGTCAGATAAGAACTTTAGGATTGAAAGCGACATGATTTTTAAGCTGAAGTTTTCGAATTTTTTCGTCTCAAAGAATTTGTGTAGATTGTCTTGTATTGACACTGCATTCTTTTTCAGATTATTGAATTTTTTTTTTGCAGCTGTTCATGATATTTTTAGATTATTGAATATTTGACTTTACCAACTAAGAATAGGTATCAAAATAACTGTACAAAAAAAAAATCATGTACGTTGTTGAACTGTAGTTGTCCTATTGTATCCCAAAACAGTATTATAATTCTGTTCAGACCCTGTACAATTTTTTAAAAAGGTATAAAATACAACAAAACAAAACGCTTAATCCTCCTTAGGCTTTCGCCTGTTCAGAGTATATAAATCCCTTAAACATAATAAGGAAAAAAAATTAAGCAAATAGAAAGAAAGAGAAAAAACCCTGCAATTACGTGCCAATTTCCTATTGCGTGCCAAAACAGCCTTATAATTCTCCTTAGACCCGTGTCTAACTTGATATATGTCCATTTTTTTTTTTTCATAGTTATTAGATACCTTTTTCTATACATTTTTAATTTCTAAAACTCTTCAATATCTCAAGCCACTAGGCCTGATCAACTCTCTTCAGTACGAGATTTGGTCAGAGTTAGCGTGATCAAGTTAACTCTGTTTGCTCTAATGGTTTTTGACTTCTGGTAATACTTTCAGATTTTGGATTTCATTTATAGCTATTTTGAAATAAAACTACCACATCAGATTGAGTTTTAATACGTTTCTTCTTCCGTAAAAGTCATTACCTAGCTTCATAAAGTAATCTGAACTTGCAGTTAGGCCGATGCTTTAGCAGAAACTTTTTCCAAGGCATTCGAGTGTCATCTCTATTTCTTGATTGTTTTACTGCTTTTGATTTATTCTCATACTCATTTGGCTTTTCTAATTTTTTTTTTTTTTTTTTTGGATAACAATCGGCTTTACGCAATGTTGCCCTTTAACAAGACTTTAAAGGGCATAATTGCTGAAAACTGGAATTGGCTCGTGGCATGATTCCCAACGTGGGCGCAGGTAATATTTTGTTGGGCGATGGGCAGGATGTGTACCCTTTAACCTACATACTTTAAAGTCTTAATTTTGAAAAAAAAATTGCATGATAGCGTCGTTACATTCATGTGCATTTCAAAAAAGATATATGATAAAATTGTGATCTCATACATTATTTAAAAGATGCTGTATTCAGACAATATTTTTCAATAGAATATAATATTACTAGAGGACGATCCAAGAAAAGATATCAAGTTTAATGGCCCTTTAAAGTTCTTTCAGGTGGATACACGTAAAATTTTGAAGAACAGAGTTTAAATATCATGAAGGGGGCATGATGATCTTAGGAATGCCTAAGCGGGACATAACCCCAAAACCAGTTGGGAACCACTGGGGCTAGGGTAATGTGCTCTACATCTTAGTTTAAAAATTAAGAAATTCCTTAAATTTACCATTGTATTTACCGGAATTGGATGGTTATGACTGACTGTCATAACCTTTTTTGACAGTCAGAGCCAACGAGAGAATGGGTCGAAGGGAAAGCGTATGTTGTAAATCTATTGGGTCTGATCTTTGGCTGTATTTTAGTAAAAAGTGACAAGTTTTTCAGTCTCACATCTCGTTTTTGATGGTTACTTTAACCTCTTAAAAGGATATCGGATATATTGGATATCATTTTATCAAAGGTGATAGTTGTTTTACCTTATTTTTATTCCTGCTCACTGTTCTTTCCTCAGAAAACAAGAGACATTATCAGAGAGAGACAGAGAGTGTAAATAGATGTAGGATTATTCCCGACTGAGAAAAAATAAAATCTAAAAATATATGCTATTATTTAAAGAATGCATGGTATTGGTATAATATGTTACAGTTAATTATTTGGTAAAAAAAAAAAAAAAAAAAAAAAAAAAACAAGGTTTTGACCTTACTCATCCATCCAATTACCTAAGACAAAACAGTATATCCAGTCCATTAGCCAAAAAATTATGTCCAAAGCGAGCAAATTTAACGTTAATAAAGGTAATGTTAAAATTATAAAAAAAAGAACAGAATAATGAAATAAGAGCAAGATGAATAAAAACTAAGGATGTTGCAATTAAGTTTGCCTGAGATGGGGCCAGGAATTCTTTTCAACTCCTTGGTCCGTCACAGTTGTCCTTGACATGTTTTACATTTATTACTGCTATTTTCATTGCATGCTGGCGACACATTCTCGAGTTTCGGTACTCATGACCTTTTTCGGGCGAGGGGGAATTTGTAAAGAGTATATTTCCGTACATTAACTTTATGTTTGGACGTGGCCTTTGTGCCACTTTAGAGAGGGGGTTTGTATAGTACTCCGTTAGCAGGTATTTTTTCAAAGATAATTATATAAGGATTTCTCTTCAAGCCTCGTCAACAAGCCGAGAGGTATCAGTAGGACCGATTGACGAGTTAAAAAGATCCAAGGATGCGGTTCCATTTGTGTCAGGAAATCCGTTTGTCGAAGTCACACAAGGCATTCTGCATCTTTATAAAGACAAGTAATTCCTTTTATTCTTTTTATCAATTTATTTGTTTATAAAGAGTCACTTAAAATTGGTATAAATTCTAAATAATTGTGTTGTTATAACTACTTTAGATACAAGTATTTTTTCTATTGAAAAATTAATCTAGTTTTTAATTTATTTTAGTATTCTTTATTTTATGCAGTGTTGATACCTCTGCAGACACCAAACCTATACACTATTTTCTGTATATTCAGCAATCTTTGCACTTCATTGGAGGGGGACTAACGTTCAGAGGGGTACTTGGTTACCCTCCTCCTATAAGCACACGTAGACGAAACAAAACAAATGAAAACCGTCAAAAAGGAGAAAAAAGAAAATACCCAGAGAGCAACTTTAAATATCGGTTTAAAGTTCAAAGTGACGACATCCGGTTTGAATTTGATTTTTGTGAACTAATTTAATCAGTTAAATTATTGACGAACCATTTTGTAATGCTTGTCTATAAGCCTAATCCTGTCACCTAGATTATTGTGAATGCAGAATGTTTTTGAATTTCTAATCTTTGGTATTCATATTGATTGATTGCTGATATTTAAATGACATTGTCGTTACTGTTGCGACGTGATATGCCAGCTGGTTTTGGATATTCAGCTGTCTTGAATTTTCTCCAGTCGAATTCACGTAGTGGCATTGATGATATGACGTTAGTCAATCACGCTTTAGACTTCTTTTGAAGCCAGCAAAAATGTCAAGGTGAAATTTTCGAACATAGTTCAACCGAATTAAGCACCTCAAAAGTGAGAGGTTGAGGTAGCTCAATGAGAGGTTTAGATAGCTCATTGAGAGGTTGAGAGAAAGCTGAAATATGTTCTGGACTTGCTGCACCTGTGAATATCATAATTTTTGTGTGTTCCCACTTTTGTTATTGTGTCACCAACTAAAGTACAGGTTATTCCTGTAGTATTGTAGACTAGCTCAGTGGTTCCCAACCTTTTTCATTCCGCGTACCCCTAATCAAGGCCCAAAAATGTTGCGTGCCCCTTTCTTGAGAATCGTTGTTTTACCTTTTTCTTAACTAAAATTAGATTTTCAAAAATACGAGATTTATTGTCATATATGACGGTGCACAAATGTGTAAAAGTACGTACAAAATCAATGAGAAACTTGAGGATGCTTTTTAGCTAAAATATTATCAAATCTTTGCTCGATGTCACTAACGGCAATTATAAGGTCATTTTGTACACTCAGTCTGTTTCTGTGTTTGCTTTTGATCAATGACATTGCCGAAAATGACACTTCACAAAGATAAGCGGATCCGAATGGCAACAAAACAGACATGGTGATTTCACTTAGTTCTTTGTATTCTGCTTTCACCTCTAACCAAAACTGGGAAACAGTTACATTTTGGAATTTCAGTTCTAAGGCGCGATCACTGGCAAGTTCGATCAGATTCTCTGTAAGCTTGTCACTAAGACCGGGGCTTGAGGTCACGTCTCCATTAAATGGATTTTGGATCCCATCCTGGGTTCTATCTTGGGTCATAATCAATGGGAAATATGACACAAGTTCATTTCGCAACTTTGTCAGATGCTCCCGAATACAATCACAGATTGTGTTGAGGCTGCCAATTTCACTATCGTCCGCAAACTGGTCAAGGGTGGGGAAGACACTAACGCTGTTTCTTTGAGCCTTTTTAACCCAGAACTCTAATTTCTTGACGAAAGCACACATCTTCTAATTCAGGGAGAGTTCGTCCATCCAGAAACCTTGCATTGAGAGATTCAAGTCATTCAGTTTGTCGAAAACATCCGCAAGATAGACCAGCCTGCAGACCCAGTCCTGGTTTTCAAAAAGTAAACTGAATGCAGACTTTTGCTCAAGAAGAAACATATGAACTTCTTGTCGAAGCTCGAAAAACTGTTTAATATCTTCCCACGAGACAACCAGCGAACTTCTGTGTGCAGAAGTAAATGTTGATGTTCCGAACTCATCTCTTGGCAGAGCAACTTGAGCTGTCTTGAGTTCAGTGGTCGGGATTTGATGAAGTTCATCACTTTTACAGCCTCGTTGAGCGTCTCGTGCAGATGTGCGTTCATCCTTTCGATGCAAGAGCTTGCCTGTGGATGATGCAGTGCAACCACTTCACCTTTGGATTTTTCTTCCTTATCCAGGCCATGAGTCCATTATTCTTCCCTGTGAGGGCGGCAGCCCTATCACTGCAGACTGATAGACACCAGTCCCACGAGATGCCCCTTTCTGCGAAGAATTTGTCAATCACCTTGAATAATTCTTCTCCTGTTGTTCTTGACTTTAGGTTTCGACAAAACAGAAGATTTTCTCTTATGTCAGAACAGTCTTGATATCGGACAAAGACGATACCCTAGGATTCACCTGACACATCCGTGCTTTCTTCAAGCTGTAACGCAAACATCTTCGTCACCTTTATTTGCTCAACAACCTGCATGACAATATCGCTTGTAATGTCTTCTATCCTTCTTGAAACAATATTTTTCGACACGGGTATAGACAGAAGGGCAGTAGCAGTTTTCGTATCAAACATTATTTCACTGACTTTCACTAATGCTGGTAATATCAGACTTTCGGTAATGGTATGCGGTTTTTTCTGTTTCGCAACTAAATAGGACACAGCATATGAAGCCTGGAGAGCCTTTGAAGAAAATGATGCCACTTTTGTAATTTCCAAACAGTTACTAGCGAATGCTTCTTGTTTACGCTTGAAAAACTTTATCGGCTTACCGATATGAGAAGGGTGCACATTACTGAGATGCCGGTTCATATATGCGCAGGTTTCATGGAACTGTTGGCCAAGACCTGACCACAAAGAACGCAATGTGCATTTACTGGATCAGACTTTGTCCCCTAAATCCGAGCCCTAGGTATTCTGACAAATATCGACGCACTTTGACCGAACATGGTTTGTCATATTTCTTCTTCTTAGGTGCAGGTTCTGAGTTTGGGGTACCATCATTCGGCTTCTTGTTATTCCTGATCAGGAATCTATCCATGTTTGTTTGCAACCACAATTCACGAACTTTGTGTTTCAACAGATGACAAGATACTGAAATCGCTGTGTTCAAATTGTCTGTGACTGAACTGATTGAGACTTTACGGCTATGGAGAAAAAATTAGCGGGTTACTGAAAGCGAAAGTGAACGAGACCTACGGCTATGGAGAAAAAATTAGCCGGTTACTGCAAGCGAAAGTTTTGAAAATGAGTCTGAAATTACGTACAATGGGTTATCTGATTTTGAGAAAAATGTTAGAACTGAGTCAGAAAAAGTTTTAAAGATGTAGACTAAATTAATTTTGGGACGCTAAACCCTGCGAGGGTTTAGCGTACCCCCTGGGGTAAGCGTACCACCGGTGGGAACCACTTGACTAGCTTATAAGATTGGCTCAATAGACTGGGCTCTAAATCGTATAAATGAAAAAAATGGTACGAACTGAAGTTTCCCTCCTTACCGAGTAGTGCCACATTTAAACTGAGCGACAATGCAGCAACGATTGGGATTTTTGGACCCCCCCCCCCCCCCCCCCCCGATACAAAAAAAGAATACAAAAAGAAGGTGTTTTTTAATGGAAAATCCAAACAATTCCGAAATCTAGGGTGGAAGCAAGGCCGTATCCATGGGGTTTAGGTGGTTTGAGGTTTGATCAGATTACACCGCCAGAACCACGAGATTATGATATAAAATTGATTGCAGGGCGTGACGGTATTACTGAAGCATAACATATCGGACAATCACTGTATGTTAAGGCTTTTTTTCTCTAATACTAGTGGACTGTTAAACGAATTTCGTTTTGGAATCAATAGACGATATGAAGTGTGGTGTTTGTCAGAGTGCCTCCATCTGCCTCTCTGTTGTTGTAATTGTCAGTAGCCTTATCATGTGAAAGCGAACTGCACCATCCCTCCCAGTTGTTCTCGTGGCCGTACTGCCCATTTGTCTACAAAAAATGCGCTACAAGTTGATAAAAATTATTAGGCCAATGTTGTTATACTGTTAAAATTTGTCGGAGCCACCTGGGATATCATAGTTGCAGCTTGAGAAGCTGAGACCTTATATTATCTTGAGAAGATGTAATATGAAATATTGAGGTCTTTCGACTTTATTGTTCTTTATTATGAATTTAATTGGAACTAAGATATCCGACAGATTTTCGCTTTGGTGATACGCTCCTGTCATCAACGCCATCAAATGTTTAATGAAGGTTTTGAAAATACTCTTTTTAAAACCTTAGGTTCCATCCGGCTGCCTATTTACAATAATTCTGGGACTAGTATATGCCTCTTATTTTTGGAGTTCTCACCTCTTCTACGCGGTTCTTTTATTTAAAATGTTAAAAATGTGTGAAAGAACCCAAATGTTGTAAATTATAGAAATAATGAGTGGTGGGAACAGCGCGACTAATAAGAGCTGCAAGGTCATATGTGAAATACCCAAAAGAAGCAAGCTTTTCGGTAGAGCTCAAGTCAGTTCGTCGGTGCTTAGGTTGGGCCCCTAAGCAGTGACATCAATTGACAAAAATTTATGAAGGAACACAAAAATGCTCAAAATCAAGGGTGGGTAATCTAATTGTTTTTTTATTATCATTTTTTTTTCAGTGAAAGTTTCAGAACTAACATTTTTCAGTGAAAATTAAAAAAATAAGTATTTTCAAAATCAGTAGAGAGAGAGAGGGGGGGGGACAAAATATCTTGATGGGTGGTAACATTATTCTTATTCACCGCCAAATTGACGCTATCTACTAGGCAAATATCGGGCAAGAAACATCATTAGAGGCAAAATATTCAACAGAGGTTGGTTGCATAAAAAAAAAACAACTTAAAAGAAAAAAAATAATGACGAAAATAAAATTCATGGGATTGTCGAAAAAGAGCTTGATAACCCTCGCAAACAGCGGCTGATCGAAATCAAAAGTATACCAATTGATGGGTCTGGAAGTTTTTCCTGGTCTCTGTTTTCTATCTGTTCGAAAGGATTGGATTTAAAAGGAGACAAACTAATGAAAAGTAGAGTTACATTAAAAAAAGAAATTTGAATTAATTGTCCCAGAAACGTAAATATCAGAAAAAAGTTTTTTAGTAAGTTAAAAAATGGAGCACAGCTTAAAATTTTTCTCGTTTTCAGTAAAAAGTGAATACAGAATTCACACATATCGTTTTCAGACACTAACCTTTAGGGGATAGACATTGAGCGGTAACATTGAAAAATGAAAAAGTTGTGAACTTCTCTGTTTCCTAGTTTGTGTGAAAAAAGTCGATAACCAAGTCCTATTTACATTGGTAATGTTATTTATCGGTATGCCTCAAATTTATTTCGTTTGAAGAAAGAGCAAGAGAAGACAGAATCAATCGCTGTGAAATTGAAAATAGCCCTTTATATTGAAACTTTATAGCAGAATAGTTCATTTAGTAGCCTTTTCATCTCTGAAAATGTCCTCTCCTATTGATATCCTTTTATCAATGCAGTTGCTAACAGTCATTCGGTGATTATTAATACATATCTACTTCATGATAAGAAGTCGGTTGTTTTAATCACTAAATTTACTAAGTTGTATTCCTCTCTGAGAGAATTTTTCGAAAATATTGAGAATCACATTTACAAGTGGATCATAACTGGGGACTTGACTGCAACAAATAGAACCCTCACGATGGGTTATACCCACATGAATAAACCGCGCCAGATTCTTAATACTATTAACATACCCATTTCCTAACAACAGAAAAATTATATAGGTTCTTGGTGGTCCTGATATTTTAAATGGTCTTGCCAGGCATTTCTTCATGCTTAAAGAATATGTCTATGCTACACGGCGGTGTTAATTACCCATTTACTTGGGTGGCTAGTTACCGTAGCACGAGTTAGACTTGTTTTTATTAGCATTTTTAAAGAAATAAACTACATCGGTACAGTTTAGTTCCTTTGTAAATGTTGCCATCTATCTTCTAAATACCCTGGACAATATTAATGGTGGCCAAGACCTGCCCTCAGCAATGGCCCCTGATTACACAATTAATAAGTAAAATGTTTGGCTGCGTAACGACTAAGGTTTTTTTGTATATAATAATTTTACTATATTAAATAAATATTATATAAATACTATATATTAATTTTACAGCCACATGACGTCGCTGGATCCTTATGTCCCAAAAAGTGAGATGATTTGTATTTTGGCTATTCCAGCTACTGTAAGCTGTCAAGACTTATTGCAGTTCATCGCACCCTGTCGATCAGCTATGGAACATATAAAAATAATAAAAGATGGCACTCCTAATCAGTATATGGCTTTACTCAAATTTAAGTGTCAGGTAAACTGGTTCCTTTTGTACATTCTGTAGCTTTAAAAGAGTTGTTTCCTTGTCCTATAACTAGGTTGGTGAATTCTTAAATTTGTAAAAACTTTTTATTAGATTGCTGCGCTTATCAGAAGTTTGCTTAAAGGGCATATATAACAGGTATATGTGTATGCATGGTTTGTACCCTGTAATCTACATATTAATCTATCACTAACTATTTATTATAAAAAAAAAACAGGTTTCAATGATATAATTTATCCACTATGTATTAAAATTCATTTGAGATCCAAATAAACATAGAGCAATAGATTCAAAGTAACTCTAGCAATAATTAAACAATTTTCCTTATTTTTTTTTTTTTTTTTTGATTCATTAGGTAATGTTCTTTTTTGCTTCATTAGGCAATGTTTTTATTTTTGTGATCTCGCATTGTCTCCTCTCAGCAGTACTAACTTCTTTATATTCCAAAAATAATTTTTTTTTTTTATGTAAATGTGGAAGAACTCTTGGCCCCGTATTGTCATCCAGAGATCAATCCACTGTGTCACCACGGGCACAATTTAAGAATAGCTTTCAGAGGGAAATAAGGCTATTTAAATTGTGCGCCAAAAAGTCGGGAGATTATCTTTAAGGAATGCTTTTGAGCACTTTAATTTCTCAGCTAAAACTCTTCTAATGTGGTACGCTAGATTTACTTGCTTATTAATTCATTTATTTATAACCCACACAATACAATAGTAAGTAATGGTGGGGTAACAAAATTAAACAAAGTATCTGAGGAAAAGGTACAATCACGAGAAAATCGGATCAGACGGCAGTGAGTATAATCGCAAATAAGCCATACCTGAGAGATTTCTACGCCGTGTCTCTAACCTTTGAAATTATATTGGAAAAATGTAAATTACTCCTCGGAAAATGTAGAGCTTTATCCAAGGTGGAAGATAAAGGAAAATTTTTGAAAACTTGACATAATTATCCAGAAAGAATTGGGAATGAACCTGAAGCACAATAGACAGAATAACAGAAGGTTGAAAAAAATGGCCAGATTCGTCTGTTATACTTTCCTCAGGTTGTAACAACCTTTGCGTAACCAGTGCGGGTGTTTTTACGGATACCAGACAGAGATGGATGCAATAATGAAGGCACCAAATCACTGGATATAATCTAAATAGGGATTGAAGGACCTGTTGTATACAAATTGACTTTTCTATTACTTCTTCAGAATAAAAAGGGGTATGCTTTTCCTTTATTTGTATTGATTGTAGCATTCGTATTGTCCTCTGTTAAAAACACAAACGTTTTAATTTATATTAGATGAAGAATTTTCATTCCATCTTTTTTCCACATTCCCCTATTATTTTTTCCTTATTATTATTTTCCTAGTATCTTTACTTCCATTCCATTTCCCTATTATTTTACGCGAATTCTTGGGCGAATCTGGCATTGTTGACAGTCAAATTCAAATTCATTTAATCCAAAAACAAGACACAACTCTCGTGGGCAAAGCCCAAATATGATGTCTCTTAGTCATTAATAGCAAAATAAAGTTGTCTGATAAAACTTCGCCAGGATAAATAAACTAAAGGATAAAAAACACTTGAGATTGAGAATAAAATTGTCTGATAAAACTTCGTCAGGATGCAATAAACTAAAAAATAAAAACACTAGAGATCATTGTTATATTTCACAAAGCTTGGCACAAAGCTTTTACTGTAGCGCATGGTGTTACAGTGGACTGGGGTCAGTTTTAGAACCTTCTCAGTAACATCCCTAGGGGGACGAGATCTTATAGGGACAAAAGGTGGGGGAAGGAATGATCGGTAGATGGGATATTGGAGGAGACCAGGCGGCCAAAAGAAGAATCTCTGGCAGACATTCAAGAATGACCTGGATCCTTGGGGTGGCTTCCGACGACACGGACGTCGTTGGGATAAAAACTGGCTGAAGATTGCAGAAGAGGCTGCTGCTGACAGATCGTGTTGGACTACATCAGTCATCCCATCGTCCATTGGTGCCTGGCAGAATGGATCATCGTCTGGTTCCCGCCGAAAGTAAAAGTAAAGTATGTTGGAGGAGGGAGGAGCCAAATCTTTGGCATAATTTTTCTCGGCGGAAAGAAAGGGATTCAAGTTTAAATCCTTCGAGGTAAAAGGAGTAAGGTAGAGGGGAACCGTCATAAATGATTTGCAGTGATCTTTTCTGAACTCGTTCTATTTTATCAGTTTCATCCTGGGTAAGGGCAAAGTGCCAAACCGGACAAGCATATTCAACTAAGTGTCGGATGAAAGTGCAAAATATTAGTTTCAGATTGTCCTTAGGAACACGAAATTTGTTCAGTGTTTTTAGCATTTGGATTGCACCGTTAGCTTTTTTACAATTGTCTTTGTATTCTCCCGCCATGAGAGGTCAGAAGAAATCACCACACCAAGTACAGTTATTTTATGACTTATTAGCTCGGAAGCGATAGGAGGTTCGAAAGACGGTTGAGTTTTCCGAAGTCTTTCCGAAGTTTTCCGAATGTCGTGACCGAGCACCTGTCTTTATTCACGACCATGTTTAGTTCAGCCGCCTCTGAGGTAACTTGGTCGATGAAACCAGCAGCATTGCTCTTCAATCCTCAGATACGACTTCCGTTAAGGACAAGTCGTCAACGTATTTCCATCTGTCCTCCAGCCCAGCAGCAATTTCATTTATCATGAGGAGGAAGTCCAGCGGCCCGATCACAGTTCTTGGGGAATTTCACAAAAAAAAAAACTCTCAGAGAAGTGGAAAATTGGTCTTTATACTTTACAGTTTGTTCTGTATTTGTTAAGAAGCTCTTGATGATTTAATAATAAAGCTGGGTATATTTTTTTCAGCCATTTTTTCTAAAAGGATTTTGTGATCAAACAAGGTCAAAATGCTTTTCTAAAATCAATTTCAATTAAATTTATCCATTTTCCAGGTTCATCCAGGTGTTTTAAAATAAAATCAATTAAATTAACGAGGTAATGAACTGTCGAACACTTAGGGATGTTACCAAATTGCTTTCGATCAGTTACTTTTAGAAGATATTTTTTCAGCCATGCGGCAAAAAAGCTTTCGTATATTCTGCTAAAAACTGACGTCGACTTGTGATCGGCCGGACACCAGAGAAGTCATTAGCTGCTAATTCTTTGGAATGGGGGTAATAAACCAAGGCCGTATCCAGGGGGGGGGGGGGTACCAGGTTTGAACCCCCCCCCCCCCCCCCCCCCCCCCCACTCTTGCGCGCCCCCCCGAAATTTTTTACCGACTCGAAAATAAGTCGAAAATTAGTAAAACCTAGGTAAAAATCGGTAAAATAAGTCGAAAAACTGAGTAAAAAATTAGTAACCCCCCCCCCCAAAAAAAGTCAAAATTAGTAAAACCCCCCCCTGAACAAAAATCCTGGATACGGCCCTGTAATAAACCCTTTCTTCCATTTCTTTGGAAAATATCCTGTTTTTGTTGTATTACTAAAAATTATCTGAAGGGGAAATGATAATTTTTTAGCAAATGCTCTAATGAGAGCAACTGGAATGTCAAAAGGGCAACGGAAGTTCTTTTTAACGAAGAGAGTTACGGGTTATAATTGCCGATGAAATATCAGCAATTAAATTATCATCTGAAGGAGTAGTTAAAATTACCGGAGGATCCTCAGGTGGAAGAGGGGGGGTAAGACTGCACAATTGAAGCAAAATGGGCATTTAAATCAATCGCAGTTTTCTCTAGAGGCTCCTAGTTCATGAAGTCAACTGGTTGAGAACTTTTACCCATTAGACTTTTTACTTTACTGAAGAACTGCGAAGGCTTGGACTCCAAAAGATTCATTTTCATAATAACTTGGTCAACTTCATTTTCATAATAATTTGCTTGTGCCTCTTTGATTTTCAATTTTATTTGGTTTGCCAACTGTTTTGCTTGGATATCTTGACCTTTTCGTATTAGGTGCAATTTATGTTTTATAAGTCGCTTTATTTTTGAATTTATGTATGGTTTATCACTAGAACAGAATTTAGTGTTACGTTCGGGAAAGCACTCGAGAAAATTTTGAATTTATATTATTATGGAATTCTTCTGCTTGGGAATCCAAGTCTTTAGCTAAAGAGACCGCGACCCAGTTTTCTCCCGTTATCCAGTCACCGAATTGCAGCAGACCATGGTCAGTGATCGGTCTTGAAGTAAGTTCGGCTACTGAATATTTAATTTTTTACTTTTTCCAAGGGGTTCCACTGTAGCATATAATGATAACTTCCACCAAGTGATGCTAGTTTACTTGGATTCTGGTAATATTCCGAAAGATTTGTCAGAATTACAGCCAGAGAAGTACTCCCCTTAGCTGTTGGGAAATCGACTACAGTTTTAAGGTTAAGTGACCTGGCCAGCGATTTGCTATCGAGTTTGTTAGCATCTCCTAGCATTACTACTCCAAAATATGGGTGAGTGATCTGGACGTAATTTATCGATTCCTGCAGCTTCTCCCAAAAAGCCTTTCTTCGCCGCAGCGGGCTGATCAGGTGAATAATAGAAAACGCACACTGCTATGGCAGAGAGTGGCCTAGGGAGTCGCGTAGGCTGGGCTTTGACCCAAATAATTTCTTCATTATCTTCAAGAAAAGGTATATTTAAAAGCTGAGGTTTAAAATCCTCGTGCACGAGGGTCATAATTCCTCCTCCTTTTTTCCCAAGAGGATGGTCATCAGGCCGAAGTTTAACAAAGAAGAAAAGTTAGGAACTTTAATAAAGTCATTAATGATCTTGTAATGTGGACCTGAAACAACAGTATAACGGCAAGCATTGAGCCGTTGTCTGAAGTTCCTTTCACTAGATTTAAACTTTCGGCGTCGCGTAAAAGAAATCCGAAGGAAATGGGTTTTGTCGGGAAACCCAAAGAAATAATGGTTTATTTTGGAAGTTTTGCCCCCTTCGCGACTAGCAGAAAGGATATTTGGGAAACTGAAGTGACAAAAATTTTCTCCTCTACAGGGAATAAATGGAGGGTGAATAGAAGGGACGGGGCTCGTTTTTGATGTGGCTGTTGATGAAGATGGATAACAGTAGAAAGGGAGGGGAAGTGGATTTTTTGGGTGTAGGGAGGGGGTTTGGGGATGGTTCCGAATGAAATTAAGTGATTGTGGGGTTGGGTTGCTCACGCGTAAGTACTTGGGGCGGAGGATTGTTTTTCGAAGGATGGATTCTGAGGTCATACTGCTCTGTATCGGGTATGCAGGTGGTAAGATGAAAGTCGAATGGAACGCGAAGTAGGGGAGGGGGGGGGGGGTCGTGAATTCTTCGGCGTCGCCCTAAAAAACGTTGGGTTTTTAAACCCATGTCAGAAGTGTTTGTTTTACAAAGTCATATTTTCAATGATTTTCCTATATAATGTGGTATCTATTACAAGCGTTTCTTCCTGTTAACAACAGCAAGAGCCTGAAATTAACGTTCTACTTTAGAGTTTATGATATATTTTTTTTTTTTTTAATTATGAAATCCCACCGTAAAAATAGAAATCCGCAAAGTTATTCAGCAGCCAATAACTTTTTGGGGAAATATCGCTAGTATTTATTAGAAATAATTGCAATCCATTGACGAGAGATTCAATTTACAGTGGACAAGGTTTTGTAAGAAGAAAAAAATAAGTTAGAGGAAAAATGGGAATATCGCGGAGATTTTTTGTTGACAAAATTTTTGGCCTTTTTCTATATCGAATTTGGTAACAATCCTTAGCACTGTAAGGCTTGGTCACGAAAAGGACCTCTTCCTGTAAATACTTGATCCAAAGTAGAATGGACTACGGGCCATGTTCCATTCAACCACTGGCTGTGAATTCTATTTCTAAATCCACCAGAATATAGCCACAAGTTACGGTCTGCCTGTGTTGGTAATGCCCACGCTGTTCTGTATTCATCGTTACACCAGGGATACTTTTTTTTTATTACAATAGGAGGCTTGAAGGAGCATGAGCATCATCTTCATTTCAATGTTCTGGTCACGTAGGTTTCGACAAGTTTGGGTGGTTAGTTATTTTCAGTAAAAGTCAACATTTTAAGTGTAAATGACGGATAGAATTGAATGGGTAGGATTGTCGTGTCAGTAGTTCATGGAAATTCTTCACGTGAGAGCCACCAGGAACTTAAGTGGCATAATCCTTTAAAAGCCTGTTTTCAATAATGCAGTGTCTTAATGGCAAGAAAACACAAAACGCAAGTATTAGTGAAAATCGAATCTATCGCAACTAAGATGCAACTGGATGGTTAATATGATATAATTAAAGCTAGAAATTTATAATATTCTTTGTTGCCCTTTTTGGGGTTTGTTTTTAAAAAGTAGTTTGATTTTTTTTAAGCTGAATTCACATGCCTGCCCAGGTAGAGACCAAATTCTAAGGTAAAATTATTTTTTTCGAACAATCATGCCTCTTTTTCATAAGATTTTCTGATTGGTCCTAAATGAAATTGTCTTGACACCGATGTCTGGACAAAGTAAGAAAAAGGTTAGTAATGAATAAATAAGAATTAGCAATTCTTAGAACTGACTAAAAACAGGTAGAAAAATATAAGTAAATATAAATATAAGAAAACAAATCAATAAAAACAATTAAAATAACATATGATATAAGTAACATCGAGGCCGCAACCAGGACTCTTTTTTTTTGGGGGGGGGGGTACAAAAAAAAAATCAAAATACGCAATCAAAACTGGCCCGACACTTCAGGCAGGCGGGCGAGCCCTATTAGGCTTTGGACTGGGTGCTTATTTGCCTGTATTTCCAGGCGACTTAACGGTCATCTGTCAATTCTAAAATTGGGTCAAACTGCCTGAGACTCTAGGCAGCCGTGCATCTCCAAAAGCTAACACAGAAGTATTTGTCCAATTGGAGTCATAGCTTCTCCCGCCGTTTTCCAAGCCGTTTACCAAAACACTTGGAAAACTATAGGTCTACCCGTTCGCCTGCGAGTCCAGGGGACTTGTCATGTGTCAATCCTAAAAACACGGTAGTCTGCCTGATACTCTAAGGCGGGCAAGCCTATTAGGCTTATGTCACTTGTTCGCCTGTGAGTCCAAGCAAATCTAGTTCCCCTTTTTTACATACAAGTTAAGTCGACATTGACCGTCATGAGTCAAACCAAAAATTTTGATAATCCCTTAGTTCTATGGCTATCTACCTTAGTTCTACCCTAGGATGGATGGATGGTTGGATGCTAGACAAATCTAGCAACAAGTGAAAATGACATGGTTTTCTATACAATCTTGAAAAAGGTTTATGCCAGCTTTGCCTCTCAATCAGACTACCTGTCTTGGCTTTGTCTCCAATTGGCCAATGACTTGATGGGAATTTGATTTTAGTCCAAAATATCGACGCAATTTTAAAAAAATACTAGTGAAGCTTCTGAATTTTTTTTTCTGATATATACGTTTCCGTGACAATTATTAATTCAGTTTTCTTATTTACTTTTCGTTAGATTTGTCTCCTTTTAAATCCAATTCTTTCAAATGTTTAGAAAACTAGAGACTAGGAAAAACTTTCAGACCTATCAATTGGTATGCTTTTGATTTCGATCATCCGCTGTTTGCGAGGGTTATCGTGCTCTTTTTCGAAAATTCCGTAAATTTTTGTTTTCGTCATTAATTCTTACTTTTAAGTTTTTTTATGCGCCCAACCCCCCTTGAATCTTTTTGCCTTTAATTATATTTGTTGCCCTGATATTTACCTAGTCAATGGTGTCAATTTGGCAGTGAACAAGGAGGACACCTTTCAAGATTTTTTTGTCCCCCCCCCACCCCGCTCCCCACAGATTTTGGAATATACTTTCTTTTGGAATTTTCATTGAAAAATGTTATTTCTGAAATTTTAACTGAAAAAAATTGAAAAAAAAACGAAATCAATTAGATTAGCCATCCCTTGATTTTGAACATTTTTGTGCTCTTCCATAAATTTTCGTCTATTAACATCACTGCTAAGGGTCCAACCTAAGCACCGAAGAACTGTCATGAGTTTCACCGAGAAGCTTGCTTCTTTCAGCTATCTCACATTTGACCTTGCAACTCTTATATGTTTCGCTGTTTCTACCACTCATTATTACTGTAATTTACAACATTTGGGTTCTTTATGCATATATTAAACACATTTCAACACAAATAAAAGAAAAAAATTTAACTGGTACTAATTTATCAGA
Source organism: Artemia sinica (assembly GCA_027921565.1). Classification (NCBI taxonomy): domain Eukaryota; kingdom Metazoa; phylum Arthropoda; class Branchiopoda; order Anostraca; family Artemiidae; genus Artemia; species Artemia sinica. The sequence goes on along the minus strand of CM051259.1, from coordinate 14,179,365 downwards.
CAGAAATTTCGTTATGGAGATTATCTCCTGTCATCAACGTCATTAGATGTTTGATGGAAGTTTTCAAAATACTCTTTTTTAAAACCATTAGTTCCATCTGGCCCTCTTGGCAGCCTAATTACAATATTATGGGACCTGAATGAGGCTCTTCTTTTTTGTAGTTTGCACCTCTTCTGTGCGGTGGCACATACACATTGGTAGCTGCGATTTCGTCTGCGTTATTTTTTGTCAACGATGGATTTTTCCATTAAACTGTCTTTTTTTTGTGATAATATGTATTTTTTACCTGGTTTTCTGCATCGGAATTGTTGGCTCCGGCACCTTTTTCATCACTGGATGGAGGATCTTTTTCTGAGTTTGGGTTTGGACCACGCCTCCACCAACTATCTGACGAGCCTTGGACAGATTTTTTCCGTGTTTTACCTGAAATATTCCTTCTGCTTTTTTTTTAATTTGAGCGCTCCCACTCTCATCTTGTTCACCATTAAAAAGAAGGCTCTTCCAGGCTCATTCCGCTCTTGAGACGCTCTATGTCCGATAACAACTTGTTCATTTTTTCTTCTTGCGAATCACGAAACGTTGATAATAGCCTCAGAATATTATCAATCCTAGTTTTGAAACTCAGGTCAGTTCCAGCAGTCACTTTCGGGATATTATATACCTTTTTAGGATCAATCACCGTTTTGCTTGGATTGAAAAAGGTTTTTTGCTGTAATACATTCTATTTCTTGCATTTTTTCCACTTCTTTTTTCAATTTGTCTATTGTTGAACTCAGCTTGTTCACTTGAAAATAAAAGCTGGATAAGATTCCATCTAAATGAGGTTTTCCAGTTTGGCTTTGGTATCTTTTCAGTTTTTCCGTAAGTGAATTTGTCTGTCTTAAAGAATCCATTATTTCCATCCGTAATCTGGAGCTTTTCTTCAGTTCTGGGGATTTATAAAACATGGATAGCATTTTGGCAATGTGGCAATCTCTTTGTCTAATTTTTCAAACGGATCAATCTGTTTGCTACCAGCCATCTTATCGATTTTTGAAAAAATGATGACCTTTTTGTCCATCTGACCTGAACTGTAATTTTTCAAGTCCGCTGTCTTAGCGTCAGGTCCCACTTTAGAAATTCTAGTAGATTTAAAGACATTCATCTTCTTCACTACTGCTCTCTTCTCTCCTACATGACACCTTAAATTTTTTTCCTTCTCAAACTTTTCAGTTTTGCTAATAACTTTATTTGACATGATAGATTGTTTGCTTTGCAATAACTTGATATTCATGAACTAAAGAAAATCACAGGAAACCGTCACTTATAAGCAAGAAGTGACGTCATTTATGACGTATGGTATTTATCTTTGATGATGTCATTTATCATTTTACCTATCAATTTAGAAAATGCATTTGCGATGACGTCATGTAAAACAAATGCAAAAGGGACCGTGCCCATTTTTTTTTATATGCTTAAGAGTATATAAACTAAATTTTGTCTACATTTTTACGAGTCGGATAAAATTTTTTTTTGAGGGGGGGGGAGGATGACCGAAGACACACCAGGGAACGGGACTTCAGTTAGCAGCTCAAATGTGAAAGGTTTCATTGTTTTGCTTCTTTAGGAAAGCGCCAATCAATTTTACGACGCCTTCAATGGGACCGCCTTCAATACGTTCGAAACAAAACATCTGTCATCTCGTCTACATTGCTCGAGTTGAGGTACAGAAGTCTTGTGAAGGAGCAAGCCTACCTCTTGGCGGTTGCACTGAACTACCCACCTGTCCTGTTTGTCTTGAGAGAATGGATGAAAGTGTTGACGGTATTCTTACAATTTTATGCAACCATAGCTTTCATGCTGCGTGTTTGGCTCAATGGGAAGACACTAGGTAAATGTTAAAGATTATATTTTACTAACGAATATTTGAGGTAAATGTCTCGGTGTATGGAATAAATCTGGTAATTAAAATCAGCAGATAAAATTGCTTGTATTATGTCCATAAGACTAAAATTTTCAATAACGGTTACTGATTGAGGAGCCTGTCGCTTCCTGAACAGGTAAATTTTCGCTCCTTTGTTTTCAGAGAATATATCTTTCCACCTAAAAGTGAGTCGAAACTTTAGTTTCTACTACTGCTATGGAAAAAGAAATATTCCTTACAAATGAATTCCTGCAAACCGAAGCATAATTCTGTCAATAGAGACGACCAATTTTCTTTTGAAGATTCACGCTTCGAGATAAGTTTCTTACAAGCAAAAATAAAATTCCAAAGCTGCTTGGCAGAATCTGTCTCAGATTGAATGTGCTGAAAGAGAACTCAATTTTTTGTGTCTTATGATTTGTCACTAATGGATCATTGAACTTCATTGTTTCGGATTATTAAATATAAAAAAAAAAATAGTGAGTTAATGAATATTAAATCAATTCTGGATTAGAATTAATAAGGATTAATAAAGATTAATAGAATTAGTAAGGTTAAATTGGATTAATGAGGATTAATGGATTTTTAAAGACACGAAGAACAAAGCCGTCGGTTGTGCTTTGTAAATTATTATATCTCGAAGGAACAATCGGTGTGCCTTGGTTTGGAAAGAGTCAAAGAAGCTACCCTAAACTAGGCAGGTCTAAGCCTTAAATCACCAATTTGTTTTCTGTTAGAGATGGTAGTTGCATGCGCTGAAACAGAATTTGCATGATTGTTTCCAATGATTTATCTACGATGTATCGCTGTATTGGTACATTTGACAAAAAAAAGAAAAGAAATTCCAACTCATCCTTTGTCAATAGCGGTAATTTTGTTTGTCTATGACATCGTTATAGTGTCATCAGACATCGTTAGTGGCTATTAACGACGCTTGTTGGCTGCTGGGTCCTTCCTTCAGGCCCTGCAGTATGTTGCTGCAGCTGAGTCCGAACTCTGAGCCCTGTATTACCACCAAGCTGAAATCAAAATCTTTATTGGGTCAACACCATCGATGTATTATTTTAAAAAATAAAAAATTGCACACTTATGCAAACGTAATGCAGACTTGTCACCAAGTCTTTTTTTTGCACTCATTCGTACAACTTTATACGTTTATTACCCGCGATAATTGCCTTCAACCTTTTCGCCTGAATTGCTTGCAAAGAAGAAAAAGCGTAAGGAACTCACGAAATCCCTTGTGGTTTCCACATTGATTGTCCTTTTCGACCAACCGTCTTGGGCTAAACAGAAAGCAAATCATCTTCGTCTGGGGTGGGAGGATGTAATAAAGAAAGATTTAAAGCAAATGGGAACTTCCTGGGAGGGTGTGAAGAGGGAGGCTTTGAATAGATTGGGATGGAGGAGGAGGAGCGTGCGTAGCTGTGTTGGCCTCATGCGGCTTGGTGCTGCGGTGAGTTTTTAGTGATAGTAGTAGTATATTTGTCCACACTGAGCTGTTCGCTGGGTCGACCGGTTATAAAACAAAAATGATTTTTGCATGAACAAATGCTTAATATTCATGAGAACCAAAATTTGACTATAGCATAGGTTAAATAGCGCTCAAGGTATCTTATGTTTTGTTTAATATATTCCCCGAGTTCCATATAGCTCATTGAAATCGATTGCAATAGATATTTCGTCACTGAGAGGCAATGAAAACGATTCTTTTTTTTAAAGAGATAGGTTTTCATTGGCTGATAGTGAGAAAACTCAATTGCAGTAGATTGTAATTACCTATAAAAGGGCTTTCGTGAAAAGCTGTGGCAAAAAAGTGCAAAAGTGTGGCAAAAAAGCTGTGGCAAGGGTTGTGTCGACCTCATAGTTTTTGTTATGTGATGTTTGAACTAATTTGACAAAATGGCTATCTCAAATTTTTTATCAGTTGGGTTTGGGGAGAAATGGGCGTGGCGGCGTAGTTTCCTTCTGATGTCTTTTGACCCTTAAAAAGTGAACTAGAACTTTCAATCACCTTTGAAATCAGCCTTCTCTGAAGTTTATAAGAGCACCCCTTCCATATACGAGCACCCCTAAGATCCATATATGCCCGTGGTCGCCCCAGGGCATAAATTACAACGCCTGCCTCCGGGCTCTGGGTGGTTGCTTTCGACCTCGGAGTTTTTCAACAGATGCATTTAGGGAAAAAAAAGCGTGAGAGAGGGGGCTAGTTGCCCTCCGATCACTTTTGACTTTGAAAAAAAAGGCACTAGAACTTCCAATTTCAAATCGAATGAGCCCCCTCAGAAGTTTATTACGATCACCCTTTCCATATGAATTGCCCCTGGGGAAAAAATAATAAAAACATTGAAGCCTTATGGCCTTTACTATGGGCAACGCTATAGCATTGCCTCTGATTTATTTCATAACTGAGATATTTCTAGAAGAGGCTCTTTTTGGAAATTCTAGAAAGAAGTTCATAGTTGTAAATTTTTATTTTAGGGAATAGAATTTTTGTTTTAGGGAATAAGAAAAATAGGCATAATTTCTTAAATAGTGCCAAGTGAGATATTTCTCTTGTTAGACAGTTTCTTACAAAAAACGCATCTTTTTGCTTTCGGTACCAACGGCAGGGATTGGTTCTTTGCATTTCGTACGTAGAACAGCTGCAAATGATTTTGTATATTTGGCTGGATGAATAATTTCATAGTGGCAAGCTATAAAAGTGGCAGACTGTAAAATTTTTTCGTCTATAAGCTTAGCTTTTAATCTTTAATGCCTTTACTTAGCCAATTTTACATATATAATAAAAGTAAAGGCCATATTAAACATAAGACCAGAAGAAATAAAAATCTACAATAATTAAATCTCAAACCGACCAGAAATTACTATTAAAGAATAAACGAAACCCAAAACGAACAGAAATTAAATAAAACTATCATAGAGAAAAAACATACAGCAGGTACTAATATAAATGAATAAATAAATTTTAAAACGAGTAAAGTTTCCATTGAATGTGCAAATCAAGCTTAAAACGAACAAAAATATTTTGCTATTCGAAGTATAAATGAAACCCAGAACGAACAGAAATTAAATTAACAGCCATAGCAAACAAACATACAATAGGTACTAATGTAAATGAATAAATAAATCTAAAACAAGTGAAACTTAAATTGAATATGCAAATCAAGCTTGAAACGAAGAAAAATCCCTGCAAACAAGAGTTTGTGTACTGCCTCCTTCTCTCCCTGTAAAAGTCTAAAACCTACTGCGTCATTGGCGCATTACTGAAAACTATGTGTCTTGAACAGCCTTGGAAAGTACAAATAAAATCAAACAGAATATTTGATATATAATGACATTAATTGTTGTATTTCACTGTAATATTTTATTTTCACTTTCAAAGCTGTAATAACTGGAAAAGAAAATATATGGAATATAATTCGTTTTCAGTGAAGCGCCAATGACGCAGTACGCTTTAGACTTTTACAGTTAGGGATGGGAACAGTATCCAAACTCTTGTTTGTAGGGATTTTGTTCTGATTATACTGACATTAAGTGTTGAAAGCTCATCAGTTCAAAATCAAATTTTACTATAATTTCTATGTTTATTTTCAGTGTTGTTACAAGTACAAAGAAATATTTGTAATATAATTCGTTTTCAGTAAAGCGCCAGTGACGCAGTAGGTTTCAGGCTTTTGTAGTGAGAGAAGGAAACAGCATCCGAACTCTTGTTTGTAGGGATTTTTTTCGTTTCAAGCTTAATTTGTATATTCAGTTTAAGTCTCACTCGTTCTAAGATTTATTTATTCATTTATATTAGTACTTATTGTATGTTTGTTTGCTGCCGTTGTTAATTAAATTTCTGTTCGTTTTTGGGTTTCATTTATGCTTCAATAGCAGAATATTTTTGTTCGTTATAAGCTTGAGTTGCATTTTCAATAGAAGCTTTACTCGTTTTAAGATCTTATTTATTCATTTATATTAGTACCTGTTGTATGTTTTTTGCTGTGATTGTTAATTTAATTTCTATTCGTTTTGGGTTTCATTTATTCTTTAATAGTAATTTCTGGTCGTTTTGAGCTTGATTTATTGTAGATTTTATTTCTTCTGATCTTAAGTTTAATATGGTCTTTACTTCTCTTTGAAAAACTTCTTTTTCGGAATTTTTTTTTTTTAATTAATCAAAATAAAAAGTACACAGTTGAAATTGTTTTTGCCGAATACCCTATGCAGTATGTTTACTGTCCCTCCATCTTGAAAACCTTGAGAATCAATGAACACTCCTTTTTTAATTTTCTTTTTTTTTTTCCAAGTATAACATGCTCCTAATAGAAGATAATAGAGAGGTGATGAATGGTTTATTCGAAAGCTAAGGCTTATATTACGAGTTTATATATATATATATATATATATATATATATATATATATATATATATATATATATATATATACTATATATATATATATATATATATATATATATATATATATATATATATATATATATATATATATATATATATATATATTTATATATATATATATATATATATATATATTATATATATATATATATATATAATATATATATATATATATATACTATAGTATCCTATATAATAGCAATATAATATATTCCGTAATATATATATATAATAAAAATATTATTCAGCATGTTTCTGTAGAAACTGTGGAGTGAAACAATGCCATTCTCAGAGGGAAGAAAGCTTGACGAATTCATTTAAAAATGCAAACTAAAAGTATTAGAGGTTTACAATTTTCCATCAAGTGATTTGCAACTACCTATAAAGAGCAAACACTATTTTTGATCAGCATGTTTCTAAAACTGTGGAGTGAAACAAAATTCTCAGTTGACGTTCATTTAGAAATGCAACTAACATGCTGATTCAATACAGTGATTTGCAATTATGAAAACAATTTTGATAATTGTCTAAAACCCCTAAGTATGATTTTTTGACAAATTGAAATAAAACGTTTACCGTTGAAATCGCCACCGTAATGTCTGTTGACTGGCCGGCTTCTGCCCTTCACCTTGAAAAACAAAGGCAATTGTGATTTTCCATGGTAGCACTTATGTAGCCCTTTTTTTCCGAGCGCTAGCACTCTGCTGGAAAATCGTAGAGAGATAGCGTCCCTTTAGAGAGGAATCGTAAAATCGTAGAGAGAAAGGGCGCGATTTCTTTGTTTCTTACAAATAGCTTCAGGGATCAAGCTAGCTTAGTAAGGTAGGCAAAATTCTGTTTCCCGAGATTTTTTTTCTAATTTCCACCCTGACAATTTTTTTTAGCTAACACTTTTGCCTTTTTTTGCCCCGGAATAACAGAAAAAAAAAAGACTGATTAACCCCAACTTTCAAGTTAAAATAACGTTAGGATTTTTAACTCAGTTATTGAAGGTATGCTCTGAACGAGTTCTATATCCAAGTTTATTACTCAAGTTGAGATGTTTTTAAATAGACCGTTTGTAATTTCTCTTTCAGTTGTATTTCTCGCCACATTTGCAGCTATAGGTCTCGCCATATTTTTTATTGGTTGGAGGAGGACTATAGCATTTAATTGACAAATTGATTGTTTTGACATACTTTTTCTTTGCCAAGAATAAAGGATATGCGGGTTCTTTGCTACAATGGCCTTCTGACTTTTGCTAATTTTGACGCAAGATCCCACTTCTAACTAAAAACTTTAATTACAAATTTATTACTGCATTACAAATGGAAAACTTATGTTTATAGGATTTTGTAGGTCTGTTCCGGTTTAACTTTATCCCAGCCCCCCCCCGGCTAATACTTGGATAAAGACCTAGGTTACTATCGTAAGTGATTCTGTTGTTTCACATTCCAATCGTCGTTGGAGAAAAAAGGAGACTGGTTTCTTCTAATATTTCTCAGTCGCAAAATCTCTTTTGGTTTCTTACAAAAAAAATTCAGGGACTATTTTTTCAAAATATTCAGGGAGCACTGCGTAGCTAAACTATTTTGCAGTGCTGATTTTTTTTTTTGCGTCTGAGCTTGTATTTTGCCCTTTCCGCCAGGTTAATACATTTCTGAAAATTGATAACTACAAACTTTGTTAGCTAACACGCGGACGGTGAAAGAAAGCCTGTATTTTTCCTTCGAACGCGAGCTTCAGACGTACTAAAACAGTGAGATGGCTTTAATAACCCCGACCTTCAGCGCGGTAACAAGCTTCGTCTTGTTCACTCCTTTTTTTTTTCTCAAACTACTACAAGTAGTGATTATTTTTTTAATTCATGTTTTTATAATTATTTTTAATAAAATGAACAAAAAAATTAAACAGAAAAAAAAAAAAAAAGTTTTTTGATGGAAATAAAGAGCGAAGTTGAACTTCAAACGAGCAGAAACTGCTGTCTCGTAACCTGTGCAGCAAATATCTATAGAATTACTGTCAATAAACCGATTATGCAAAAAGTAACTATTTGTTTTATAGATATACGTTGCATAGGCTGTTAAACAATAATTTTTCTTCGTTTCAAGTTTCAACTTCGCTTATTGCTTCCATTAGAAACGATTTGTTTTGAATTTATGAGACGCTTGACATGAATCCAAGATTGAGTTTATAGATGAGAAGAAGGAATACTGCCACTTTTGTAGTCTACATTAAAAGTATTCAAGTCTACGAATATTACAAGGTAATCCAAGATTGAGCTTATAAATGAGAAGTAGGAATATTGCTACTTTTATAGTCTACATTACAAGTATCCAGGTCTACGAATATTACAAGCATCTATTACAGGTAATCCAAGATTGAGCTTATAAATGAGAAGTAGGAATACTGTCACTTTTGCAGTCTACATTACAGGTATCCAAGTCTACGAATATTACAAGCATCCATTACAGGTAATCCAATACGGAGCTTAGAAATGAGAAGAAGGAATACTGCCACTTTTGCAGTCTACATTACAAGTATCCAAGTTACGAATATTACAAGCATCCATTACAGGTAATCCAATACGGAGCTTAGAATGAAAAGAAGGAATACTGCCACTTTTGCAGTCTACATTACAAGTATCCAAGTATACGAATATTACAAGCATCTATTACAGGTAATCCAAGATTGAGCTTATAAATGAGAAGTAGGAATACTGTCCACTTTTGCAGTCTACATTACAGGTATCCAAGTCTACGAATATTACAAGCATCCGTTACAGGTAATCCAATACGGAGCTTAGAAATGAAAAGAAGGAATACTGCCACTTTTGCAGTCTACATTACAAGTATCCAAGTATACGAATATTACAAGCATCTATTACAGGTAATCCAAGACGGAGCTTATAAATGAAAAGAAGGAATACTGTCACTTTTGCCAGTCTTTTACAGTATCCAAGTCTACAATATTACAAGGTAATCCAAGATTGAGCTTATAAATGAAAGTAGGAATATTGCAACTTTTATAGTCTACATTACAAGTATCCAGGTACGGAATATTACAAATCTAAAACAGGTAATCCAAGATTGAGCTTATAAATGAGAAGTAGGAATACTGTCACTTTTGCAGTCTACATTACAGGTACCAAGTCTACGAATATTACAAGCATCCATTACAGGTAATCCAATACGGAGCTTAGAAATGAAAAGAAGGAATACTGCCACTTTTTCAGTCTACATTACAAGTATCCAAGTCTACGAATATTACAAGCATCCATTACAGGTAATCCAATACGGAGCTTAGAAATGAAAAGAAGGAATACTGCCACTTTTTGCAGTCTACATTACAAGTATCCAAGTCTACGAATATTACAAGCATCCGTTACAGGTAATCCAATACGGAGCTTAGAAATGAAAAGAAGGAATACTGCCACTTTTGCAGTCTACATTACAAGTATCCAAGTCTACGAATATTACAAGCATCCATTACAGGTAATCCAATACGGAGCTTAGAAATGAAAAGAAGGAATACTGCCACTTTTGCAGTCTACATTACAAGTATCCAAGTCTACGAATATTACAAGCATCCATCCATTACAGGTAATCCAATACGGAGCTTAGAAATGAGAAGTAGGAATATGGCTACTTTTATAGTCTACATTACAAGTATCCAAGTCTACGAATATTACAAGCATCCATTAAGGTAATCCAATACGGAGCTTAGAAATGAAAAGAAGGAATACTGCCACTTTTGCAGTCTACATTACAAGTATCCAAGTCTACGAATATTACAAGCATCCATTACAGGTAATCCAATACGGAGCTTAGAAATGAAAAGAAGGAATACTGCCACTTTTGCAGTCTACATTACAAGTATCCAAGTCTACGAATATTACAAGCATCCATTACAGGTAATCCAATACGGAGCTTAGAAATGAAAAGAAGGAATACTGCCACTTTTGCAGTCTACATTACAAGTATCCAAGTCTACGAATATTACAAGCATCCATTACAGGTAATCCAATACGGAGCTTAGAAATGAAAAGAAGGAATACTGCCACTTTTGCAGTCTACATTACAAGTATCCAAGTCTACGAATATTACAAGCATCCATTACAGGTAATCCAATACGGAGCTTAGAAATGAAAAAGGAGGAATACTGCCACTTTTGCAGTCTACATTACAAGTATCCAAGTCTACGAATATTACATTAGCATCCATTACAAGTAATCCAATACGGAGCTTAGCTTATAAATGAGAAGTAGGAATATGCCTACTTTTATAGTCTACATTACAAGTATCCAGGTCTACGAATATTACAAGCATCTATACAGGTAATCCAAGATTGAGCTTATAAATGAGAAGTAGGAATACTGTCACTTTTGCTTCTACATTACAGTATCCAAGTCTACGATTTACAGGTAATCCAAGTCTTATAAATGAAAGAAGGAATACTGCCACTTTTGCAGTCTACATTACAAGTATCCAAGTCTACGAATATTACAAGCATCCATACAGGTAATCCAATACGGAGCTTAGAAATGAAAAGAAGGAATACTGCCACTTTTGCAGTCTACATTACAAGTATCCAAGTCTACGAATATTACAAGCATCCATTACAGGTAATCCAATACGGAGCTTAGAAATGAAAAGAAGGAATACTGCCACTTTTGCAGTCTATATTACAAGTATCCAAGTCTCCGAATATTACAACGAATCCAAGACAAGCTTATCCACTTTTATAGTCTACATTACAAGTATCCAGGAATATTACAAGCATCTATTACAGGTAATCCAAGATTGGAGCTTATAAATGAAAAGAAGGAATACTGCACTTTTGCAGTCTACATTACAAGTATCCAAGTCTACGAATATTACAAGCATCCATTACAGGTAATCCAATACGGAGCTTAGAAATGAAAAGAAGGAATACTGCCACTTTTGCAGTCTACATTACAAGTATCCAAGTCTACGAATATTACAAGCATCCATTACAGGTAATCCAATACGGAGCTTAGAAATGAAAAGAAGGAATACTGCCACTTTTGCAGTCTACATTACAAGTATCCAAGTCTACGAATATTACAAGCATCCATTACAGGTAATCCAATACGGAGCTTAGAAATGAAAAGAAGGAATACTGCCACTTTTGCAGTCTACATTACAGTATCCAAGTCTACAGATATTACAAGCATCCATTACAGGTAATCCAATACGGAGCTTAGAAATGAAAAGAAGGAATACTGTCACTTTTGCAGTCTACATTACAGGTATCCAAGTCTACGAATATTACAAGCATCCATTACAGGTAATCCAATACGGAGCTTAGAAATGAAAAGAAGGAATACTGCCACTTTTTCAGTCTACATTACAAGTATCCAAGTCTACGAATATTACAAGCATCCATTACAGGTAATCCAATACGGAGCTTAGAAATGAAAAGAAGGAATACTGCCACTTTTGCAGTCTACATTACAAGTATCCAAGTCTACGAATATTACAAGCATCCATTACAGGTAATCCAATACGGAGCTTAGAAATGAAAAGAAGAAATACTGCCACTTTTGCAGTCTACATTACAAGTATCCAAGTCTACGAATATTACAAGCATCCATTACAGGTAATCCAATACGGAGCTTAGAAATGAAAAGTAGGAATACTGCCACTTTTGCAGTCTACATTAAAAGTATCCAGGTCTACGAATATTACAAGCATCTATTACAGGTAATCCAAGATTGAGCTTATAAATGAGAAGTAGGAATATTGCTACTTTTATAGTTTACATTACAAGTATCCAGGTCTACGAATATTACAAGCATCTATTACAGGTAATCCAAGATTGAGCTTATAATTGAGAAGTAGGAATACTGTCACTTTTGCAGTCTACATTACAGGTATCCAAGTCTACGAATATTACAAGGTAATCCAAGATTGAGCTTATAAATGAGAAGTAGGAATATTGCTACTTTTATAGTCTACATTACAAGTATCCAGGTCTACGAATATTACAAGCATCTAATACAGGTAATCCAAGATTGAGCTTATAAATGAGAAGTAGGAATACTGTCCTTTTTTGCAGTCTACATTACAGGTATCCAAGTCTACGAATATTACAAGCATCCATTACAGGTAATCCAATACGGAGCTTAGAAATGAAAAAGAAGGAATACTGCCACTTTTTCAGTCTACATTACAGTATCCAAGTCTACGAATATTACAAGCATCCATTACAGGTAATCCAATACGGAGCTTAGAAATGAAAAGAAGGAATACTGCCACTTTTGCAGTCTACATTACAAGTATCCAAGTCTACGAATGTTACAAGCATCCATTACAGGTAATCCAATACGGAGCTTAGAAATGAAAAGAAGGAATACTGCCACTTTTGCAGTCTACATTACAAGTATCCAAGTCTACGAATATTACAAGCATCCATTACAGGTAATCCAATACGGAGCTTAGAAATGAAAAGAAGGAATACTGCCACTTTTCAGTCTACATTACAAGTATCCAAGTCTACGAATATTACAAGCATCCATTACAGGTAATCCAATACGGAGCTTAGAAATGAAAAGTAGGAATACTGCCACTTTTGCAGTCTACATTACAAGTATCCAAGTCTACGAATATTACAAGCATCCATTACAAGTAATCCAATACGGAGCTTAGAAATGAAAAGAAGGAATACTGCCACTTTTGCAGTCTACATTACAAGTATCCAAGTCTACGAATATTACAAGCATCCATTACAGGTAATCCAATACGGAGCTTAGAAATGAAAAGAAGGAATACTGCCACTTTTGCAGTCTACATTACAAGTATCCAAGTCTACGAATATTACAAGCATCCATTACAGGTAATCCAATACGGAGCTTAGAAATGAAAAAAGAAGGAATACTGCCACTTTTGCAGTCTACATTACAAGTATCCAAGTCTACGAATATTACAAGCATCCATTACAGGTAATCCAGTACGGAGCTTAGAAATGAAAAGAAGGAATACTGCCACTTTTGCAGTCTACATTAAAAGTATCCAAGTCTACGAATATTACAAGCATCCATTACAGGTAATCCAATACGGAGCTTAGAAATGAAAAGAAGGAATACTGTCACTTTTGCAGTCTACATTACAGGTATCCAAGTCTACGAATTTTACAAGCATCCATTACAGGTAATCCAATACGGAGCTTAGAAATGAAAAGAAGGAATACTGCCACTTTTGCAGTCTACCATTACAAGTATCCAAGTCTACGAATATTACAAGCATCCATTACAAGTAATCCAATACGGAGCTTAGAAATGAAAAGAAGGAATACTGCCACTTTTGCAGTCTACATTACAAGTATCCAAGTCTACGAATATTACAAGCATCCATTACAGGTAATCCAATACGGAGCTTAGAAATGAAAAGAAGGAATACTGACACTTTTGCAGTCTACATTACAAGTATCCAAGTCTACGAATATTACAAGCATCCATTACAGGTAATCCAATACGGAGCTTAGAAATGAAAAGAAGGAATACTGTCACTTTTGCAGTCTACATTACAAGGTATCCAAGTCTACGAATATTACAAGCATCCATTACAGGTAATCCAATACGGAGCTTAGAAATGAAAAGAAGGAATACTGCCACTTTTGCAGTCTACATTACAAGTATCCAAGTCTACGAATATTACAAGCATCCATTACAAGTAATCCAATACGGAGCTTAGAAATGAAAAGAAGGAATACTGCCACTTTTGCAGTCTACATTACAAGTATCCAAGTGTACGAATATTACAAGCATCCATTACAGGTAATCCAATACGGAGCTTAGAAATGAAAAGAAGGAATACTGCCACTTTTGCAGTCTACATTACAAGTATCCAAGTCTACGAATATTACAAGCATCCATTACAGGTAATCCAATACGGAGCTTAGAAATGAAAAGAAGGAATACTGCCACTTTTGCAGTCTACATTACAAGTATCCAAGTCTACGAATATTACAAGCATCCATTACAGGTAATCCAATACGGAGCTTAGAAATGAAAAGAAGGAATACTGTCACTTTTGCAGTCTACATTACAAGGTATCCAAGTCTACGAATATTACAAGCATCCATTACAGGTAATCCAATACGGAGCTTAGAAATGAAAAGAAGGAATACTGCCACTTTTGCAGTCTACATTACAAGTATCCAAGTCTACGAATATTACAAGCATCCATTACAAGTAATCCAATACGGAGCTTAGAAATGAAAAGAGAAGGAATACTGCCACTTTTGCAGTCTACATTACAAGTATCCAAGTCTACGAGTATTACAAGCATCCATTACAGGTAATCCAATACGGAGCTTAGAAATGAAAAGAAGGAATACTGCCACTTTTGCAGTCTACATTACAAGTATCCAAGTCTACAAATATTACAAGCATCCATTACAGGTAATCCAATACGGAGCTTAGAAATGAAAAGAAGGAATACTGCCACTTTTGCAGTCTACATTACAAGTATCCAAGTCTACGAATATTACAAGCATCCATACAGGTAATCCAATACGGAGCTTAGAAATGAAAAGAAGGAATACTGCCACTTTTGCAGTCTACATTACAAGTATCCAAGTCTACGAATATTACAAGCATCCATTACAGGTAATCCAATACGGAGCTTAGAAATGAAAAGAAGGAATACTGCCACTTTTGCAGTCTACATTACAAGTATCCAAGTATACGAATATTACAAGCATCTATTACAGGTAATCCAAGATTGAGCTTATAATTGAGAAGTAGGAATACTTTCACTTTTGCAGTCTACATTACAGGTATCCAAGTCTACGAATATTACAAGGTAATCCAAGATTGAGCTTATAAATGAGAAGTAGGAATATTGCTACTTTTATAGTCTACATTACAAGTATCCAGGTCTACGAATATTACAAGCATCTAATACAGGTAATCCAAGATTGAGCTTATAAATGAGAAGTAGGAATACTGTCACTTTTGCAGTCTACATTACAGGTATCCAAGTCTACGAATATTACAAGCATCCATTACAGGTAATCCAATACGGAGCTTAGAAATGAAAAGAAGGAATACTGCCACTTTTGCAGTCTACATTACAAGTATCCAAGTCTACGAATATTACAAGCATCCATTACAGGTAATCCAATACGGAGCTTAGAAATGAAAAGAAGGAATACTGCCACTTTTGCAGTCTACATTACAAGTATCCAAGTCTACGAATATTACAAGCATCCATTACAGGTTATCCAATACGGAGCTTAGAAATGAAAAGAAGGAATACTGCCACTTTTGCAGTCTACATTACAAGTTTTATCGTGGCTAAATATGGAAAATAATGTTCAGTTACGCTATCTATGGAATATAAGCTCCTTTTTGTCGATGACATCAAAGAAACAGTTTTTCAGTTATACTTCTTCGGTTGTTTGTTATAACCAAAATACAATATTTATCTACATTTTTAGGTTTAAAATTTTGCGTTAGAGGATCAAAATGTATTAATTATTTACTGTACTTCCTAGCCTTGCATAACATCAACAGTAATAATTAGGCTTTGTGAATTGCTCTATAATCTCCTTTTTTGGAGTCATGTACCCGAAGTGAAATTCTCTCAGCAAAATTTGGTGACCACTTCTTTTTTTTTTCAGTTGTCCGGTCTGTCGCCACGCCCAAACACCAGAAGTGGCAACTGATAATTTGTGCCAGGCGTGTGGATCAAGTGAATCATTGTGGATTTGTTTAGTCTGTGGGCATGTTGGCTGTGGTCGTTATGTCGGTGGTCATGCGTATAAGTTAGTAGCAGCATTTAATTTTTTAATTTAGCATTTTCGGGCCAAAAGAAAAAGGTTATATCTAATATCTTGTTTGGAAATAAATTAGAAAACAGGACAAATTCCTTTAGAAAGGGATCCTGATCCATTGGTTGAATTCGTCGACGGTGTATTTACTTGATGGTGTAGTCTGATCAAGATTTGGGGCGAAAACGTTACAGTTGTATTTGTCAAAGAATACGAAGCGTGAATTTTTGTAGGATAAACCAAACGACAACGCGCTTAGTTTCACTGGCAATTTTTAGCAGATATCTTCATTGTGACATGTTTCTGATACACTTTGTTGTTCGGACAGAAAAGACTTCCCTGAAAAAGATTAAAATAACTTTCTGGAAAAGATTAAAAAAGATTAACTGAAAAAGATTAAAAAACGTTAAATAATCTTTTTTTAAAAAAGATTAAATAAAGTCAAAGAACTTCTCCTCTTCTTCAAAATGATGATAATAAAAAATTGGACCTTTCAGCTTGAGCATGACTACATATTCCAAGTTTTGTCCCGATATTAACTTAGACATTTATAAGAAGGCTTTTTTTATAAGGATAAATGGCTCGCCTGGATAGTTTACTTTCTAAATGAAAAGACACATAGATGGAGACAGATACTTTCTTTTATTAATTAAAAAAAAACGTTCCAAAAAAAGAAGTTTTAAAGAAAATTAAAGAGCCATATTAAATCCTAAGACGGTTAGAAATAAACTTCTATTGTAATTTAATCTGAAAAAGAATGAAATCACTATCAAAGAATAAATGAAACGCAAAGCGGACATAAATTAAAATAAATAATCATGTCGAACTTAAAGATAACAGGACCTGACAGAGATGAATAGTTAAATCCTAAAACGAGTAAAATTAAAACGAATACCCAAGTCAAACTGAAAATGAACAGAAATTTGTACAAAAACGAGTTGGCTACTGTCCCTCCCCCTCCTAATAGTAAACCTTCTAGATTCTATTGCGTCATTCGTGTTTTATTGAAAACTTATGTCCATCTTGAACTGTGTGCTTTAACTCTTCAAGACATCAACGACAAATAAAAAGTAAAGTCACTATAATAATCACGATTGGAAAGAACTTATGAAATAACTGAATGTTTAATACATAATGGTATTAATTCCTAGAAATCTCAGCAATTTAAGATTCGAGATGTTAATTTATAGAATTTTTATTTTCAGTAAATCTCAAAAGACACAATACACTTTAGAAAATTGACTTCAAGGGGGGAGGGGAGTCGTACCCAAAATCACGTTTGTAGTAATTTCTGTTTGTTCTAAGTTTGAATTGAGCATTCGTTTTAATTTCTCATTATGTTTGATGTGATTATTTATTTTAATTTTTTGTTTTTTTTTTTTTGTCTCTTTTATTCTTTGATAGTAATATAGGTTCCTTTTAATATTAAATTACAATGGACCTTTATTTCTGCTCGTTTTAGGATTTAATATGGCTCTTTACTTCTATTTGATAAACCTCTCTCCGGAAAGTCTTTTTAAGATTAATTTTTGTTCGTGTTTGATTACCAAAGTTCTATAATTGGTTTTATTATTTAATTTAAATTCTGAAGTTGTAAAAGTGATCAGAGTATTGTTTTTGGTTGTACTCAATATAATTATTGCACAAATTTCTTTCAATTTTAATTCAAAGTTTTGAACGGTTCTTGAACCGAGATTTCAATTCAACAGCAATTTACGAATAATGTCTCGAGAGAATCCTCATGGGAGAATGTTTAAAAGAAACAATATGAACGAAAATGGAATAATTATAAATGTATATCAGAGGTATCACTCTGCCCTCTTTATTTCTGACTCTTTAAACTCTTTTATTTTTACTTTGACGTAAGCGCTTGCTTGGTGTGGTGTGGTAAAGATGTCATTCTGACAGCGTGGGTGCTCATAATGTCTTTTGATTGACTTTAACATCAATTTCAACATTATTAGAAAATTCAAAAATAATCCCCTATATGTTCTTCACATAGGGGATTATGTTATACGCCTTTTTGACAATCTGGGTGTACATAGTGTTTATTCGTCTACGTCAACATTCCCTGAAAACTTCGATTTCCCCTTTCTCAATAATAAATTTTGTGTATAAACAGGGGGTAATTTGCATAGTTTGGAACCCTTGCCCCGGGGGCTGAGGAGGGTTTATTTCTGGAGGCATAGTTACCTGGCCTTTTGACTGTTTTGAACAAAATGGCTATCTCAATTTTAACTAGTGCTGAAGGGGGCAGCTGAAAATGGTTAGGAAGGGGAGGGGCTGGTGGCCCTCTGATCACTTCTCAACATCCCCCTCAACTATCCCTGAAAGTTTCAACTTGATACCTTTAGATGATCCTGAGATATTGTTGATACACCCTTTTGACAACCAGAATGTACATAGTAATTTTTATTTTGTTGAACATTTCCTGAAAGTTTCACATTAATACTCTAAGGTGTTTTGGAGTATGTAGCAAAGAAGAAAAAATAATAAATGTCAAATAAAATCAAATTGGCGAGAAAAAAACGAGGGACAGGCACAATTTACAAAGAAGGAGCATTGGGCCTGCCTTTGCTAAAGACCTACAATTCTCTTGTAGGTTTTTGTTTGTTTTGTTTTTTTAAAACTCTTTGTCTCCTGCCGCTGAAATGTGAGCAAACATTGAAACTAGCGCTTGATTGATACATTTTATACTTTGATATACATAAGTTATGTACAAAGATTTTGTTACTCTGAAATGGTGAAAAATTTGCTTTATTGTTACTTTCACAGGTCTTTGTTGATAATACATCGTCGATTTTGATTTCATTTGTTTATGACTAAATTGATATTGCATTGAGGGCCCAATTGGAAATAAACCAAGCCGATATGTTGACATCAAAGAGTGATTTCAGAATGCACAAAACGTGTCGTGAACATACCCACTGTAGCCACAGGCCTAACTCAGAATGCAACCAGAGGATTTTTACTGGGTGGGAGATCGTGTGCTGAAAATATAAAAACAGTTTATGCCTCGAATTTTTCTTTAAAGTCAACCTCCCGAGGTGCCCCCTTCTTGTGTGCAAGTAGGGCTCTACGGCTTTAGGCTAACTCAGGGGTGAAATAAATTGGATATCTTAAAATATTAGTCCGAGGCTGTCTTAGAAAAATTAAAACAGAGAACCAGAGACAAAAATTATTTAGAAATGTGCCTCCTTCCTGTCTTAGAAATGCCTCCTTCCTGTCTTAGAAAAATTAAAACTGAGAACCAGAGACTAAAATTATTTAGAAATATTTTTCTTCGCCAAGTTTCAAGGTACAAGCAGAGTTTTGCGTAACGATTTTTTTTTTTTTGGTAGAATTTGGAATCGTCAAAAAGTGTCTTTGATTCTTTGCAACTCGTTTCCCTAAAACAAGATTCTGGCGGCTAAATCGTTGCATTTATAAAATTTATATGATTAGTTCAACAAGCGAAACGATATAACGCTTCCCCCCATAGGATTGGTAGTTTCCCGTGGAATTATTTATGAAACCTAATCACAGTTAATTGAATTTTGACAATTAAGCTCAATAACGCACTTTTTATTGAACATTTAAGTTTTTGTCGATGTACATCTAGCTTTAGTTCTAATTTTGACAACTTTCGGTTTAAATTTCAGACACTTCCTGGAAACTTATCACTGTTACGCAATGCAGTTAGGTAATAGCCGAGTATGGGATTACGTTGGTGACAACTTTGTACATCGTTTGATTGCTTCAAAGTCTGATGGAAAGATGGTTCAGTTTGAAGACAGCCGAAATTCAGACTTTTTTGAGGTAGTTCCTCTCTTTTAAATAGAAATAGAAAACTGTGGTCTGGTAGAAATGTCGAGAAAGCTCGACTGGAACCGATATTTTGACTCTAATTCTTTGACTGGATGTGCTTTTTTAATGTTGTTTGACGCCATCTAGAGTTGATATTATTTTCTTGTAATTTTATTCGGTACTGTTTGTATTAACAATAACCATTTGTCTAAAAATTTCGTAAGAAAACCTGACCCATCAAAAGCTATTGCTTTAAAGGGCTCAAGACAGCCCTGTCTTGAGAGGCTAAATCAGAGGCTATAGTAAAGGCCATACGGCTCCAATGTTTTATTTATTTATTTATTTTTTCCCAGAGGCACTTCATATGGAAGGGTCGTCGTAGAAACTTCAAAGGGGGCTCGTTCGATTGGAAATCGAGAGTTCTAGTGTCCTTTTTAATAGTCGAAAATGATTGGAGGGCAACTAGCCCCCCCCCCACGCCCATGATTCCCCCAAACAGATCCAATCAAAATTTTGAGATATCCATTTTGTTCAGCGTAGTTGATTTCCACATAGAAAATATATATTTTTGAGGAGGACATTCCCCCACAACCCTCAGGGCAATGGTTTTAAGTTATGCCCTGGGGGCATATAAGGTTTTTATAGGAGACGGTGGTCGTAGAAACTTCAAAACAGGCTCATTCGATTGGAAATTCAAAGGGCTAGTGGCCTTTTCAATAGTTGAAAGTGATTGGAGGGCAACTAGCCCCCCCCCCCCATGCCCATCATTTCCCCAAACACATCCAATCAAAATTTTGAGATAGCCATTTTGTTCAGCGTAGTTGATTTTCAGATAGAAAATATGTTTTTGAGGAGGACACTCCCCCACAACCCTCAGGGCAAGGGTTTAAGTTATGCCCTGGGGGCGTATAAGGTTTTTATAGAAGGCGTTGTCGTAGAAACTTCAAAAAGGCTCATTTGATTGGAAATTCAAAGGGATAGTGCCCTTTTTCATAGTCGAAAGTGAATGGAGGGCAACTAGCCCTCCCCTTCCCCAACGCCCATCATTCCCCCAAACGCATCCAATCAAAATTTTGAGATAGCCATTTTGTTCAGCGTAGTTGATTTCCAGATAGAAAATATGTTTTTGAGGAGGACACTCCCCCACAACCCTTAGGGCAAGGGGTTTAAGTTATGCCCTGGGGGCATATAAGGTTTTTATAGAAGACGTTGTCGTAGAAACTTCAAAAAAGGCTCATTTGATTGGAAATTCAAAGGGCTAGTGCCCTTTTTAATAGTCGAAAGTGATTTGAGGCCAACTAACCCCCCTCTCACGCCCATCTTTTCCCCAAACACATCCAATCAACATTTTGAGACAGTCATTTTATTAACGTAGTTTTAAGTTCTGGAAATTAGGTCTTTGAGGATGACAACTCCCCCACAGCCCTCAGGGCAAGGGTTATAAGTTATGCCCTGGGGGCATATAAGGTTTTGTATAGACAACATTGCCGTATAAACTTCAGAGAGGGCTCATTTGATTTGAAAATTTTCTCATTTTTAATTTTTCAATTTTCAATTTAAAATTTTCAATTTTTACTCATTTGATTGGAAAAATTTTAAGATAGCTATTTTGCTAAAAATAGCTCAAAGATCATATAACAAAAATTTTCGGTGTTGACACAACCCACTAGGGCCCGGGGGCAGGCGTTGTAAGTTATGCCCTGGGGCATATATTGTTCGTATGAAAGGGATGCTCGTATAAACTTCAGAGAAGGCTCATTTGATTGGATATTGAAAATTTGAGCTCACTTTTTAATAGTCAAAAGAGATCCGAGGGCAGCTATCCCCAACCCATCTAATGAAAATTTTGAGATAGACGTTTTGTTTAAAAATAGTTCAAAGGTCGGATAAGAAAAAATCTGGTGTCAATAGAACCCCCCAGGGCACAGGGGAGGGCGTTGTAAGTTATGCCCTAAGAGCATGTATGGTTCTTATGAAAGGGATGCTCGTATAAACTTCATAGAGGGCTCATTTGATTGGATATTGAAAGTTCTAGTTCACATTTTAAGAGTCAAGAGAGTTAAACTAGCCCCCCCCCCCCCCACGCTCTTTTTTCCCCAAAGCCGTCCACTACAAATTTTGAGATAGCCAGTGTTTTGAAAATTGTTCAAAAATTAGATAACAAAAACGCCCCCCAGAGACCGGGGAATAGGTGTTGTAAGTGTTGTCCTGGGGGCGTATATGGTTCTTGTGAAAAGGATGCTCGTATAAACTTCAGAGGGGGCTCGTTTGATTGGAAATTGAAAGTTATAGTTCAATTTTTAAGAGTCAAAAGATTTCCAAGGGCAACTAGCCCCCCCCCACACACCCTTTTTTCCCCCAAGCCCATCCGATTAGATGTTTTTAAAATACCCATTTCATTAAAAATAGTTCAAAGGTCAAATAAGAAAAATTCCTGTGTCGACGGAACCCGCCAGGGCCCGGAGGCAGGCGTTATGAGTAATGCTCTTGGGGCATACATAGTTCTTATGGAAGGGATGCTCGTATAAACTTCGGAGAGGGCTCATTTGATTGGAAATTGAAAGTTCTTGTTCACTTTTTAAGAGACAAAAGAGATCGGAGGGCAACTACCCCCCCCCCCCCCCTCCACACCCTAAATGCATCTGATAAAAATTTTGAGATAGACATTTTGTAAAATATAGTTCAAAGTTCTGATAACAAAAAACTCCGGTGTCGACATAGCCCCCCAGGGCCCGGGGGTAGGCGTTGTAGGTCATGCCCTGGGGGCATATATGGTTGTTATGGAAGGGATGCTCGTATAAACTTCCTAGAGGGCTCATTTGATTGGAAATGAAAATTGTAATCTCTTTTTAAGAGTCAAAAGTGATTGGAGGGCAGCTAGCCCCCCCACACTTCATTCATTTTTTTCCCAGAGGCACTTCATATAGAAGGGGTCGTCGTATAAACTTCAAAGGGGGCTCATTCGATTGGAAATCGAGAGTTTTAGTGCCCTATTTAAGAGTCAAAAGTGATCAAAGGGCAACTGACCTCCCCAATTTGAGGTAGCCATTTTGTTAAAAATAGTTCAAAGATCATATAACAAAAACTTCTTTACGTTTGGTCATTTCGTTAAAAATAGTTCAAAGGTCAGATAAGGAAACTCCTGTGTCGACACAACCCCACCCCCCTCCCCAGGGCCGGGGCAAGTGTTGTAAGTATTGCTCTGGGGGCATATATGGTTCTTATGGAAGGTAAGGTATGCTCGTATAAACTTCAGAGAGGGTTCATTTGAATGGAAATTAAAAGCTGTAGTTCATTTTCTCAGAGTGAAATAGATCGGGGGCAACTAGCCCTTCCCGCCCTCCACGCCTTTGGGTGTATCGGATGGACAAACCATCTGATAAAAATTTCAGGTGACCATTTTTTAAAAAATAGTTCAACCATCAGATATTAAAACTCCGGGGTCGACACAACCCCCCAGGGCCCAGGGACAGGCGTTGTAAGTTATACTCTGGGGATTAATATGGTTCTTATAGTAGGGATACTCTTATAAACTTCAGAGAGGGCTAATTTGATTGAAAACAGAAAGTTCTAGTTCACTTTTAAAGAGTCAAAAGAGACCGAAGATCAATCTAGCCCCCCGCCCCCCCCCCCCCGCCCTTTTCCCCCAAACCCATCCGATAAAAATTTTGAGATAGCAATTTTGTTAAAAATAGTTCAAACATCAGATAATAAAAAGTCCGAGGTTGACACAAACCCGTTTTTTTTTCCACTTTGATATTGTTACTTTGATATCGTTTTGATACTTTGATGAATATTTGATTTTTTTTTTTTTAAGTTTGATTTTGAAATAAGGAATTTTTAAAAACTTGAAATTTTTTGCAATCAAAAACGAACAAAAATTAATTAAAAAACTTGCCGTAAAATAAGTTTTTTAAAGAAAAGTAAAGGCCATTTTAAACTTAAGCTCAGTAGATACAAATACCTTTTAAAATTCCAACTCAAAACGACCAGAAATTACTATTAAAGAATAAATGAAACCCAAAACGAATAGAAATTAAATAAACAATCGTAGAAAAAACATACAACAAGTAATAATATAAATGAATAAATAGATCATAAAGCGAGTAATGCTTAGATTGAATATGAAAATCAAGCTTAAACCGAAAATAAATATTTTCCTATTGAAGTACAAATGAAACTTAAAACAAACAGAAATTAAATAAACAAACAATGTAAACAAACATACAACAGATATTAATGTAAATCAATAAATAAATCTTAAAACGAGTGAAACTTAAATTGAATATGCAAATCAAGCTTGAAACGAACAAAAATCACCACAAACAAGAGTTTGGGTATGACCTCCTTCTCTCACTGTAAAAGTCTAAAATCTACTGCGTCATTGGCGCTTTACTGAAAATTATATGCGCCTTGAACAGTCTTGGAAAGTATAAAGAACATCAAATTGAATATTTGATGTGTAATGATATTCATTGTTGAAAGATCAATCGGTTCAAAGAATTTATTTCACTGTAATTGTATTTTTATTTTCAATGCTGTAAGAACTGGAAAAAAAAAAATGCTTGTAATATAATCCGTTTTCAGTTAAGCGCCAATGACGCAGTAGGCTTTTGGTTTTTATTTACAGTTTGGAAAGGAGGCAGTATCCAAACACTTGTTTAGTAGGAAACTATAATCGTCTTTAACAACTTTAAAAAGAGCTATTAAATTAAACTAAATATTTGATGTATAATGATATTAATTGCTGAAAGCTCATCAGTTCGAAATGTTACTATAATTTTAATGTTTATTTTCAATATTAAGTACAAAAGAAATATTTGTCATAAAATTGGTTTTCAGTAAAGCGGCAATGATGGAGTAGGTTTTAGACTTTTACTGTGAGAGAAGGAGGTCATACCCAAACTCTTGTCTGTGGTGATTTTTGTTCGTTTCAAGCTTGACTTGCATATTCAATTTAAGTTTCACTCGTTTTAAGATTTATTTATTAATTTATAAGAATATCTGTTGTATGTTTGTTTGCATTGATTGTTTATTTAATTTCTGTTCGTTTTGAGTTTCATTTATACTTCAATAGGAAAATATTTATTTTCGTTTTAAGCTTGATTTTCATATTCAATCTAAGTATTACTCGCTTTAAGATCTATTTATTCATTTATATTATTGCTTGTTGTATGTTTTGCTACGATTGTTTATTTAATTTCTGTTCGTTTTGGGTTTCATTTATTCTTTAATAGTAATTTCTGGTCGTTTTGAGTTTGAATTTCAAAAGGTAGTTAATTTGTATCTACTGAGCTTAAGTTTAAAATGGCCTTTACTTTTCTTTGAAAAAACTTACTTTTCGGAAAGTTTTTTAAATTAAGGAATAAAAAAAGGTCATTTTTCTTAAAGAGTAATGAATTTTCATCTGAAGTTTAAACTAAAACGTACAGAAATAATAAGAAATAATAAGACTAATAATAAGAATAAATAATAAGAAATAATAATAAGACATGTAAGAAAATTATCAATTCTCGTCGTGGTTCTGTTAATATTTTACTTTCTCGAGGCTCGCCATATTTTATTATAGACTTTCTAACTCGTTTTCCTCAACTGTTCGACTTGTTTGTACTTTTGTCATATAAACTGGCTAGATAGATAGATTTATTTCTCATATAGCAATGCAGTAATAACACTAAAATCTACAAAGGCCCCGTGGCCTGAATTTGTGAGCCATTTTTTGACCACTTGGCTGAATGTTCAGTAGCTTAAAAATTTAATCAGTATGTGCACTTCCGATGACATTGCAATACTGCAGCATCAAAATTCTACCTTCTTGTATACCCCTCCCTCCTTATGTATACCCCTCCTTATGTATGCACCTCTTGTATACCCCTCCCTCCTTAGTAAAATAACACAAACGGATGATTGGGAACAGCAAACAGTATAATACAAACACTATCGTGCAAGACTTGTTAGAGCAGAAGAGAACTTGCCTAGGGCTGGGGTAATTTAGGTTGGAATCTAATTTAGATTCCAATCTAATTTAAATCCCTGGCGTAGCCGGTTATTTGGTTCGGGACGGGGGTCAGTGGCGTGACTCTGTAAGCTCAGCCAGAGTCAACCTAGCTCTAAATGGGTACCTGGAGAAATCTGGGGAAGGTAAGCAGGAAGGGCACGTGAAAGCACAGGATGGTTGGCCCCCAACCCCCCATTGCACTTCCTGACTGAAGGGCCACGAAACGGAGATCAGCACCGCCGGTTTGGACCGTAAGGGTCTAGTGCCGTCATACTTATAATAAATTTATAATAAATTTTAGTAATACAAATTTATAATAAATTTATAATAAATTATAATAAGACAAATTATAATGAATTTATAATAAATTTATAATAATTTATAATAAGCCAAATTTATAATAAATTTATAATAAATTATGATAAGACAAATTTATACTAGTCTTAGAGAAGACTAAAATGTCGAAATAATAAGTTTAATTATTTTTCTTTAACTAATTTTCAAAACAGACTAAATAAAAGTTCAAATAGGGATAAAATCCTTTTAATAGACAGTGATGATGATAACAGTGATAGAAATTCACAAAAATACCAGATAATTCGGTCACTGCATGTGTGACCGAAATATCTGGTATTTTTGTGAATTTCTATCCCTGTCTATTAAAAGGATTTTATCCCTATTTGAACTTTTGTTTATCGTCATGGAAAGGCAGTGTGGTCTCCGAAATTATCTAAAACAGACTAAAAAGTAATTTTTTTTTTTTTTGTGAATCTATGAGTACAAGTGAAAGCAAAGGTTTGGGAAACGGATTTGTCTTCGCGTAATATGATCTTTTTAACTTGTTTTCCTCACCTCACTGGCTTCGCCTACACCTACATGGACTATCATGGTATACTTTGTCCTGAGGAACAGAATAAAGGCTATAAAAGAACATTGTATCAACTCGGAAGGTAATACTCTCCTAGACATAATTTATGCAAATAATTTGAGTTTATTAGAGATGTTGATGAAATGTATGAGTTTGAAAGTGAGCGTTTTAAATGTTCAGGAAGCAAGCGTAGGCTTAAAAACTGATTTTAAGAAGTCGTTTTGACTTGGAATATATTAGGTTTAAGAAGCGATGTTAAATAATGAGAAAAACCGATCAATTTGATGCTTTGCTTACCTGGTTTGCATTATTAATAAAAATGATGGATATGACGAAGATTTAAAAAGTAAAATAGCCAAAACATCTGTGTTTTTCTTGCAGTTGAATTAAGTTTGCAAAGACAGACTTGGAACTAAGATTAGAAAATTGGAAGTCACGATGATGACAAAGGTCAAGAATGGCTCTTGAAAGATGGGTGCTTAGAAGGCTTGAGGAACATAAATTAGATATTTTCCAAAGGAATTATCCAGGGATAATTTTAGGCACTCATCTGACTAACCATTTAACAAACTATACGGAAAACTTTGTTTAATCCCTCCCTCTAGGGTTATTATGAAGGTTAGAATGTTAAGGTCACATTTTACGGATTGCCAAATATAGTAATTTTATTTCAAATATAGTGCTTTTATAGATCCATACTCGTTTCAGAAAGCCTAGTGGCTCGTTTTTTTAGGCTTAAACAGATTTGGTGCTCACATAAGTTCTCAAACCGGCTAAAACTTCGAGTCTTCAACAGTAATGTCCTCCCAGTTATGCTGTATGGAAGCGACTGCTGGGAAGTTAAATCAGCAGCAAGAGAAGAGATTCCAAGCTTTCGAAAATAATTGTCTGCGAAGAATCCTCAACATAAAACTGGACGCAACACGTCTCCAACCAGACAATACGCCAAATTACTGGGCAACCTCTAGTCATGGACATGATCAGGACCCGGAGATGGAAATGCTTAGAACATGTACGAATGAAAGACGACCGAACACCAAAGTCCATCCTCCAGTGGCAACCAATGGGAACGCGGCGAAGTGGAAAACCAAAGAACACACTTTGACGAACAGACCAAAGGGACCTTCTCAACGCTAATACGTCCATGCAACCCCATTGGGTAGACGTTATGGCAGCAGCCCATTTGAGGGACGACTGGCATCTCTTTGTTGATGCCCTGGGTACCTCCGTAGGCACAGGAGGGTCTAGGATAAGGTAAGAAGTCAAACCAATAGCAGTTCATCCCCAAAAGAGGCAGGACGATGTCGTAAAAAAATTTAAAGTAAATCATACAGAGAGTAGAATTAAAGATTTGAATAGATTAGGATGGAGGAGAAGTAGCTGTGCTGACTTCAGGCGGCTTGATCCTGCAATCATTTATTACTATTAGTAGTAGCTATACTAATTAGTTTAATGCACGTATCTAGATTTACATGTTGAAGGAATATTCTGAGTTGAATGTATGTCTTACCATCTTAAATGTGACCTAGATTTATTTATTAATGAAATATCTAACGGTTATTTATTTCCATTCTATTTGTAAAAATTAGAATCTAAAAGGAGTGTGATTGTGATTGTATAATTGTTGAAATATTTGTCTTTTTGAAGGGCTTCGTATGAAGAAGTATGAGTGTTACAAGGCCACTTGCAGCCACAGTCTTCTGTCCAGGCCTGTCTGTGAAATACGCTGTTAAGCTAGGGAGAAAACAGAGTAGTAAACTAAATTAATATATAATAATAATATAAAATAATAGTAATATAATATAAATAATAATATATAAATAATAATAATAATACAGGTACTCTGTCATGTTTGTTCAAATATTGTTCTCCATACAGGAAAAACATCCTTCGGACGGAAACGGCAAAATTGATGCTATCCAGTTAGAATATAGCTATTTGATGACAAGTCAGCTGGAAGCGCAACGGGGACATTTTGAAGAAAAAATTGGAGAAATTGAAGCAAAGTTCAGGTGACTTAACTTTTCCCTCCACCCTTTACTAAGTTTTAGGAATTTATAGATATGATTACTAGATTGTTATCAAAGGTAAATCACTGGACACTCTTTCCCTATAGGTTATGAAAAACTGGGAGAAAATGAGAAAGTTAAAGAACATATTAAGTCCAGAATAGAAAAGTCTTTTGGAGATATCACCAGAAAACCAACTGAGAATAGGATACAAAAACTAAAATGTTCCATCTAAGAAATGTAGTATTGTTATTTTTTTTTGTTTTTTGCGAAAAGATGTGGATTACCTGTTGACATGGGTGCGCGCTTGGCGTGCTTAGGGTATTGAAACCTCTTAAAAAACCTGCTGTCTCAATCGATTTTCTGAAACATCTTGATAGCATATTTTCCATTCATTATTGCAAAAATTGTGCTGTTTCATTGCAGGGAAGAGAAAGGAGTTCTGTCCAAGAAGTTGGAAGAAAGTACAACAGCAACAACTACTTTAAAACATGAAATTGTGTCTCTTACTAAGGATAAACAGCATCTTGAGAGAAAGGTAAATTTTATAGAAAGGTGATTTCTATATTCGTACATGAGTTGTTTAGAAACGAAATGGATCAAGTCCGTAAAATCAACTAAGAAGAACACTATTTTGCATTTTTTGATTTAATGTATCAGTTATTAGGTTGGCAAAGGAGTTTTTGGTGTTCTGTTTATGTCTTTGAGCTTAGAGAATTTGCTTTTTTTGAATCGAATTTTATTTAACAAAGAAATATAAAAAACAAAGTAATCATACACTCTAGACACTTACACTTGTCTAAAGAGCCCCTGACTACACTAAACAACTTATGCAAGTTCCATAGAATTCAGAATAGAAAAACAGTTATACGGAATAATGATAGGACAAAACAAATGCAATGCAACTTTCTTGTTTGCCACTCCGGGCAAACAGCTAATGAAATAACTGCATGTTATGAACACGAAATATTATTTTGTAAATACTGAAGTATCATCTAAATTCTTATAATCATTATCAAGTACATTCCATAGTTCACAACCTCTCAAAATTCTAGGAACGTCTAATGACTTTTTGGTAAACGACCATCTGATCTCCAAAATGTTTAGTCATTTTTGGTATTCACAATTAACACAATTAACAAAATTGTGAAAAATAAACATATTGGATTGCATTTTTCTGTTTTCAATTATCAAGGAGGCACAGTTGTGCCTCTATAAAGAGGCGACCCACCACAATGTTAAGCGATTTTGCAGGTCCTAGAGGTCGCAGAGAGACAAGGCGGTAATCGCATTTTGTAGCCCAACTCAAACTAAGAAACTTGCAAAATTTCATCCTCCTCCGACTTTATCTTCATGGGGTAAACTGGGCCGGAAGTTTGGACCCTCCCACCACAGCCCCCCTTTAACGTTGTCCGATTGGGCTGAAATTTAGAAGTTAAGCTTTCCTAGGGCCCGGGAGCTTATCCTCGAAATTTCAGCTCAATCCGATCACTCTCTTCCCTGTTTTCAAAAAACCAAATATAGCCACTTAAAATTCATTTCTTTTTTTTTCTTAGCCACGCCTACAGGCCACAGTTGGCAACGGATCCGGTTGAATGAGGACTCATTCGAAGCAGAATTCGACCTGTTAGGGCCTTTTGATATTTTCAGACCGAAAAAATTATCCCCCGAATTTACATTTACGAAAAACCTTGTTTTCTCCTATATTAGCCCATGTTAATTTTTTCCGACCACAACCCCCCTTTAACGTTGTCTGATCGGGCTGAAATTTGGAGGATAATCTTTCCTAGGGCCTGGAAGCTTATCCTCGAAATTTCAGCTCAATCTGATCACTCCTTCCCTGTTTTCCAAAAACCAAATATCAAAAACCAAAACAAAAACCAAATATCGAAAATAGCTTCCATATACTAAAAAACAATTACTGTTGTGTCTGTATAGTCTAGCGGTTACACTCCAGACTTTCAGGCGGAAAACCCGGGTTCGATTCACCATCAGAGCAATTTTTTTAATACTGAATTCAAACTTTAAAAAGAAACCCAGTTTCTTTTTTAAATTATTTGAAAAAAATTACGTTTTCTAAAGAGTTAAAGAGGCTGAGTTACAAGGAGCAATAATAAGTAATAAACTGTACAAAAACGTGCAGAAATTATTTGAAAAAAACTACGTTTTCTAAAGAGTTAAAGAGGCTGAGTTACAAGGTCGAACCTTAAAAACGTACAGGGATTAGGAGGCACAGTTGGGGGGCTGCCGCCCCCTAAACCCCCCGCTTTCGCAGCCTTTAAATAAAAAAAAAGTTTTTTAAACTGAAAGTAAGGAGCGACATTAAATCTTAAAACGAACAGAAATTATTCCGTATATGAAAGAGGCTTTGCCCTCCTCAACGCCTCGCTCTTTACGCTAAAGTTTGACTTTCTCACAACTCTTTTTTTTAAACAGTAAAAAACTTTAGCGTAAAGAGCGAGGCGTTGAGGAGGACACAGCCTCTTCATATACACATCAGAACTTACTTCTGACCTTGAATAATTTCTGTTCGTTTTAAGATTTAATGTCGCTCCTTACTTTCAGTTTAAAAAAACTTTTTAATTTAAGGCTGCGAAAGCGGGGGGGTTTGGGGGCGGCAGCCCCCAACTGTGCCTCCTAATCCCTGTACGTTTTTAAGGTTCGACCTTGTAACTCAGCCTCTTTAAACTCTTTAGAAAAAGGTAGTTTTTTTTCAAATAATTCTATATAGGGAAGTTAAACACCATCACTATCATCTACCAAAATATATAAATAGACTAATATTAATAAATTGGTACTGGTGCATTATGCGGGCTCACCGCTATAAACTGTATCAAGGAAACCAGTCCACAAAACCCGTCAAAGGGGCTATTTGCAAGAGACTGCTATAGATAAATGATTGCAAAGCGTTGTTTCTCAATGAGTTACAATATTTAAACGGTTGTTTTTTGGGGGTTTAGGGGGGGGGAAGGTACCTAGGTTAGGTTACGTATTTAATGTATGCTATGCTTTAAACTTATTTATAGGGAATTTCTTTATAAACTTACAACCTTCTCGGCATTCATCAAGCGCTTTGGTGCCAAAACTTAGACATTTTTAAAAGACTGCTAACATGATTATGCTTCTGAATAGCTCATTCGACATAAGAACTGAAGTAAGATAATACTTTTTCAGTTGCACACATTTTTTATGTCTAATGGATAAATTTAACGAAGTTCATGCGATATATAGGATCAGAAACTGCCTTGCTGAAATTGTTTGGAACTAGTTGTCAGCTAGAAAGAAGATTCCAATATTCGTACGTGATTTGTTCAGAAACGAAATGGATCAACTCCATAAAAAATCAGATATAGTAAACGCTATGTTTTTCTGGCATGTTCTGGCAATCTATATTTTACTGGCGATGTTAATAAATTGAGAGGGAGCAGTCAATCTGGACTTGCCCCAGTTAAAGGTAGGAATTGGGCCACAAGTAGTAATAAGGAAAGTTTTAAAGAGAGATGGCCAGAACATTCTGAGAGTGTGCTAAACTGGGATAGAGTTACAGGGAAAGATATAAGAAAAATGAAAAAGTTTGTGAGACCTTGGATGTGAAGGAAGATTTATTTTGTGAGGAAGAATTAGTAAGGGTACTAAAAGAATTAAAAAATAATAAGGCCCCCGATGCTGATAGTGTGGTAAATGAGTTTCTCAAATATGGGGGTTTTAAGGTTAGAAATAATGGACTGAATGATTTTTGAAAAAGGGGAAGAACCTAGCGGAGCGATTTTTAGGAAAACCTTAATTAAACACCTGTATTAGAAAGGTAATAAGAGCAGGAGTGGCTCGAAGGGGGGGGGGGGGGGAGTGAGGGGGATGACTCCCCAACCCTGTTTTTTGCAAAGTCGTATAAGTCGTTTATTTTCCGAGGTGATTGTCGTTTATTTGACCAGGAGGTCCCAGGTGATCAATTCTGAGACAGTCTAAGTTGTATTTCCTTCTCCTGAAAACACTGTTGCATTTTCACAACTTCTCGATAAAGAAATGGATAAATTTGACAAAACTCAGCTTCAATTGTAGATATCAAATACCGAATTCGCTTGTAAATAGAATAAAGTCGTTTATTTTATCGTTTAATTTTAATTTTTTAATGTCGTTTTTCAATAGAATCGTTTAAACTAAACCAGGTTTAAAGGGACTGGACTGGTAGCTACTCATGCCTTAAAAATCTGCTTATTCTCGCGTATGATTTGTTTTTATCTGGTCGTCCAGATCTAGCCCATACTTTTTGTGAAGCCCTTTAAGTCGTCTATTTTGACCTTATCCAGTTCCCAGGTGCTCAACTCAGTCAAAGACAGTATACGTTCTATTTTCCTTCACATGAGAAGACTTACTCTGACTTATCAATAGAGAAATGGTTGATTTTGGCCTTGCTTAGCTTCAGTCGTAGGTCCCGAAAACTGAATTTACATGTAAATAGAATAGACTCGTTTTATTTTATCGTTTATTTCTTCTTTTAAATAATCTCGGATTTAAACAGAGTCGTTTAAACTAAACCTGGTTTAAAGGGACTGGTCTGGTAGCCTAGCAACTGGCCTTAAAAATCTGTTTATGCTCGCATTTGATTTATTTCTCTCTGATGGTTCAGTAGTTTGGTAAAAGTTC
This sequence comes from Artemia sinica, assembly GCA_027921565.1. Lineage (NCBI taxonomy): Eukaryota > Metazoa > Arthropoda > Branchiopoda > Anostraca > Artemiidae > Artemia > Artemia sinica. The sequence continues at coordinate 14,145,976 of CM051259.1, read as the reverse complement.
AACTGAAGCCGGGCAAGAAAGTATGAACAAACTAAGAGTAAAAGACAAGGTTACGCGCATGGATTTTTTGATCAAAACTTTGACTGTGAGTGGAAAAGAAGGCAAAACATATTCAAACCAATGGAAAAGATTAGAATAAAAAAAAAGGAGCCCACGAGACCCTTTCAAAGCAAGCGACGTATATAGGATAGTGAAAAAAAATACTCGATTACAATACGAGGTTGACAGGCATACAACCCTTGAGAAGGACAAGCAAGACTTGGCTGCGTACACAGAATTTTTTTTCCTCTGGGATAAGAGTACTTTTGAAGACTTTGGAATAGTTCATTCAAGCTTGGGAGGTAAGTTTTTGCCTGGGACGAAAGTAATGAGTAGCATTAAAACTTCTAAGGAACAGAAATTAGATAAGAAATGATGCCAAATGGTTGCCTCCGGCTCTTTAGGGTAATTTTGATGTCACGGTATTGATCAACGCAGATTATGAGAAGGAGTCAAATATAGGGCAAGACATTTCCGATCAAAGACCCAACAAGGTATTTCTTACATGTTTTACCAAGGTCGAATACATAACATCATTAGTTGTTGGTTCTAATGACATTGTTAAGAGTGTGTGGAAAAATTTTACGTTGAATGCAAGAGATATCTTGGTGCAAATACAAATATATCATCTTGAGGTGTTGTCGAAAGTTGCAGTGACGATTTTGAAAGTATAGTTCAAAAAGGGTCCAGGGATAAGGAAGCCAATCTCTAGCGAAAACCAAAGGAAGTACCTTATTTCACGTGATCTTAATCAATCAAAGTTGAGTGTCTTCCCAGTTGATCCTTCAATATAAAAAAATGAAACAGCGGCGTTTTCATCCGGGATGGTATGAGGATTACTAGCTCTTAGAATACAATATTGAGAAAGATGCTGCCTTCTGCTTCCTGTGTTACCTTTCCTGTAGTGATCCCAGGAGCAACCAATTCGAAAAAGTTTGGGTGGAAGTCGGTCTGTGTCAATGGCACAAAATGAAGAGCAAATAAAAGGTGAAAAACGGAAAACTGGCTAGTCATTTCTCTTCCGAGTCACAAAAAGCAGCTTTGTTCTATTTCTGTTACTTCGTCAATGACGTCAAAAAAAGCACTCGACCTACGGTTTTGCAGCAAGCAAAAAGTAAAGAGACAAACAGAAAAAATGTGAAATTTTTTTCGACGCTGGAGAGACCCTAGCGAGACGGTGCATTGGCCTTAGGATAACTGAAAAACAAAACTACAACTTAGTTCAAATTGTTTAACTTCTAGTGAGATATGTGACAGCTCTTGATACCCGATATAGACCATACAAATTTACCTATTTACCCACCAAGATCCTCGACGAAGTTTTGTATTCAGAATTTTATTCTGTGATACGGTACCCGATGCTTCACATTCTGATAACCTTGCGGGGGCGTAATCCGCAATACCAGCTCGGAAAGGACATCTAGAAAGAGACTATTAGATGTTAGCGAGGCTAATGACAAAACGGGACAGGGTATGACAGAAAGTATAATAGGAACATTGTCAAGGAGAGGAATTTTTCTGGTTAAACTACCTTCCATTCTTATGACTATGCACGTGCTATGTCTGAACAATTTAATGGGGCCAAGCATGAAATATCAGAACTTCTTGATTTCCGTGTGCCCTGTATTCCCTGACAGGCCCACAGACTAAACATTGTTATAGAGCATAGTGATTATTCATTTCTTTGGATAGTTGAGCTTTTAACATCTTTGACGAAATATATGTGTTCCTTTTTTCATCTACAAAGCATTTTGCCACCCTTAAAGGAAAACTTCGATTGAAAACAGCCTTAATCTCCGAAACTTATCACGGACTCGGTAAACGGCAAGGGCTGAAACCAAAGAAGCAGTAGCTACTTAGTTTGAAGCAATAGTTTCAGCCATTTCCGAATCAAAACAGATAAAGAACACCGATGTGAAGTCGAAGGCACAAGCTAGCGGCCTTATGGAAAGGATTCTAAATTTCGAATTTATCGCTTGCCTCATGTTTATGAAAAAAAAAAACATTATGTACAAGATCAGGATAACAACAGAAAAACTTGAAGACGAGGAGATCAACATCATCGACGCAATCGAGATACTTGAAGCTATGAAGAAACTTTTCGAAAGAATTTTGGAGGATGAAATAAAAAATTTCATTGGCAGTGCAAAAGTGTTTGCCAAAATGAAAGAAGTTGATTTTTGATGCAGATGCAGACATCATCGTCGGTGACTTGGACCACCTCGTTTTGACAGCCGAGCTCAGAGTCAAGCTGAGATCTCAAGGTTACAGTTCTATAGAAAACATTTTATAATCCTGCTTGGAAGGTTGACAGCAATGATGGAAGATAATCTCAGAGCTTGCCTTGTCAATTTTCAGCCGTTTTGATCCTAATTTTAGCCTCCTTTAAATAAAAGGGTTTCGGTTGCAGATATTGAGCTAGCAGCAATAGTTTTTTTTTTTTCAAACCAAGGAAGACCTCAGATTCTAGTGCTTTTCAAGTAGAGCTTTATTGTTTCAATTTTGCCACGGCGCTACTTGCTTCAGAGAAGTCCTGGGTGAAGGAAATTGCCGGCAACACCAGCTTAAGCAAGCCGATCGCATTTCAAAACTGACTGCAATAGCACCTGTTGCAGCTGCTGCTGCCGAAAGAACATTTAGCAAGCTCAAGTTTGTTAAGAATTTGCTGAGAACTACCGCCATTGATTTTTGACTAGATTCCTTATGTTGTTGGCCAATGAAAAAGACCTCACCGATGCCATTGACTTAAACAAGATTGTCCAGCCGTGGTCCACTTTGAAGAACAGGTGAATGCTAACATAGCTATCCTTAGCTACTTATGATAAATTCCGTTTTAGCTTCTTCTTTGTGTCCGTAGATAACTATAAATGATAGAAGGTTAATTATAATAAATTTTCATGAGTCGTATAATGTGACCTAGAAGTCTTTTAAGTGATAGGATATCCCCCCCCCCCTCCTGGCCTTGGTCTTTCGAGCCATCCCTGAATAAGAGTAAGGGTGGTAATTATAAAAGGCAGTAGCCTCGTTTCCGTAGGTAGCAAATTACTTGGTATGATGATATTTTTTAAACTTAGAGATGCTGTAGACAAAGTTTTAAGAGAAGAAACAGTGCGGTTTTAGGAAGGATAGAGGATGTACCGACCAAATTTTCACTGTTATGTTAATAATCGAGAATTACAACAAACACCTTTAGTCCTCAGTTTTGTAGATTATGAGCAAGCGTTTGATTCTTCTGATGGAAGTACTTTAGCGAATGTCTTATCCTTGTGTGGTATACCAGACAAATACATTAAAGTTATTAGTGCTATGTCCGAGAATAACACTGCTGTGGTTAAGGTAAGAAATGAGGTTAGCAGCTGGTTTCGTATTAATGCAGGAGTTAAGCGGAGTTGCGCTTTATCTCTGTTTATAGGGATCATTTTGATAGAGTTTGTATTAAGGAGCACAGCAAAGCCAATGGGAGAACACGGAATTAAATGGGGAAGTAAAACTTTCATGGACTTAGATTATGCTGACGGTTTAAAGCACCTTAGATGTTTAATGCGGTTTAATGCTATAATAGGTTTAAAAAGTAATGTCAAGAAGACCAAGTCGCTAAGGCTAAGAATAAGCGAAGATGAAAAGGTGACGCTGGGAAACGAAAAGATCGATCAGTAGGCCGAGTTTTTTTTTTCACAGCCGAAAAAAAAGTTTGGAAGAATAGAAAAATAAGTCTGCGAACCAAGAATAGAATATTGGAAACTGCAGTGATGACAGTGGTATATGATAGTCAAATATGGTTCTGAAGAATGGGCGATCCGAAAAACGGAGAAAGATTTGCTAGATGTTTTCCAGAGAAATTGCCTACGGATTGTTTTGGGTACCCGACTGACTATCCGTATTTCAAGCTGTAGACTGTGCGAAAAGTGTGGTTCAATCTCGCTTTCTAGGGCAATAAGGAGAGAAAAGTTAAGATAGCTAGGGCTCGTTCTGTGGATGAATAATCACAGGTTGGCGAAGATTGTCCTTTTCCGCCAATCGTCTAGGGCTAAATGGAAAGCAAGTCGTCGTCTCTGTTGGGGTGGGAGGAAGTCGTAAGGAAAGATTTAAGGGAAATGGGAACTTCCTAGTAGGATGTAAAGATGGAGGCTTTGAATAGATTGGGATGGATTAGCGTGCGTAGCTATGTTGGCCTCAGGCAGATTATTGCTGCGGTGAGCTGTTAGTAGTAGTAGTAGTAGTAATTGTCAAAAATATTTTCTGGTATTTGATGTTTTTGATGTCGTTTAATCCGCGTAAATAGGGAATTGCTGCCTCTTTGGATTCAAAGTGCAGCTGACCTAAAATTAACGTCAAACATGCGATTTGAAAGCGTAGTCATGCTGATGGGACAAGCTTTTTAGTTATTCACAAAATATCAAACCAGTGACTACTTTAATTAACTACTTTTTATGGATAATCATATTTACCCCCCCCCCCCCCCCTCCAAAAAACGAGTATTGGCAAATCCGAGCCTATGAAAAAATATCGAGCCCACGAAGTCGAAACATAATATTTTTTTTTATATAAAAGTTTTGTTTCTATATTTCCTTTCGAATACTAATCTAAAAAGCGTGAAAGGGTCTTAATAATATCTCGATATTTTAGTGAGGAGAGGACACGGGCCTGAAGATTTCACTTCGGTCATGCTTAGCTGGAGGCCTTTTTTTGTATCATTTGGCTAAATATGCTAATGAGTTAGTTCTTACGACTGTAATATTTGCTTAGAAACTAAAATTCAACAACCCGGTTTTTGTTATAGAAATTTTAATATTTTTTAATTAGTGGACTGTAAAGGAAGGCCTTTGAGCCTGTGCCCCCCTACGTAATTTCAATATATTTACTATTACCCCTGTAATTAATTTTACTTCCCGTATAGATTGCCTTCTATGTCTTTCGAAGTCCCGCTCCACCCCTTGACACCAGCCATATAAAATTGCAACTCATGAATTTCAACTCTAAAGATTACAGCTAGAGATTCATTTATTGGCTTTGGTGAAAGTGGCCATGACTCGTAACCGAACATGTATATCGAGTCTGGTCTTTTAGCTCTCGAGTTTCATGGTTGCACTCTTTAGATCTGAATTTGTTTGATCACTGATGCTAGAAACATTCTGTTTTTAGTTTGGTATTACCTTCAGTTCTCTTCAGAAAAACTTTCTGATTTATTCAGAGTTTGGGTCAGACATGGGTGGCCAGATTAGTTCTCTATAATCTTGTGTGTGTGTGTAGACTTTTCCTATCAGAGTTAACGGGCTACCGCTAACTTAGTTAAGAGATAGATCTTTCCAATATGTTATTATTTGTCCATTTATCATAGCCACGCCGTATAGAAGGATTTATCGTATAAACTAAAAAGGGGGTTTCCCCGATTTGAAATCAGAAGTTCTAGTTTCCTACTTAAGGACTAAAGGTAGTTAGAGGACAACCAGCCATCCTCGCATGCACTATTTTGTGCCGGACCCCACTCCCATGGCTTAGGATAGAGTCTCCTCAGTAACTTGGGAATCAAGGGTTGACGAATTGACTTAAAAATGATGTTTAGGAACGTGGCTGATCCAATAGGGCTCGGCTGTTGTGGTGATTAGCACTGTCCCTTCCTTCAACCTACAATACAAAGGCTTATGGATTAGCTTTGATCCTATGGCAACTGACTTCATCTTTTTTGTTTTCAACCTTTTAGTTACTATAATCGTCGTATCTATTTTTCAACAGTAGATTTTTTTACATCTGTCATATTTTTTACGTAAAATATAAGTTTGGCAACCTACAAGTCTTTGTGATTGGATCTCCGTATAATTTTACTGTATGATTGGAGAATTAAAGAGGGTTCTTGACTCCTTCTACTCAACTTAATCTATTTCTTTTATCTCCAAATGCACCAAAAAGTACAAACCAACTTTTTTCTATTACCTGGAAGTAAAAAAAGATTTGGATGATGTTGGCTCTTCACCGGAGCCAACGCTGCAATGTTTACTAAAGAACGACTTTTCCGCGTACCATGCACTGTTTTTAGTTTTTTTTTTTTTTTTTTTATTCGTAGATAGGATAATCAAACTCATTAAGACCTAGAGCGTTTCAGCCAGTTTTTGGAAATGATGGAATATAATATTTGGAATGAAAATTTAATATTTGGAATGAAAATATTATAAATGTAAAATTTAAAAATGATAAAAATCTAAAATTATAAAAATATTATAAATCTAAAATTTTCAAAGAATCCAGTGTGTAAATTTCGAGTGATTTGACAACCCAGTTGAAATAAATTTTATGTGTCTCTTCTTATCCATTATCGCGGTGGGATTTTTCATCAATATTTTACCATTAAGACTTGGAACTGAATTTAGACAATCAATAGTAAAATTTTTGAAAATCAAAATGAGTCGTTTTAATACTGAACAATAAAAGATCTATAATATGGTAACCTCGCTGAATATAAAAAAAAAATAATGTATAAGAAAAGAATTAAATATAAAAATTCGGCATGTTGAGCGACGAAAAATTGTTTTCCATCTCTTGGGGAGAAGGGGATCCTTTAGGACGAGAACCATGTACACGGTCTTCAAAGGCTATCTTCGGGAAGCATGTGCTTCCCATATGTTTGGTGTGCCCTACCATCTAAATTTTTGCAATTTTATTCTGTCAAGTATGGTATGCCGAGGATGGGTACCAGGAGATTACAGTTCACAGTAATATGACTACAACATCCTGATGCAGTCTTTGCCTTGAGCTACTGTTTTTCATACTTTGGAGGTATTTCAGTGGGGTCTGTTCAGTAATAATTCTAAAATCCCTACTTTTGTGGTAATAGTGCAGCTTCTTTATAGCTCACATCAAACAAGGAACATGCGCTCTATCGTGGCTTAATTCTTTTCTGCAACAACCCTAACCCCTGTAAACCAATGTCAGCAAATTAGCCAGGTCGCAGAAGAACAAAATCTAAGTTATCAGTGAAAATCTTCGAGATGAATATCTTAGCCCAATCACAATGCGGCTTACATTCTGGATATTGACCGTAGAGAGATCGCTAGCTCCTCCACGTTGCCCATTACTAAATCAATTTAAGTTAATCTTAAGTTGATTGAAGAAAAATAAATATTTGAGCAAAAAATATTTTTTCCAATGGGAATGAAAATTATTTTCTTTATTCCTTGGGCCAAAAGAACCAAAAAGAAAATAAAACGTTTTTTATTTTTCGTTTTTTCTTTCCTTTTACTGCGAAAAGAAAACAAAAATGAGACGTGACAGTGTCCCCTTGTGTTCTTTCCAATCGTCTTAAAACTTTCAGGTATCGTTCCCTGGGAAAAGAAGCCTTTTAGTTTATATGGGACAGAGGGAAGGGTCTTAAGGGGCCTAAAAATAATTCTGGAAGTGTCTTCAAAATAATGGTTCTTCAGATGTAAGTAAATATTGATATTAAAACCAAAAACAGGCTTAAGCTCTGTTCAAGGCCGTAATCAAGGGGGGTTGTTCGTTAGGAGATTGACCCCCCCCCCCCCCTCCCCTTCCCCCCCAAAAAATAAAATATGTCCGATTCGTAAAAACGTAACGAAAATGCATATAAAAATTTTTGATGCGTTTTTTTGTAAGCCCACCCCCCCCCCCCATAAACAAAAATCCTAGATACGACCCTAGCTCGGTTATGTAATAAGTCAAATGTAAAACGAACAACTTCCCCTTATCCCCCTTAATTTTTACGAATTTATGGCCACTTCTTATTGAAATTATGAAATAAAATTGTTTTTCTTATTAACAGGCCCGAAAAAATTGCTGCATATATGCCAAAATCAGCATGATGAAAAAAGTCAATCAAAGTAATTTTTTAATTTGTTAATTGGATATTTCAGGTGAATCAGTTGACTACAAAACTGTCTAAAGCCAAGCAAGACCTTAAGGATGAAAAGGAACTAAATCAATGTCTTTTGGAAAATCAGACTACATATAAAAAAAGGCAGGATAGTCTTGAAAAGCAGATGAAAGAGATTTCGCAAGAGAAAGATCAAGTAAGGTTTCTACTAAAAAAAATATTATCGCTTGTAAGCTAAAAGATTGGCTGTTTTTTAAACGCCTAGTATGTTTCACTTTGGTGAAGTTGAGTTCTCGTTGAGTATTTAAAGCCGCATCAAAAGGTAGAAAAAAAAAACCTGCTAAACTGCTATCAAATGCGTTATGTACTCCTTATTTTAAAATAAACTCACTGCCTATCTTCTTGCTGTTTATGTCAATATTAAATTTGTGCGGTTATGTATATTTCCTGGGCAATTTTTTGTATTGAATGCAAGAGCCCGCGCAGCCATCTATCTAACCTTCTTTCTTTGTCTTATTCTCTCTTTTCCACTTCTGCTCTTTCGTTATTCACTTTATCTGTAAGTTGATTCCCTTTGACCCGCAATAAGTTGATTCCCTTTAAGGTTCAAAATATTTGTAAGTTTAAAAATTTTTTTAAGCCTTCCTAAAACAACTGTAATTGTAACCTTGTGAAGTACTTCACCATGTAGCTGAATATTGTAGCTCCACATTCTTTGAGAATTGTCTATTAGCTGCAAAGGATGTAAAAAATTTCAGATTTTACTTTTTGTTGCAGTTTTCGCTTTTTCCTTAATTAGTGAATGTAGAACATTCACCGTGTGAAGGTCCAAAATACATTTTTTTTCTCCTTGGGTTTAGTCAGCGTTGCCAATAAACTTTTTCAGGTTTATGCAAGGCTTGATGGTGACAGGTTATGTTAGGTTCTTAACCCATTTCGGAGACTTATAAACTTTTTCCTTATCACTAATTGAGGCCCCATTCCTATTTTTAACTGGGACAAGTCCGGATTTACTACTCCCTCTCAATTTATTGACATGTCAGTAACATATTTTACTATTATGCCGTCTAACTGCATCTTCCAGGTCCTCGGCAATTTTATCCATGGCCTCCACTTCACACATCCTTAGTTCATATTTTAATGCTCTCTTCACTTTCTTTACGTTCCTCTTATTTTCGTATGATCTATCACTCAGATAACTCTTGTACAAGCCCCTTCTCCCCTCTATTAAACATAAAGCTTTTTAACTAATATTCCTAGCTGCATTTCTAACTTCCATTTCCTAAGACACCATCAGCAACTTCACAAATTATTGTTCTAAAATTATTCTAAAATTATTCCATCCATCTTCTACATTGTCAATTCTAAGCTCTCCAGTTTACTATTCAACTGTTCCTGGAAAGTTTCTCTCAAATTCTCATCCTGGACTCTATCGACATCATGACTTCCTGGGAGGTTGTTACCCTTCCGAAATTTCAGCTTTAAATTAAGCTTAGACAGTAGTACATGGCGATCTTTACTTTTAACGTCAATAACAGCGCTCCTGAATACCCTTGTATCTTGTATTGATCCTGCCAGTCTTCGGTATGCAATAGCTTAATCAGTAAGATTTGCTGTCTTACCACCACATGAATACCACATTAACCTATGGGCCATTTTATGACCAAATACTGTATTGGTTATAACTGGTTATAAATTGTTATACCTACAAATTGCAGCAGTCTGTACCCATTACTGTTTTCTTTTCCTACATCAAATTTACCTAAGCTAGGATATCATCTATCCCTATTTCTACCGACCTGAGCGTTAAAATCTCCTAGTAAAAACACTATATTTTTACCTGGGACCCTGTCTATTTGCTCCTGTAACTGTAAGTAAATTCTTCTGAGGCACTACTATTTCCTTTAGTCGGTTCTACAGGGGCATATACTACTATAACTGATACCGTGCACTTTTTAGTCATAAAATGAGCGATTAGTTTTTCTATTATTAATACCTTCCGAGCCTAAACAATACTTAGCAGCGTCCTTATTCATCATGAGCCCTACTCCCTGTCTATGTACCCCATCCTTCCTGCCTGAGTAAATAAATTCTATATCACCTAATTTCATGCTTCATACCCCTGGGATATGAGTTTCTGAATTTCCTAATAAGTCAAGTTCAAATCTTCTGAATTCGTCAGTTAAAATGTCGGTACGATAGTTATTTTTTAACGTCGTAACATTCCAAGTTCCAATTTTCATATTCTTTAAATCATTGAAATTATTTTGGCCTCAGGAAAAGCGGTGGTCACGGATGCCATTGCAGGATGGAGACCAACACATTTTCTCATGTCTACATCATAGCACTTAAGACGGCTTAGAACCGGACAGCAATAAGTCCCTGTGACCTCCAGTATGAATGGAGGCTTTGTCTAATCCTGGGCTCACCTTGGTCACAACATAGTTTTAAGCACTTGGCGATGCTCTTCTATCAACAAGAGTCGAAATCCTGCACAGAAAATCTCAAGCCTCTTACCTCCGACTCATTGTATATTCATACTTACACATATTATGCTACTGCAGAGAGACAATCCATAGTAGATAAAGTAGCTAGGAAGAGGTTTTCAGCCCGAAAACGCCCTCCAAAACAGACCAAGCTTAGAAGAATTATCCATTAATCAGAATCCCGTGTGAATGCTGGGTCGTTTACTAGGCTATAATTTCTTTGAGGGGCGCGACTACTCAAGTGGAAATAAAGTTGACTGCAAAGTCCCCAGTCTTGCAGGTACCCCGAAAAGGTCGAGGCAATCCTTTGCAGAAGCCATTGTTCTTAAATCTGGTTCTTTGCGCCCTGCCGCACACGTCCTCCTATAGAGGATCCGCCCACGATGGTGTTCTGCGTCTCCATGCAATTTAACCCATTATTGAGAGAAGGTTTGTAACTCACGGGACGTATGCACACACCGGTGGGTCCTGCTGAGTGTACATTTGAGGGACCTTCTTCCTCCTCCGCCTATATTTACAGCTCTGGGCGAGGGTGCCCCGGTTTCTATTATAGACCCCAAGGGACACGGTCCCCGCTTGGTCTGTGCCTTCTATGGAGGTACCCTACATATCTGTAGGGTGTTCCCCTATAATCTACTATGTCAAGCCTGAATCTACTACGTCAAACCTAAGTCTACTATGTAAACTAAGTGTACTATGTCAAGGCTTAGTCTACTTTGTCAAGCCTAAATCTACTCTGTCAAGCCTAAATCTAATCTGTAAGGCCTAAACATACTATGTCAAACCTAAGTCTACTACGTCAAGCCTAAATCTACTATGTCCGGCTTAAATCTACAATGTCAAGCCTAAATTAACTGCGTTAAGCCAAAATGTGCTATTTTAGGCTTAAATCTGATATGTCAAGTCTAAATCTACTCTGCCAGGCCTAAACATACTATGTCAAACCTCTATGCCAAAACCCAAGTCTACTACGTCAAGCCTAAATCTACTCTGTTATGCCTAAATCCACTATGCCAGGCTTAAATCTACAATGTCAAGCCTAAATCTACTGTGTTAAGCCTCAATCTGCTATATCAGGCCTAAATCCGATATGTCAAGCCTAAACCTACTATGACAAGCCTAAATTAACTATGTCAAGCCTAAATTACTATTTCAAGCCTAAATCTACTCTGTCAGGCCTAAATCTACTGTGTCAGCCCTAAATCTGCTATGTCAAACATAATTCTACTATGTCAAGCCTAAATCTGCTATGTCAAGCCTAAGTCTATTATGTCAAGCCTAATCTACTAATTATGACAGTTGCTAGAAAGAACGTTTAAAACCCAGCTATCAATTTCTGATTTTACAAACAATTAGAATCACCATATATATATAATGTCCGAAATACCTTTTTTTTTCTCCTTGGATTCGGCTTTGCCAGTCAACTTTTTCAATTTAATGCAAGGTTTGATGATGACAGGTTAGGTTAGCTTAGGTTTTCAGCCCTGTTCTGATATTTATAACTAAATTTAACCTAACCTAAACTAACATAATCTAGCCTAACTTTAACTTTTACCATCATAGCTTGCATAAGACTGAAAAGCATAAGACTGAAGGATCGTTTTTACCGAGACATGTAGTAGGCCTATCGCCCAGCCTTGCGTCAGAGGGAATCGAATCCTGGGCCCAGTATTACCAAGCAGAGTATCAATCCACTCTGCTACCACGGGGTCAATAATTAAAGGTCACTTCCTAAATGATCCATGAAAGCTCCTGTTATGATTACTTTTAGAAAAAATACTTCTATCTGTATTATAACCCCCATGACTACTAATGCCTTGTTTCTTTTAGTAACTAACATTAATTATACTTATAATATGACGTGTTAATAGTCTACACAATCTACTGTAGTCATGTAGGTCTATAATATGATGTCCCAAACCAAAACACGGTAAGGAAACATCTTTCACAGTGTGTTTGATCATGTGTCTGAATAAAAAACTCTTTGGTCAATACAACTTTTCGTCTTTAGAATACATGAAGCGTTTCTTCATGTTGCATAGTTGCATATAGTTACCACAACAGCAACTTGGTGGTGTAAAATTTGAATCCAGAATTTTTGGATAATTTTGTGAGATAAAACATTTATTTCTACCTATATATATATATATATATATATATATATATATATATATATATATATATATATATATATATATATATATATATATATCCTTTTCTACTCATATCTATCCTTAAATATCATCTTAAGTGTATTTCCTTATGGTTGGACCTGGCTTACCTGGACTTTGAAGCTGGTGATATTTTATTTTCTATTCCCATGGGTATTAGCCTTTGTGTTCAAATCTAATTTAAACAAATAAGAAACAGCTGTTGCTGTTTGCAAACACAGTTAATAGGCTCTAGTTAAAGTGACTCTCTTTCTTCCAAATTAGCAGTTATCAATAGCGCACAGTTGCCAGACGCTAAATTTCATTGCCACAGATCACTTTGTCTCAGCCGTTTTTCGCCCATTTTCGGCTATATTCGCGCATTTTCTCTTCTTGGGAGGAAAACGAGCAGAAGAGGGGACGGCACCTGTTGCAACGGCCGTAGAGGTACCTGCTGGATCCTTTGACTCTTAAACTTCGGAGAATAGGTAGCGGGGCTCTACGCTTCCCTCGTTTTCCTCGACGTAAAAGACCCGAAGCCACGGCGTGCACGAGCGATTTGAAATTGAAATTGTATATATTACCCTGTTTTGTGTATAAAAAGAAGAAGAGGGGCAGTTGCCCGTCGCAAGAGCCGGTGTACCTGCCACGAGCTGTCTCCTTTAGATTGCGGGAATAGGTGAGCAGGAACTGACTTTTCCCTTTTAATTATTCACCAACATTTCTCTGCTGAAACAATTAGCGTAAGAAGCGACTGATATGCTACATTAAGAAGCGAAAGGTACTACAAGTTAGAGAGAAAACGTGATATAGCAAACATGAATATCCACTAAGGATCCTGATTGTACATATTCAAAAATTTTAAATTTGAATTTTAAAAAATTTTACACATCTAGTCGGGCATCTGGCCCGAATATAGAAATATGGTGAGGAGAGTGGTAAAAACACCTGGGACTCAATTTCTGTCCAGTGTCCAACAAAAAAGTGACCACGAACTCTATGCAATGCTGCGAGTGTGAGAAATACGTTCACGCAGCATGTAGTGACATGACAATAAAAGACAGACAGACTGATATAAAAAAAGTGGTTTTGTCAGCCGTGCCGTGTCAAGCCCAAAAGCTTGACCCCAAGGGACGAAGGCGAGCGAATCAAACCCGCTGGACTTTCCAAGGTAAACTGTAAGCATACCTCAAATCCTAATCCTGATGAAAAAACCTTGCCAACCAATGGCACATATTCAGAGAAAGACAACTCCGTAGGTGGCACCTACTTAAATTTATTTTTCGTCGGAGCGTCATCTAGCAGCATTATTGAATGCACTTGACTTGCCAATCAGCTCCTACAGATGCCGTTCGACAATCAACACTAGAACCAACACGACTCTCCCTGCTATTCCCGCGAGCCGGCCTTCCCAGATCTCAACAGTCAGTGCCGATTCGTCAACAAATTCTTCCTGGCTGAAAAGAGTACTAGAGCCTTCCACTAGTATAGAAAGCCACTCCTTATCGTGGGATGAAGTAGGAACGACACCCTTTGAACTCTACAAGAAACAGGATCATGTCCCAGCAGCATCTACACCCGTGAAATGGGATGATAATACAGAATCACTAGCCTTAGACCTGATAGATGTTCTTTTAAAAGAGCTCAAGATCAGAATCAAATCATAAATGAGCAAAAATCGTTGATTGCTCAACTTGGCACAACCAACACAGCATATCAAGCCATCATAACGGACACCACGAAAATCCTACACAGCAACAACGATGCACGACAATGCAGTATTAGCTACAAGCTAGTTGAGGCCACGAAATCCCCACGTCCTCAAGTGTAGGCACAATGACTGAACCGCTCGAACTTGTATTTGCTAGAAAAGTTTCGTGAATTGTTCAGTCAGTAGCTCAGACCAAGTCACGTGAAGTAGACGCCAAAACAGATAATTCCCATGCGATTCAAAACTCCAACTTTGACCCCTCTTTAAGGAAAAACCCAAAGTCAAATACCCAAATGACAAAAGATTGTGCTTTTATTTCAAAAAAGGTCACTGTAAATGGGGATCAAAATGCCGACTCATGTCATGAAGAAATACTGCCGCCGATCTGCCAAGATCACCTAACAAGTAGAGGCTGTCTCATTACTCCGGGAAATTACGAAGGGGTCCATCCTGAAAAGTGCAGAAATTCACGGCAGGCGCTTACAACAGGGGATTACGCTGCAATTACTATCACGCAGACATCAAACCTACCCCAAATCCAAAACTGACCAGCATAAAACAATAATATCAAAAAACTGGAGACGTGCCCTAGACCACCACCCCCAGGAAACGAAAGAATCAACCAAATGGAGGTCGCGAGTTTTCTACAGAACTGGCTCAGACACCACCAGCAAGAACCCCTACCAGGGTTTTCTCCAACAACAAAATGGTTGGAGAAACACAAGAACAAACCCCCACCAACCCGATCGAAAACAAAATCACAATCGAAGGCGAAGCTACTAGATCCCTTCTCGTTCAACTTACCAGCCAAGGGATCCCCCTGGTCACAGCTTCCCAAACAGTCACCAATCGACGGGGAGACCTTATCTGAAACCAACGAGCATTCTTGTACAGGAAACACTTGTCTAAACGTGGAGACAACAGCAAAATCTAATTCAAAATGCCCCACTATCCCTCCCACATCAACAGGTACTCACGATCTGGGACTGGAGACTCCTGATCCTTCTTCCTGCAGCCTGGAAAGATGGAAAAAGAAAACAAGTTTTAAAACAAGACCAATCCTGTCTTACCGTTTTCCAACAATAGCCCTGTCAAATGTTCGATCTCTCAACAACAAGGCAGAGGATATGGAAGTTTTTCCTAAGGAAACATGACATTGACATCATGTACATGACAGAAACATGGATCCCGTCTCCTACCTTGGCCATGATTCCTGTTACATTTCCCCACGCTGCAGTGCATTGGGAGAACCCAAGACGCATGGTGGTGGTGTCAGTTTCTACTGCAAAGTTTAATTTCTACCCAACAAAAAGTCCTAGGATTCTGGATGTCGCAGTACCAAAGAACCATGACATCGAAGTTTCGTGGCTGTGAGCAGGACCAAAAGGCCTACCTCGGCAAGTGTCGTCATTGATATACGCTACGGTATATTTCCCACCAAGAGAACCATATCGGCGACAACTAGTGGAATACCTCCAACAAAGTTGCGACTTCATCAGAACAAAATATCCATATGCAGGAATCTTTCTTTGTGGCGACTTCAACGACCTCAAGGCAAACTGGATCGAAAGCTCTACAGCCCTGCATCAAATAGTTAAAGTGAAAACACGGGTAGAAAAACACCCTTGACTTGATCTTCACTACACTTGGTGATTTCTACTTAGATCCTTTGGCGGAAGCACCACTCTCAACCAGTGACCATGCAACAGTTATATTACGGCCAAAGTCAACAATGAAACCTACTAAACCAACCCAGTTCACCTACCGTCCACTTACAGAAGAAAGTATAATTGGCTACAGAGAATGGCTCAACTGAGTATGCTGGTTCCGGCTTTTCGAAAACAAAGACGCAAACAGCATGACTGAACTCTTCTATGAACAAACAATTCGAGAGTACGAACGATTCTTCCCTGAAAAGCGAGTTACAATTAGGGCACAGAATAAACCATGGGTTACTCCGACAATTAAGCAGCAATGGCAGAGCGAGACATGCTTTATGAGACAAAGCCACACTCTGATGAATATAAACGGACGAGAAACATAGTAGTTAGACTACTAAAGCAAGCTAGACGTCTGTATTGACACCAAATTTTTTCTAAGTTGTCAGCCAGTGACCCAAGAAAGTTCCACACAACTGTACGGAAACTAATGGGACAGCAGAAGTCTAAATCCATCCTGAGGGATCAGCAAGGAAAGCAAGAAGAGAATGTAACCGCAGAAGCAATTAATGCACACTTTTCAAATATTTGCCGCCAACAGCCTCCCCTCAAGACTATACCACAGAATGGTCCAATCGAAACCATCCCTATTATTACAGTTTTCCAGGTCCAAGACAAACTCGAAAACCTAGACATTAGAAAAGCCTCGTACCCTGGTTAAATTCCTGTAAGGCTGATACATGCATGCTCCCCCCTACTGGCTACACACCATTGGCTATGGTGTATAACCAGTGCCTATTGGAAGGCATTTTCCCAGATAAGTTCAAAAAGGCATTTATCACACCAATTCCAAAGAAAACATCACCAATCTCTCCATCCGATCTCAGGCCAATCTCAAAGACGCCCATCATTTCAAAAGTCTTCGAAGATTTTATTTTCCACTGGCTACTAGCAGAAGTAGAACACAAAGTCGATCCTATGCACTTCGGTTTTTGTCGAGGACACAGCACAAACTCACTATCTGGTCAAATTACTTCATGATCTACTAGAGCACCTAGTATATCCTGAGGCCCTCGCTGAAATAATCATTTCTGATTTCGTGAAAGCTTTCGATCTGCTTGATCATGAGACTGTGATCAATGAAGCCCGTGCCCTGGAAGTCTCGCAGTTTCTCTTTTGTACCATTGAAATTATCCTTTCTGGTCGTCAACAGTGCGTACAACTCGAAAACGGGGAAACATCCAACTTCCAAGACATCACGTGTGGAGCTTCCCAAGGAAGCAAGTTAGGTTCCATCTTATTTGTTATAGTTATCAACCGACTGATGAGGCAACACAAACAGAGGTATATATTTGCATATGATTTTTCGCTAAGCCTGCTGCACTTCCTGTCACAAAACTCCCAATCAGCTCATACCCCTTTTTGCAGAGCTTCAACATCAAGCTGATCAAGTGAAGCTCCAGATAAGCCTCGAGAAAAGCTATGTAATGCATGTCAACTTCCTGAAGAAGAAGAAGAGCATAAATGAATATGCACCTCTCCAAACAAAGAAATCAGTAAAAAATACTTGGTATCACATGAAGTGATGATCTCTCGTTTGGAGATCACATCAGCCAGATCACAGCAAAGGCAGCTGGTTTTCTAAAATCCTTTGCAAATCTAAGAAGGTTTGGAATGACAAAGCAACTCCTTTTTTGTGCTATAAAACCTATGTAATGCCCGTAATGATGTACGGCTGTCCTGCCTGGGGCAGGACAGCCGTACATCATAATTCTTCGGCCGAATTATAAAAACTATGAACAAAGCCTGAGCCAACTCAAGCCCCAACCCTGGAGGAAAGGAGGCATGAAATGTTGATGAAGTTTGTAGCTGAGATCCTGGAGTCCCCAACACACCGAGATATCCTTCCTCCTTTTACTTCAGAGACCCACGAACACAAAACAAGGTTGGGAACTCTGAAAGAGGGGAAAAAAACTATTGGAGTGCCCGCCTACACACTCGACAACAAGATATCAAAAATCGTGTGTGCCCTACTACGTCAGATGTTACAACAATAGTGTCCTGAAGTAGAGATGATGTTTTTTTTGTGTTTTTCTTGGTACTGTGTTTTTTTTATGCTTTTCCTTTTTTTTGGTTAAATTGACGATACCCATGTTATTGCAGTGTGATAAAGGGAAGGAGTAAAGATTATTATTATTATTATTCTGAACTTCTTAGTTGTGTCGAACTGCTCCTCTATCGACTTGCGATTATTTAGGGAATATAACTGGATAGCCTAAAGTAAGTCCCTTGTGCCCTCTCCCAATTCTTAACGATTGATATTTTTTAACCTCTTTTGACGTTCCATATCCTAGGAATATACGAATATTTCCATTTTTTTTTAGATAAAGAGAAAATCCCACTCTAGGTTGTCAGAGCTCTTCTAATTAGATAGCTAAATACTAACTTGGATGAAAATCAAAAGCCGTTTGTGACAGGTGTACTTGTATTTTGATTTTGGATATATGATAAAGAAGCTAAAAAATCCTCGGATACAAATTGGGTTAGAAATAAAAAGTCATTGTGGGAAATGTAGGCTACATACTGTGTTGTAGCCATATTGCAGTCAGAGTTTTATATTTTGTAATTCGCAATTTTTAAAAACCTTTCAATACTAGTTATGTAGAAAACAACAACCAACTATGAAATACTTGCTTATTGCATTTTATTGTCGCGCATTTGCTCGATCACCTAAGACTATTTCGTGAACGATCTCTGGTTGAAAGAGGCACACAACATTTCTATGTTTATAAAGGGGGGGGATAATTCCCAAGAGACCTGTTTTGGGTCTTTCGATTATAATCCCTAAATGCTCCCTGGCTGAATAGAAGTTGACCGATATGTAACATTTCTATACTTAGGGGGGGGG
This sequence comes from Artemia sinica, assembly GCA_027921565.1. NCBI lineage: Eukaryota > Metazoa > Arthropoda > Branchiopoda > Anostraca > Artemiidae > Artemia > Artemia sinica. The sequence goes on along the minus strand of CM051259.1, from coordinate 14,127,199 downwards.
GGGGGGGACAATGCCCGACCGCAGGCAAAACCAATTATACTTACCAAAATTATAGAGATAAAAGAATCTTCCGATTTTTCTGTTCAGACATACGCAAACAATATTTGATAAACGGATACTCACGTTGTTTTCGTTTAGAATAGAATACTGTCGTAAAATTTGTTTGTGAAACCTCGATTTTAAAATCGGCTGTTCATAATTTGGGGAAAGGGCGTTTCTCAGTAGGCTATAAGCAAGTCTGTGGCTAAAATTGTAATTTTAACCGCATATTTGCAATTAGAGATTAAAAAACCCTTAAATCCTGACTGACGAAATTTATGAGGAATGTATGCAACTAGTGTAATTTGATTTGGAACAGTCATAAACACCTCATAAACACCATAAACACCACTTTTGCTCATAAATAACACTCCCTAAATAATCTTTGGAAAGTTACGAGTCTAAAGAGGTGCAAAATATTTATGTTTATGAAGTTGTAGGTGGAAGGGCTTTGGCCTGTAGTTATATAGATCAAAATCTTTCGAGAATCCTTTATTGGTTTTGACCCTTAGAAAGGGCAGCAACAATTCTTTAGTGTGATTCAATGAGTCCTTCCCTTTCTTTTATCATCGTCTTTTATAAATGAGGCCTGGGAAAATATTATAACGCTATCTACGTTCAACGCCATCTAGTCAACGCCATCACTTTTGACTAAATGGTAAAATATGGTTTATCTTGAGAATAACCTGGGGAATGGGGTTTCTTTGCTCAAAAAAGTGATAATAATTAAAACTAGAGAACCCTTGATTATTTTGGAATTTGAACTAAAAATATAAGCAAGAGATTTCCAATAAGTCTCTTCTATTGCGTGTTCTTTAATATCATTTAGATTTGCTATCATCTTGACAATGTCATCTATATTTGAAATTGAATTAAAAAAGATTTTTATGATCGTAATTAATATTCTTTCATTATTTATTAATTAGCGTTATGCTGAATTATCACTCACGTATTTATTTAAATTATTTTAGGCAATTGAGGAACTGCGAGAGCAATTGAGAGACTTGATGTTTTATATGGATGCGCAGTTGAAAATTGGTAACTCGGAGATGAAAGATGAAATAGTTGAAGGTCAGGTAGTCATACCAACCCCTCAGCAGCCTACCACCACTTCTGCAAAGAAATCCGCTGGAAGAAAGAAGAAAGTATAAAAAATGTCGGAAAAGGGTTTGTTCAGACAACCAGGAGTTCATTGGAAAAAAAGCGACTGTAATCAGGAAAATGCTGGTACACCCCGCAATTTTGCCGAAGCATTTTTCTCCCATTGTGATATTAAATTCAAATATGTTATATTCCTATAATCTTGAACCTAAAGGACATAAGGCACAAACAAGGGCGTCCCTAAGTACTGGTTTAGGAAGCTCAATCCCCCTCCCTATAAGACTCGTTGTACAGAAAAGATGTTCCAAATTTTTCGGAAGTTCTTGGTCTTTTGTTACTTGTAATTCCATTAGCTTCGTCATTCAGCGGGATCAAATCTATCGCATCCTAAAATCCTGAGGGCCTTCCTAGGAATTTTAATAGCCAAAAAGGAACTGTTTTCACTTACAGCTGATAAGGCTAAAGTATGAGGTGTTTGAGTGTAGACGGGTGAGTAGCTCTGAACAAGTAAAAAAATTTAAGAAATGAAATTCCCATTTTTCGCTGACCAAGAACAACAACAGTGCTCTCCATATCGAATTGCCAAAGATCACGAAAAAACTGCTAATACTTCCTATGGATGCTCCCAATTGTAATAGACTTGCTCTCTCAGAAGTCACCAGCTTAAAATTTGCTACTTTAAATTCAAATTTGTGAGACAGCTTTATTTATCGACCAATTCGTAAAAGAAAAACTAGCCTGTGTGAGATCATAGTCTAGAAAAACTAGCCTATGTGAAAGATCCACGGATGAAAACAGAATTCCCATCTTATCCCACTTCAGACTGAAATGTTTTTGTTTTATAATCATTCTCTTCATACTGAGTTTCTCCGTCCACGAAAATATTTTCATTTATAGAATTATTCTTTCCTTTTTATACGCATTTTGCTGAAGTTATTTATTGAATGAAGGTTCTGTTTTAGTTGAAGACTAGAAACGTCTTATAATCCTTGGAGTGGTCGTGGCATTACGTCAATATACGCGTTATTTTAAATAAATCTAAGCGCCTGGACCACTTATGACCTTCAGTATCGGCACAAGTGGTTCTCTCTTTAGGTGAAGTTATAGCAGAAAGCTGTATTACTCATCAGTATCGTTCAATTACAATTACTCGGACTATCTGTCATGGCTTTTTTCTACAATAAGCCATGTCTTGATGCCTTCTGCAAAATACTTGATTTTCAATTCAAAATCAACGGATGTAAAAATACCACGAATTTATTTAGTGAAAGAAGCGGATAATGATAATTAAACCCAGGCATGGATTTTAGGAATCTAGGGGTTAGTGGTGTCATTTTTTTTTTTTTTTTTTTTTATCTTTCTTTAAATATTACTCAGTTAATTCTTGATTATCACGCGACTCGTCAGGCTAGTATCATTTGAAAATTTCTGCGTATCACCATAGATGTTAAGAAAGAAAAGAAGAAGAAACGCTATCCGAAAATATATAAAAATTCCCAAGCAAAAACTCACAATATAATGGTATTACAATGTATCATACATTTCTGATACCCAAACTAGTTTCAGATTATTTTCCTTTGCACACTGCCTCAATTCAAAGGTTCGCTGTAATTTGGTATAAAATTGTGCAAGTTCTAGCTCCTTTTTTCTCATTTTTTATGCTTAACGTCGAAATTTCGTCTTCTGATCGGCTGATCAGAGTTAGGTTCTGATCAGCTATATATGCGGATATTCTATTTCAAGATTGTATAGTTTCCCATATTCTAATGCAGTTTCCATGGTTTTGCGATGTCTACATCAGCGTTGCCAACAAGTTACAATTGTGTACCATTTTTGGTACAATTTAGAGGCTCTTGTACACTGCGGTATACTTCAATATTTTATAGCGCAACCAAGAATTGCTGGTACATTTAGGTTTTATTCGCCCGGTTAAGGTTGATTTTTCGAAAGTCTTCGGTCATCTCTTAGGGATGTAAGCGAAACAAAAGGGATTTTTGTCGAATGAAAAAGGGGGTACAAAAGAAAACTTCGCGAATTTCAAGAATCTCTGCACGAGGAAACAGAGCTCAAAATTAGTTTATTAGCGAGGATGAAGATGTAACTGAAGCAAATAGATTGATAAATTTTTAGCTTATTCAGTTTTCTGTTCTGTGGAATATCAACTAACATAGAATGCTCTAATTGTACCAGAAACCGTCGCTAAAGCTTCTCTACATACCTGATATTAATTATATATTAACCACTAATCTCAATTCCAATGGCTGGAGTTGGCTAAAGAGCATTTACATTGAGATTCAGCTGAAGCTAAAATGTTAACTGTTCATGATAGTATTTAGTTAAATTCTAGAGCTAGATAAGGCCAGAATCGCAAATTGAACCAAAAGTTCAATTTGTGCTTAATGGAATTTAGCTAAATTCGGCCAATCTGAGAGATTTATTGTCCATCCTCAGTTGTTTAGAAAAAAAAACTGTACAGGGATTTAACCATAAGAGGAATAATTTACATCTTTGGCCTAGTATGCACTAGTCAATCAGATAAATTGACTTGAACCGGTTACCAAACGGTCTAATGTTCGTCATCCCATAATCTAATTGTGGAAGAGCTTGTAGAAGAAGTCACACTGGCAAACCCGTTTGCCTGTCTTGCACAAACATAGTACCAGAAATAAGAACTCACGATTTTTTTTTACTCGTTACTGTTACTTCTCTAGAACTTCTGACTACGTTCCTAAGCTGTGCAAGAACACCACAAACAACCAACACAACAACCACAAAACAAACAACACAAAACACCACGAACACCTTAGCTGTGCAAGAACACCCCAAAACATAAGCATTACAGCCATCAATGGTGACAAAAAGTTGGGAAAATGGTGTATATATCCATTCTACCTTAGAATCTCTCAGTTGCATATTACATCCACCCTACCTCCAAAGTCCTTCTGTAAAACAAAAAGAGATCAAATAGAATAAAAAAGAAAAAACACAACACTGATCGTTATGTTTGTCGTCTTTTGTTGCTGAGGAAGGGCCTATATACTCAAATCTGTTTCTAATATATTTTGTCACTTGTTTTCGTTGTAATTCTTGCTTTTGTCCTCATTCTCAGTTGTTTCAAACCAGGTTTTAGAATTTTTTTTTTTGTAAAATTTTTATTTTTTTGTAAAATGTAATTTTATATATAGAAACCAATCGTTGTAGATGTAAAACCGCGTTTGACTTTTAAATATAACCTAGTTTTAAATACAAAACAACAATTTGAGGGTTTTGTCAGTTATTCGCTCATTTTTATTTGTAAATCCGGTTTTCCCAAATTAAAGATTGGCATAATTCCAACCTTCTGAGATTGGTTCCCTGTCCTAAAAGTTAGAAAATGCCCACAGCCAGTTGAATTCCCAACAGTTTGAACTAACCCTAAGTTTTTTTCTATTCCCTTTTTGTATTGCGATTTTGGTAATTTTCGCATAGAAAATGTAACTATATATAAATATGCATCAATAAATTCTTATTTGAGATGTTTTTGTTATTGATAAGGAATTGTGTAGGTATTACTCACTAGAGCAATGCTAAAATTCGTCAGATTCAGAATAAAAAAAACCCACAAGGATTTATAAAATAGAAATCTGTAGAAATTAAAGCAAAAGGTTTTGAGAAAATAAGATGTAACGCGAAAATTGTTCTCTCTTCTCTCTCTTTAGAAAAAAGTTAGCAGTCATAATCACAGTTTAGTACACAGTTTGAGCTCTGTACATTCAGTCGTAATGGTTGTAAGGAAAGAGATCTAAAAGATTTTTTGATGTAAGGTTTGGCCAATCTTGAATAGAGTTTTCCCTAAGCTTGCTCTTGAAATATGAATGATAGCCTGTTCAAACGCATGGGGAAATGCTCAAAAACCGATTCGTACATAAATAACCCTCGTTCTCACATGCTGCGGATTGCGGAAAATCGTTGCAATTTGCGGACTCCACAAAGATTTTTTTTTTATTTTGCGGAAAAACGCAAATCCGCATACATTGAAATATTTCCAAACTTGCGGAAAATGAATGTGGATTATAAAGATGGTAACTAGAAAAATTAATAATTGCAATTAGATTTCAAGAATTACTATTCAACAAAAGCCTATGAAATTAGTCTATTGCTTACATATACCATTGGCTATTGGGAAGTATACAGGTATTTTTTTCCAGACAAGATTTCTTTTGGGAGGGGGGGGGGGGGGGCTGATGTGGGAGAATATTTGCGTGGAGGGAAATTTTTGAGGGGGAAGGTAATTTTCCATGGAGGAGGAGCAGAATTTCCTAGAATTATTTATAAAACGATCAGAAATGAATAAAAAAAAGTTTTTAAAATGAAAGTAAGGACCAACATTAAATTTTGTTTTTTAAGAACTTTTAAAAAAGGTCATTATTTTAATTAAACGGCCTTTGTGTTTCAGGGGTCGTTCTCTTGAATAATTGGAACCAAAGGTCAAACTTCAGCATAAAGATGGAGTTATTGAGAACGTAATAATTTCTTTTCGTTCTAAGATCTAATGTTGCTCCTTACTTTCACCTGAAAAAAACTTTTTTTTTATTTAATTCTATATGCAATAATGGTTGAAAAACCTTTTTTTATAGATCAAGCTAAAATAGATTGTTTAGCCTGCACTTATTCCGCTTGCGATTTTTCCACATTCAAAATGCGTTTTTCTGGAAAATCTTCTGTGATTTTCTCGCAAAAAGAGTGCGGTTATTACATTTCGTTTTTTTGCAATCCGCAGCATGTGGGAACGAAGGGTAAGTCTTTAGTCATATGCTTGAAGTTTTAGTTATTCTTCGTTACTTTAGCTTGCTCGTCCGGAGGGATGCAAACTTTGTTTGCTGGCCACTGGATATGGGGCTTAAACCCCTAACTAATCGCTCCGAATAGGGTCGCCCCAACCTCATGGATTCAGGTGGAGCCCACCCCAGGGTTTCTTAATCAGAACCCAGGCCTAGGGACGGTTGGGCTTGCGACCCTACCCCTGAAAATAATTGAAAAGAAATGTAACTCAAGCCTCGGATCTTATTGGTTTTAATTTATTATGACCCCGGCTCGCCCCCGGACATCCTTTGAACCTTGCTGACCAAGGTGGGTTGAGAATAACCACATGGAATGTTTTAGCTATGAATAAGCCGGGATCCAAAGACCTTCTAGGGCTGGAGATGTTAAGATGTGGGATTGACATACTTGGAACGACAGAAACACATTTGACAGGATCAGGCGATAAACAAATCGCCAGTATATTTTCACAGGATGATTTGCCCAGGTCAAACCTCTAGTAGAAGCAGCGGTGTAGGCCTACTCCTAAACAAGAAGGCAAAGAAATGCCTCATATCCCACAACCCAATATTGGATAGACTACTCACTGCCCGCTTGAACCACAAGCATGGGAATATGTTGGTTATTGTGTGCTACGCCCCCACGAATGTCTCCAAAGGACGAAAAAGATAAGTTCTACTCAGCTCTGACATCTGCTCTATCCCAGATTTCCCCTCACGATGTTTTGGCCGTAGTGGACGATTTTAATGCAACTGTATCCAACCCCAGTGGAGCTTATAAATCTGTAGTTGGACCGGTTATCCCTGACTCTTTAAATGAAAATAGGACCCAACTCCTCCAACCAAAGATGGCGCTCATCAGTTACGAATCGTAGAACATATCGTGGCGCTGAGTTAGGGAATACTGACCGTCTATTAGTTGCCACGAACTTCTGCCTGCATCTTAAAGCCCAGCCTTCAGAATGGCGCCAGTCAAAGTTAGACACCCAAAAACCAAGAATTGAGGCATTCCACCAAAAGTACTCAGTTGGAATTCAGAATAGGTTTGAATGTCTGGACACATTTGTTGACCCGGACACTTCCTGGCAGACTTATAAAAAAGATGTACTAGAGGCTGCTACCAATACTGTCGGTCATATGATGTATTCAAAGAACCCCTGGCTATCGCAAGAAGCACTGCAAATCATTGAACAGCATCGGAAACCGCGATTAGCCGGATATATGCCCTCCTACAGACGGCTAATCGGGATTAGAAACAATATTATTCACCATGAAAGAGCTAGAAGATACGGCACGAAAAGGTGACGTCATGTCGCTTTTTAAGCTTGTCAGAGACCTTAGCGATGGGAAACCTCCAAAGATAGGAGCAGTTAAAACCGTCTCTGGCGAAATGCTAGAAGATGAAAACGCACAACTTGATCGATGGAGGGAGCACTTTGCAAAGCTATCGAACGCCGAAAGAATGAACGTTGACCCCCTATCCAACTACATCCACTCAGCAAACAACATATAAAAATCTACCAGAGCCTGATCCTCCCTCGGTAGAAGAGATAAAAAATGTCCTGCGGAGAATAAAGAACAACAAGGCACCAGGAACCTGAGGGATCACCGTCGAGCTGCTAAAGTTTGGAGGACTGGCTATGCTACTTTGGCTGCATATGCTGTTCTCCCTCATCTGGTCAACCGAATTGATACCTGAAGAATGGAAGGAGGGGATAATCCTTCCTTTATGGAAGCGGAAAGGTATCCGTAGCGATTGCTCGAATTACAGAGGAATCACCGTCCTGTCAGTGCCTGGCAAACTATACACCATGGCGTTGCTTGATAAGAGTATCCAGTTCATTCGTAAGTGCCGCCGGATTCAGCAAGCAGGTTTCATGCCCGACAGATCCAAGACCGAGAAGATATACACTATTCGACAGGTCATCGAGAAAGCCCGCGAGTTCCAGTGAACAGCATATATTGCATTTGTTGACTTTCCAGTGACAGCATATAATCAGATTTGACGATTTGTTTTTATCAATGGAAATCCATTCATTTACATTAATGGATATTCGAAATCCATGGAATATATTCCAACATACTTTGAATTGCTCAATTTGTACGCCAGGAAATAATAAGAACGCTAACAGGCAATAAGAATGCTAAGATGAGGTGGGTAAGACAATAAACTCTTCCAATAATTTTATGCATGAATTAGGACAGTGCGGGATTTCCTTTGCGTAATTTGTTACCCTTGTTGCTCTATTCATGGCTAGGTTCTACTTAAATTTGTGCATTCAAATTAAAATCAAAAGTTGAAGACAAAATGGTGAATTGCTAAAATTGGCAAAATAATTGGCAAGTGTAGCACTAACAGAAATATAAGCGTTTACCCGTTTTGATAACTATTTTGGTTTCATGCATATCCAGATGAAGAAAAATTTAAGTCTAAAATTGATCAGAAGAGAATTCTTCTAAAATTGGAGCTCATAAAACATATTTTATAGAACGAGCGCACCAGCCTATTAAATTCAGTAAGAGCAACATTGAAAGTTGTAGCATCAATTCACGACAATAGAGATGGACATATTGTATTTCTAAACCCTCAGATGCAAAGTTTGTTTCTTTTTTTGAAAAACAAATAAAGATATGTTTCATTGAAAATTCTAAATTGAAAAAAAAACTTAAATCAAGGCAAAGGGGGGAAGAAAGGTCAAGGAGGCACCTCCTCTCCTCAATTGACACGCCAGTTTTTAAGTATTGTTGAAACATACTTCTTTATCGCCAATTTGGTGTCTATAAAACTGAGAATAATAAATAAATAAATTTTGACATACTCGAATAACTTTTGCAAAAAAAAGCTAAAAAAAAATAATAAAGAAAATACACTATGCTAAACTTTCCTTACAACACTAAAGATCGAACCTGCTTATTTTAAATTGGCAGGCGCGACTCTTTCCTCAGCGCTATCGTAAGGTGACTGTTAGCATGATTCTTCTAAAATATCCTTGTTTCTTTATTTTCGACCAAAGAGTTTTGGTTGACGTAGTCACTTTTCAGCATATTCTAAAGTAGATTTGAGGATTTGTTTACATCAATAGAAATCCATTCATTTACTTAATGTAAATTTGAAATCCATGGAATATATTCCAGCATACGTTGAATTGCTAAAATTGGCAACACAAAATGCAGCGCTAATATAAAATATAATCCAATTTTGCCAATTTTGATAATCCCGGGCACTGTAGGGATATAAACAGTACGGTCATTTTCAATCTCAAAATTTTGCCCAAGCCGGACCGAGATGCAGCTGCTGCGGAGAACATAAACAAGAAGAAACATAAGCGACATTAGATTTTTTATGGGTAGGTACGCGTGTGGCATCGGTATTTGCAGCCTGGAGAACAAGAAATAAATGAGACGAATCCAGGGAATAAGGAAGAATGCAATACGTTGAAGAGATAGAAAAAGGAAAGGAAAATAATTGGTCTGGCTGTAATAATCCAAAATGTAAAGAAAACATTGGTTTAAGAATGGAAAGAAAAACAAAGAACAAATTTATAAGGATACTCAAGGTAAAAATAAGTTTTATTTGAACAATGCGATAGCACGATAATCGGGGTGATAAAAGGGCGTGGGAGGCCTAGCTGCCCCTCGATCACTTTTGACTCTTAAAAAGTGAAATAGAACTTCCAATTTCCATCAAATGAGCCCTCTCTTAAGTTTATACGAGCATCCCTTCCATAAGAACCTTATATCCCCCCAGGGCCTAACTTACAACGCCTGCCCCAAAGCCCTGGGCAGTTGTGTCGTCGTCGGATCTGACCTTTAAACTATTTTTAACAAAATGTCTATCTCAAATTTTTATCTGATGCATTTGGGGAAAAGAGAGAGTGTGCGGGGGGGAGGGGTAGTTGTCCTAAGATCTCTTTTGACTCTTAAAAGGTGAACTATAACTTTTAATTTCCAATCAAATGAGCCATCTCTGAAGTTTATACAAGCATCTCTTCTATAAGAATCATATTTGCCCCCAGGGCATAACTTACAACGCCTGCCCCCGGTCCCTGGGGTATTGTGTCGACACCGGAGTTTTGTTATATGATCTCTGAACTATTTTTAACGAACTGGCTATCTCATAATTTTTATCAGATGTATTTGGGAAAAAAGGGCTTGAGAGGGGGCTAGTTGCCCTCAAATCATTTTTGACTCTTAAAAAGGGCACTAGAACTCTAGATTTCCAATCGAATGAGTCCCCTCCGAAGTTAATGGAACGACCCCTTTCATATGAACTGCCTCTGGAAAAAAACACTAGCCGCATGGCCTTTACTATAGGCAACGCTATAGCGTTGCAAAAACAGCCTGAAACCTCTAAAAACGACCTTAAATCGAAACAAAACTACACCATTGGAATCGACATTGCCGAAAAGCCTACATAGAAAACCTAAAGTCCCCAGGGTTGAATAAAAAGGCAAACCTCTGTTTTATACATGGGTAGCACTGATGTGCCCTGTTTTTTTTCTTTTTCTTTTTTTTCACTGCTGCGGGACACTGAAACATAATAAAGAGCTGTTCCAAGATTCATTTTAAAGGAAAATGTCACGTTTGCGTAATTAAGTAAAAACACAATATTTAAACTAAAATATCTTTACTATAAAAACACCGCATATTCATATAGAAGATGAAAATGACGTCATAATCATAGGTTACAACCATAATTGATGTTATTGTAAAACTATTTTATGACGTTAGTTGCAACTGAGATTCATTCTTTACTACATCCAGTTAAAAAGCCGAAGGCTTTTTCCTGTATGTGATGTATATTTGAGTTAAATTCTTAACAAAAAATTATTTCTTCATTTTACAACATGATGAATGATGCCATAAGCGCAAGTCTCAAATATGACTAAATAAAAAAACAAAAAAAACCCAACACAAACAGAAACTACACGAATAAGTTTTTTTAAACTGAAAGTAAGGAGCAAAACAAAAACCCAAAACAAACAGAAACTACGACGCACATGAAAAGGGGTTACCCGTATTCGATACCTCGCTCTACGCTGAAGTTTCAGCGTAAGAATAATGTGTCCGCCCAAAAAAAGAAAGAATAATGTGTATACTTCCCCAAAACTAATATTATACGTAAAAAATGAGTAAAGGTCACGGCTTCAGCCCCTCCCCGGGGGCCATGGGGCAATTCATCCCAAAAGACCCAGTCACTAGATTCCTGGGCTACACCGAACAAAATGACCATCTCAATATTTTTATCGGACAATCTTGGGACTAAAGGGGCGTGGGAGAGGGACCAGCTGCCCTCCAATACCTTTGGCCATTTAAAAAAGGCACCAGAACTTCCAACCAAATGATCCCCCTCCTGATCTTCTAGGATCACTGGTTGGGTATGATCACTCCTGGAAAAACATAAAAAAAATAAACAAACATTTGTCTATATAGGAACTTACAACCTCTACAATAGAGTTCTTTGATATGCTGAATATGATGGTGTGATTTTAAATAATACAATTTGATGTTTTGGGGTTTGTTCGATGAAATTAAATTTGATGAGTTTTATATATTTTAAATACGCATCAAAATTAGATTCTTTTGATCTATCTATTGTTTTCAAGACTATTTCGTAGTTTCGGTTACTATTGAGCCGCATAGCCCCTTACTTACAGTTCGTACAACTTACTGTTTGGCACAAAGAACCCACTTCTCTCTTTACTTAGAAGAACTATTGCACTGTCTATGAGAGGTATCCGTATGTCAAAAAGCCAGAGTCTAACTAAAGAATTTCATTTATCCTTTTTTCTGGAAACCGATATATTTAGTGATGAGGAGCGTAATAGATCTTTTTTCTATTAGTACCCAAAATATATATTGGATGTGCCATCTTGAACACTTAGTCTACTACTAAAACATCCGCTAATATAATCTGCAGGACCGTATCCAGGAGGAGGGGTGGGGGGTTTGAAACCCCCTTCCCCGAAATGTTTGTCCGACTCGTAATAAACGTAACAAAAATGAATATAAACAAATTTTTGATGCGTTTTAAAAGTTTTTTGTACCCCCCCCCCCCCATTCCGAAAAAACGCTTTTGTAGTGTTTTGACATTTTCCCATCCCCTCCCTAAGAAAATTCTACATATTTGCCTTCTCACACATACGCTCTTCCCCAAAATGTGCGGCAATCCCAAATCAGCTAACAATAAAAAGACGATCACGAGCTACCCCAGATTGCAAAGCTTTTTTCAAAATAAATTGCTATGTACTTGTCTTCAGAATGACAACCAGGGCAGTAGTATCGCCACTCTGCTTTCAACGGGAAGTTCTCCCTGGATTACTACGGGAGGCCTATCCCTTTTCCATAGGATTCCTACTGGAGCCCGGTTTCTAGGCAAGATTTCTAGGACAGGCCTCTGACGTCACGCAACGCACCCCAGTGCTTTAAAGGGTTAGATAAGTGGAGCTACTAACCCCTCAAGCCATCACACCTATGCAATGCGGTCACGACACATCCCTCTGGACTCCAAAGATGTCACACGACTTAGCCCGTTCAAAAGCTCAAGTCTAATATGCTTGACGCTATTTTATGTTTTTACGCTATTTTATTCCACAGGAACCCATGGGGAATCCAAGCTTGTAACGTAACGACGGGTTATACGACGGGTAACGACGGAGTCCTATGGAAAAAGGGATAGGGCTCCCGTTGAAAGCAGAGATGGGATACTACTGGTATTGAAGCGTTAGAAAAATGCATAAATAATGATGACGACTGTCACTGGGTGTCATAAAATCGCCGTTTTCTTTTTATAAAACCAGGGGAAATAAGGAGTAGGCTTATTCAAGAAGTTTTTTTTTAGATACTCTGCGCCGTGAATTGCATTGGAGTAACACGTTCTAGCAATGAAATATCAAGTTCCACACTTCAAGTAAAAAAAAAACTGTTTAATTTAGTTTCCAGAAGCTTATTTTCGGAGCGAAAGGGCTGAAAATTTCTTAAGTGTTGAGGGCTGGTGCCGTGTGGGTGTTGAGGGCTGGTGTCATGGCAGTGTGGGTGTTTTGAAGGTTATTATGATAAGTTTGGTTTGCAAAAAACTTGAATAACCCGATTGACGCATAATTTTTAACAAGAAATGTTTTGAAGAATCGTCTTGGAGGTGATGATGTGTTGTCAGGGTGGGGAGGGTAGTCAATTAATGTCATTGCGGGGTTCATGGGCGCGCCCATAGGCTGAATTTTAGAGGGGGCTTACCTGGTCTAATTGGCACTTCTAGTGCTTTATAATTGAAATTTTGAGACAAAATATCGTAGGGCACTTCTTATAGAAAGAAATGTCATAGGATCTTCAAAAGAGCTCATGGAGGGCAACCGGATCCCCTCCCCCACGTCAATCACTTCCTCAAAAACATCCAATCAAAATATTGATATAGCCATTTTGTTTGGTGTAGTTTAAAGGTCCGGAAATTATGACATTGAGAATGACAGCCCCTCCCCACAATCCCCAGAGCAAGGGTTGTAAATTATGCCCTGTGGGGATATAAAGATTTTTTTTTATAGAAAGGGTGGTTTGTATAAACCTCAGAGGGGATTCGTTTTATTGGTAATCGGAAGTTCTACTGGCCTTTCTAACAGTCAAAAGTGATTAGAGGTCATCTAACCCCCTCCCCTCACACACCAATCATTTCCCCAAACGCATTCAATCATAATTTTTTAGATAACCATTTTGTTCGGTGTAGTTGAAAGGTCCAGAAATTATGTCTGAGGATAGCCCCCCCCCCCGTATAGCCCTCAGGTCAAGGGTTGTAAGTTACGCCCTGGGGGCATATAAGGTTTTTTATAGAAATAGTGGCTGTGTAGGCTTCGGAGGGGCTCATTGGATTGGAAATCGGAAGTTGAAGAGCCATTTTTAAGAGTCGAATTTATCGTAGGGCAGCTATACCCCCCCCCCCCCCCCCCCCCCCCCGTCATAATTTCCCCCAATGCATCCGATGGAAATTTTAAGATAGCCATTTGCTCAAACGTAGTCCAGAGATCTCATAACACGGCCTTCCCCCCCCCCCCCCCGCCCACCCCCCCCCCCCCCCCCCCCCACCCCCCCCCCCACCCCCCCCCCTGGTGTTGACAGAACCCCCACCCAAAATCTGGGCATAAGGGTTTTAATTTATGCCCCGGGGGATGTAAGGTTCTTATAAAGAGGTGGTCTTGTGAACTTTAGAGGAGGCTCATTTGATTGGAAATGCATAGTTCTAGTTCCATTTAAAGAGTCAAGCGTGATGGAGAGAAAACATCCCCCCCTGATATCCTATTTTCCCCAAACATATTCAATCGAAATGGTGAGACAGCCATTTTGTAGCCAATAGTCCAAAGAGAATATAACAATGTCTGCAGTATTCAAATATAAGAAATATTTGATTATTAAGTTATTTTATTATCAACTTATATTATTAAGTTAGATCTTTAAGAGTAAGTTGTGGGGGATTTTGAACTAGCCAGAAGGGGCTATGTGTATACTTTTAGTACTGACTTGACTTATATCACATCCGGCCTTTGTGGCTGTATTGGGGCTTCTTCTATTCTCACTGGTCGTTGAATATGGCGACGGTATTCGGTTTCTATCTGGTGCAAAACGCAGGAGTTGGGTGAGGTTCTGGCCATTGAAGTTGTCGTACCATCTCTTGCGTGGTCGGCCACGAGGTCGTGTGCCATGTACCCGTCCTTCAAACGTGATTTGGGGAGTTGATTTGATGACATTCCTTGGATATGACCAAGCCAGCGGAGTTGCTGACTTCTCATTCGGTCCATGATAGTGTATGAGCAGAGGAGGAGTTTACGGAGGTCTTCATTGGATACTCGGTCGATGTAGGTGATCCCTGCTATGCGACGGACACATTTTGTTTCAAATGCGGAGATTCGCCTTTCGTCACCAGCTTTAATTGACCATGTTTCACTTGCATACAGAGCAATGGGGATTATGAGAGAGTTAAAGAGTCGGACCTTAATGATTTTGATAGTAATTTACTTTTTCAAATTGATGATAGGCAACTTGAAGCTACTGGTTGCAAGGCCCAGTCTACACCTAATCGATTTTGGGCAATCGTTGTTAGAGGTTAAAAGACTGCCGAGGTAGACAAAAGGTTCTGCATTTTCAGTTTGCTATCCTTTTATGGTTAGCTGTATAGCTCTGGGTGCAGAGTCTCTGGATACCCGCATGACTTTGTTTTTGTGTGTGTTGACAACCATCCCAAGGGCTTCGGTTGCTGACACTATCTCGTTTGTGTCTGTTTGGAGGAGATGTTCATGACTGTTAATTTTCACGATGTCGTCTGCACACACTTATTTGTCGACAAGTTTCCCTCCAATGGATGCACCATCTGTGGTTTTAGCAAAGTGATAAAGTTTGCATTTAGAAACAGATTAAATAGATGAGGGGATAGGAGGCAACCCTGAAGAACACCTGCTGACGTCTGGAACTCTTCTGTCAATCCCTCAGGCGTCTGAACCTGGCTACCGAAGTTTAAAATAAATATTTTTGATCAACCTTACCATGTTTTTGGGGACTCCATAATGCAGAAGTATGTGCCAAAGCCCGTTGCGCCATATTAAATCGAAGGCCTGTTTAAAGTCCATAAAAAGTAAGAGCAATTCTTTCGTACTACGTTGTAGTACTTTTAGCACTACAACTACAAAATAAAAGCTCAAAATAGGAATAAAATCCTTTTTAATAGACAGTGTATAGAAATTCAAAAAAAATACCAGATATTTCGGTCACATATACAGTGACCCTTTTACTACTGATGACGGTCATTGTATGTGTGACCGAATTATATGATATTTTTGCGAATTTCTATATACTGTCTATTAAAAAGGATTTTATCCCTATTTTGAACTTTCATTTTATCGTCATGGAAAGGCAGTGTGGTCTCCAAAATTATCTACTACAACTACAGTTACTGTAACTAATGACGCTAAGAGTATCAAGGTGAAACTTCTAGAAAGTGTTTAGAGGGCGTTCCAATTAAACGAAAAAATTGTATACATGTAGGTTTTCAAAAAGGCATATAATATCATAGGCAGCACCACTCTATTATAGCTAGAAATATCATTGAAACATTTAAAGAAGCTAATTCGATTCAAAAATAAAAGTTCTGGGGTCCTTTCTAAGAGTAAAAAGATATTGGAGGGCAATCAGCCCGTCTCTCAAGCCGATTTATTTCCCAAACACATCTAGTCAAAATCTTGAGACAATTATTTTCTTCAACATAGTAGAACGGTCCAACAGCTATGTCTTTAGGGATATTAATTAAAAAAACTTTCCGAAAAATAAGTTTTTCAAAGAAAAGTAAAGGCCATTTTAAACTTAAGCTCAGGAGATACAAATACCTGTTAAAATTCAAACTCAAAACGACCAGAAATTACTATTAAAGAATAAATGAAACCCAAAACGAACAGAAATTAAATAAACAATCATAGCAAAAAAAATACAACAAGTAATAATATAAATGAATAAATAGATCTTAAAGCGAGTAATGCTTAGATTGAATATGAAAATCAAGCTTAAAACGAAAAAAAATAGTTTGCTATTAAAGTATAAATGAAGCTTAAAACAAACAGAAATTAAATAAACAATCAATGCGAACAAACATACAATATATATTAATGTAAATGAATAAATAAATCTTAAAACAAGTGAAACTTAAATTGAATATGCAAATCAAGTTTTAATCGAATGAAAATAACTACAAACAAGAGTTTTTGGTATCGCCTCACTGCAGAAGCCTAAAACCTACTGTATCATTGGCGCCTTCCTGAAAACTATATGAATCTTGAACAGTCTTGGAAAGTATAAACAAAATCAAATTGAATATTAGATATATAATGATATTAATTGTTGAAAGATCCATCAGTTCAAGATTTTTTTTTTCACTGTAATTTTTATTTTCATTTTCAATGCTGTAAGAACTGGAAAAGAATAAATTTGTAATATACGAGTAATTCGTTTTCAGTGAAGCGCCAATGACGCAGAAGGCTTTAGGTTTTTACAGTTAAAGAAGAGGGCAGTATCCAAATTTTGTTTGTAGCGAAACTATATTTGTCTTGACCAATCTTGGAAAGAACTAATAAGAGAACTGAAAGCTCATCAGTTCAAAATTTTACTGTAATTTTAATATTTATCTTCAATATTAAGTACAAAAGAAAAACATTTGTAATATAATTCGTTTTCAGTAAATCGCCAATGACGCAGTAGGTTTTAGGCTTCTGCAGTGACGCGATACCCAAACTCTTGTTTGTAGTTATTTTTATTCGATTCAAAATTGATTTGCATATTCAATTTAAATTTCACTTGTTTTAAGATTTATTTATTCATTTACATAAATATATATTGTATGTTTGTTCGCATTGATTGTTTATTTAATTTCTGTTCGTTTTAAGTTTCATTTATACTTTAATAGCAAACTATTTTTTTCGTTTTAAAGCTTGATTTTCATATTCAATCTATGCATTACTCGCTTTAAGATCTATTTATTCATTTATATTATTACTTGTTGTATGTTTTTTTGCTATGATTGTTTATTTAATTTCTGTTCGTTTAGAGTTTCACTTAATTGTCACAGTGATTTGTGGTAGATTGACGCATGGAAGATTATTTGACTTTATTTCGGCCCATTTTCGGCATAATATAGCTCTTTACTTTTCTTTGAAAACTTATTCTGTTAATTTTTTTTAAATTAATACAATTATGTGACACCGTCATTCAGCCGGGGGGCTGATACCCCCCCCCCCCCCCTAATGGCACCCATGTACGGCATTCCCACCTCTGAAACAGGAGATTCAATATCTGTATTGATTTATCGTAATTCTAAAACATTTAACTTTTAGATTTTCGATATTCCTTTTACTAGAATGCTATTTTTATACCACATTTCGGCTGCAAATCCCTGTACTGAAGAGACACAGTCTTTTTTTGGCTAAAATAAATGTCTATGTCAAGAGTTTGTTTTATAGGATTAGCAGTACCTTTTAGAACGAACGTGCCTCATACAGCATTCCCACCTCTGAAACAGGAGATTCAATATCTGTAAGTAGGAACCCTTCTCTAATTTCGGTAGGAGATGTACAACATTGCAAGATAAGAGCGAGTCTAAAGGTACAAGATCACGTGTCTCTTTCTAGGCCAATCACGGAACTTAGAATACTGAGGGGAAAAATGAACATGCGCACTGAATACTAACGGGACAATGTTATTGATCCACTAACAGGACATGATCACAGTGAATATAAGGAAGAACTTTTGCTATAGTTGTTATTAGTGTGAGAATAGAATTCAAGGAGTGAGAACAGTTTGACTTTATTTATTCATTGAGATATATGTGGAGTTGGTAGCAGCAGCAATGATACAAGAGCATCAAACATTGCGGTGGAAATCACGAGAGGATCATGGCTTTGTCTTGAATGGGATGAAGTATATGCAAGATGTGTTATCTTTGAGCAAATTTAAAATGGAGGATCAATTATGCTTCGCTGCAAAAGTTGATATAACACATGTGAATAGACTTCAAAGTACTTTAAGTGCAATAGTGAAGTATATAGAGGACAATAAGTTAAATCGCTAATTGTATATGTGTAATATATATTATTATTGTAATTATACACGCTCAATTAAATTGTTTCGAAATTGAAAATGCCACCCTTTTCTTTTTGTTAGATTTTTTCGGTTATCGAGTATTCTTGAAGTAGAACGAATCGTGGTTAGTCTAGAGTCAACAGTGAGAGTGATAGGATTGAAAAAATGAATAAATTTGAGAAAGAGAGAATTAGATCGAATCTTGTGATTATGGAAAAACATTTGAATCTGAATGACGATTTTCTCGAGTTATCCCTTCAACGGAAGATATTCCCACAGGGGACACTTGACAATATAATGAAAACTGATTCTCCCCGATTGGACTATTGTATGAAGCTTTTATGACGTGACTTAAATGCTTTTACTCAATTTATTGATATATCAATTGAAACAAAGCACAATAATATCGTGGATATACTTTTGAAAACATTGCCATAGATTCTATGTAGATGAGATTCCCCTTCGAAAGAGGTTATGTAACGTCACAGAGTTACTCTTCTCCCATCCCCTCTGAATTTATCGAACAAGAATCAGTTTCTTTTTAGCTCTGAGAGAGTTGACATCGGAAACAAAAAAAAAAAGTTCTATACATGTCCACTATGCATGTACACTCTTGGCAGTTGGTCATCATGTGAGAATTGTACATTTATTGATGACTATAAGGAAAAGTGCAAATTATGCAATCCGCGTAAGTTTGCATAGAGAATATGCAGTACAAATTAAAGGCTGTAATTCATGTCTTGAAGAGATTTGTTACTCTCACCCTAGAGGGCAACTATTCTCCAGTTGCCACTATGAAAAATGTGATCAGTGGGAGAATACTTATCTCGGTATGATTGGAAAAAAACCCCAAACGTGATTTTAGTTTATTTCTACGAGATTGGTATCGTCGTGGTTTTAAATTATTTTGGGAGGAAGAATCAGGTCTACGATTCATTTTTTGTGGTAACAAGACAATTTGGTTTCTACGTCATCGATGTGACGACACTGCCTATTATGACTATAAACCTAGTATTTTTATTTGGCAGTTACTGAATGTGATTCACGATTTGAAAACACTGTGTGTGATATTGCTTCAAATAGACAGATTGAAACACGTGAATTTCACAATATGAATGCAAATAGTATCATTGACTATACAAAGAGATACGACAAGAGTGAAGTTACATTGTACTGTAGAAAATGTGATCCTGACTTTGCAGCCAATAAGGATCAATATACAGTGAATTCAAATGATATACCAGCATTAGTAGTTCTCGACAGTTGCCTATACACTGAAGAAAAATCTAAAGTGAAGAATAAAGACATTGTTGTATATATACATTTCTTCTTTATTAATAAACAAATTCACATACATTTTTAAAGCACTTTACTCGTAGGGAACTAAAATCAATATTATACAGGTCTGAGAGGATTTTTTCCACCATAAAGTCGTTCAGACGTGGATTGTCTACATAAATGTTGAGAAACTGCTTGTAAGTCTAGCCGCGACATCTGAACACGAAATATAATAGCGCATGGAAACCACAGCTTTTAGTCGTCAGATCCTGTACTCTCTTCCGATTTTGAATAATAGTTTTCCCACTGCTCTTAATATAGTTGCTGATGTGTGGAGTGTAGAATGTATAGTGTAGGCCAAGAGGATAAGAAAATTCAATTGTCTTCATTGTTTGAAAGATGCACAACCAATGGCCGGTATTCACAGTCGACGGACTGCTATTAACAATGATTAGGGTATCGTCCGCACTTTGAATTTGTCTAAGGAACTCCGAGGGCAGACAATAGGATCTGTATTTTGACATGAATGGGTCTATATTAAATACATTGATTATTTGACTGGTGTTCATATGCAAGATCTAGTAGAACACTGCCTTCGGGAGTGATTTCCCAGTAGGTTTCAATTGATTAAGCGAGATTAGTGCAATACTCTCAGCTAATGGGTCGGCAAATGTACACTCTAGACGCACACTCCCCTTTAGTACTAAACTCATATCCTGGGTGCCAGACAGGTCTAGTACAATGATACCATGTGTTTTAGCGAACATTTCTTCGGTTATACCATTTTCAAATAGTTGTGAATCATGATCTAGGGTTTGCATTGTCAACTCATACAATGTCCTATAGGATTTATCAAAAGATAGAATGTAGAGTGGGATTCCATTTACTTTGCAGACAAGAGATGAAAGCCCAAACATCTAAAATTTATGTGGGCAGCCAGTCCACGATCCTATTGCACTAGCGCTTTTTACAAATGCCAATGCTAATTTTGACGGAATTTCGCCATTGATAAAGGATGAGTCGGTGAAAGTGCGTGAGCCTGTAGCAATATGACGATGATTGGTGATTGTATGAGGAACAAGTAGTTCAATATTATTTCCACTAGCTCTCAGTTTTTCCACTGCCAAAGCAACAGAACTCATTATCTGCTGCTTTCGTACGTGCAGTATTGCCAAGGTGAGGAGAGATTTACATCTGGATTGGCAGGAAGTTCCTTTCGTAAAATGAAATTGGATGGAGCAAGCGTCAATTTTATATCCACTTTAATATTTGGTGTTAGGCATTGGGGTATATTAGATATTTCATGATATATTTTTCCAACTAGATGTAATTCACTAGTTATAGCATTTTTAAGTGCATCTGTACTATTAGTATTAGTAATATATTCATATCCATTGGAGGTGCCTCTCAATTCCTTATATGACTTGGGTGTCATCAGCATGAATTGCATATAGCTTGTATAATTTGAGAGATTGTTGCTAGTGCTCACCAAAGTGCCATTTATGTAGACACAGATTTGACGAAATCAATTATGTAATATACAATTTTCATAGAATATTCCATCAGAACGAACTGGCAATGTATTGTCGGATTTCTGGACTTTCATTTGTAAATATGTAAACGTCGAAGACATGTCCATAAAGTAGTCTTCATTGGAATAAATTTGAAAGTGAATATTATCGGAGAGGGGTTGATGTGGATAAAATTATTCATAGTATCCATGTTTTACACTCACATCAACATTTTCTGCATTGAATAGATTTAAAGATGAACTGATTGAAGGTTGGGAATCCTTATGCAGGGTTACATAAAATTACGTCAACCATAATACACCTGGCTGTTTGAAACGGGCTAAGTCCTGTGACATCAATGGATCCCAGGGGGTGTGCCATGAAGTCTTGCCAAGTGTGTTGCCTTTAATAGAACAGCTGACCGTGTTGTGCAGGTACGAGGGATTAAGATCTCCCCTTGTTAATTGAACTTGCGTATTATCCCGACCACATCCCAAGTAATTGAAACACCTTGGAATTTCTCCTAGAAATAGTGCATGCGCTCGGAATCTTGCCAGCTAAAAACAGGAGTGTGCTTGGAATCTTGCCAGGGCAGGAATCTTGCCAGAGTTTTCACGGGAATCTTGCCAGGGCGGAAATCTTGCCAGGACTCTCATGGGAATCTTGCAAGCTGGAACCAAGTGTGTCGTGACGTTAGAGTGCTTGTCATAAAAATCCAATGGTATTTTCCTACCTGTGCCGCGACGTCAGAGGGATGCAGTAGAAATACACAGGGGTGTGTACCGTAACGTCAGAGGGCTCCCGTGGGAATATTGCCTAGAAACAGGGCTCCCGTAGGAATCCTATAGAAAAGGAATAGAGCTCCCGTTGAAAGCAGAGATAGGATACTACTGGTTTTCAAGCGTTAGAAATATGCATAAATAATGATGACGAGTGTCACTGGGTGTAATCAAATCGCCGTTTTTTTTTTTATAAAACCAATGGAAATAAGGAGTAGGCTCGTTCAAGAAGTGTTTTTAAATACTCTTTGACTCGAATTGCTTTTGAGTAACACGTTTAGCAGTAGCAGTGAACACGTTTTGTGAGAACAGTTTTGACTTTACTCATCTGGATATATATTTGTGATGACGAGTGGAATGTTTACCCTCTTAGAAGTTGATAGTGGAGTTGATGGTAATAATACAAGAGCACCTAACATTGCGGTGGAAATCACGAAAGGATCACGTCTTTGTCTGGAATGGGATGCAGTATATGCAAGATATGTGATATCCTTGAGCAAATTTAAAATGGAGGATCAGTTATGTTTCGCTGCAAAAGTTGATATAGCACATGTGAATAGACTTCAATGTGCTTTAAGTGCATTAGTGAAGCATATCGAAGACAATAAACTCTATCGCTAATTGTACATGCTCTGTATTATTAATGTTGTTGTAATTATTCAATAAAATTGTTTCGAAATCGAAAATGTTCTCTTTCTTTTCTGGTTAGGGCTAACGAATCAGGGTCAGTCTAGAGTCAGCAGTCGGAGTGAAAGGATTGAAAAATGAATAAATTTGAGAAAGAGAGAATTAGATCAAATCTAGTGTTTATGGAAAAACATTTGATTTTGGATGACGATTTTCTCGAGTTATCTCTTAAACGCAGGATATTCTCTTGTCAGGGAACACTTGACAATATAATGAGGAGTGATTCTCCCCCCATTGGACTATTGTATGAAACTTTTAAAATGTGATTCAAATGCTTATAGTCAATTTATTGATATATTAATTGAAACAAGGCAGAATCATATCGTGGATATACTTTTGAAAACATTGCCAATGGATTCAATGTAGATGGCTCCTCCGTCATTCGAAAGAGGTAACGTTACAGAGCTACTCCTCTCCCCTTTCCTCCACTTTGAATTTATCGAGCGAGGATGATCAGTTTCGTTTTAGCTGTGAGAGAGTCAAGTGACATCGGAAACCGAAAAATGTTCTATATATGTCCATTGTGCTTGTACACTCTTGGCAGTTGGACTCAATGTGAGAATTGTACAATTATTGATGACTTTAGTGAAAAGTGTAAATTATGTAATCCTTGCAAATTACATAGAGGCTATGCAGTACAAATTAAAGGATATAATTCATGTCTTGAAGAGGTGTGTGACTCTCATCCTAGAGGGCACCTGTGCTCCAATTGTCACTATGATAAATGTGATCAGTGGGAGAATACTCACCCCGCTATGATTGGAAAGAATCCCAAACGTGATTTTAGTTTATTTCTACGAGATTGGTATCGTCGCGGATTTAAATTATTCTGGGAAGAGGAATCTGGTCTACGATTCAACTGTTGGGGTAACAAGACAATTTGGTTTCTACGTCATCGCTGTGACGACACTGCCTACTATGACTATAAACCAAGTGATTTTTATTTGCAGTTACCGAATGTGATTCACCATTTGAAAACATTGTATGTGATATCGCTTCAAATAGACAGATTGAAACTCGTGAATTTCATAATATGAATGCAAATAGTATCATTGACTATACAAAGAGATATGACAAGAGTGAAGTTACATTGTACTGTAGAAAATGTGACCCTGACTTTGCAGTCAATCAAGATCAATATACAGTGAATCCAAATGATTTACCAACATTAGTGGTACACGACAGTTGCCTATACATCGAAGAAGAAATCTAAAAGTGAAGATTTAAAGACATTGTTGTATATATATGCATTTTATTAATAAACAAATTCACAAACATTTTTTAAGCACTTTACTCTTAGGGCACTGAAATCAATACTGTATAGGTCCGAGAGGATATTTTCCACTAGAAAGTCGTTCAGACGTGGATTGTCACTATAAATGTGGAGAAACTGCTTGTAAGTATAGTCACGACATCGGAACACAAAAATATAGTAGTGCATGGAAGCCGCAGCTTTTAGTCGTCAGATCCTGCACCCTCTTCCGATTTTGAATAATAGTTTTCCCATTGCTCTCAATATAGTTGCTGATGTGAGGTGTGTAGAATGTATAGGGTAGGCCAAGAGGATCAAAAAATTCAATCGTCTTCATTGTTTGAAAGATGCACAGCCAATGACCCGTCAGCACAGTCGACGGACTGCTATTAACAATAATCAGGGTATTGTTGACACTTTGAATTTTTCCAAGAAAGTCCGAGGGCAGACAATAGGATTTGTACTGGGACATGTAGGGGTCCATATTAAATACATTGACTGGTGTTCATGGCGCCAAGTCTAGTAGAACACTGCCTTCGGGAATGATTTCCCAATAGGTTTCATATTGATTTAGTGAGATTAGTGCAATACTCTCAGCCAATGGGTCGGCAAATGTACACTCTAAACGCACACTCCCCGTACGTACTATACTCATATCCTGTGTGCCAGACAAATCCAGTACAATGATACCGTGTGTTTTAGCAAACATATCTTCGGTTATACCATTTTCAAATAGTTGCGAATCATGATCTAGGGTTTGCATGGTCAACTCATACAATGTTCTATAGGATTTATCAAAAGATAGATTGTAGAGTGGGATGCCGTTTACTTTACACACAAGAGATGAAAGTCCAAACATCTCGAATTTATGTGGGCATTCAGTCCACGATCCTATTGCACTGGCGCTTTTTACAAATGCCAAAGCGAGTTTTGACGGAATTTCACCATTGATAAAGGATGAATCGGTGAAGGTGCGTGACCCCGTGGCAATATGACGTTGATTGGTGATTGTATGAGGAACAAGTAGTTTAATATTATTTCCATTGGCTCTCAGTTTTTCCACTGCCAAAGCAACAGAACTCATGACCTGTTGTTTGCGTACATGAAGTATTGCCGAGGTGAGGGAGAGACTTACATCAGGATTGGCAGCAAGTTCTTTTCTCAATATGAAATTGGAGGGTGCAAGCGTCAGTTTTATATCCACTTTAACATTGGGCGGCAGCCATTGGGGTATATTAAATATTTCATGATATATTTTTCCAACTAGATGTAATTCACTAGTTGTAGCATTTTTAAGTGCATCTTTACTATCAGTATTAGTAATATATTCATATCCATTGGAGGTGCCTCTCAATTCCTTGTATGACTTGGGTGTCATCAACATGAATTGCATATAGCTTGTATAATTTGAGAGATTGTTGCTTGTACTCACCAGCGTGCCATTGATGTAGACACTAATTTGACGAAATAAATTATGTAATATACAATTTTCATAGGATATTCCATCGGCCCGAATTGGCATTGCATTATCGGATTTTCGGACTTTCATTTGCAAATCTATAAATGTTGAAGACATGTCCATAAAGTAGTCTTCATTGGAATAAATTTGAAAGTGGATATTATCGGAGAGGGGTTGTTGTGGATAAAATTGTTCATAGTATCCATGCTTGACACTCACATCAACATTTTCAGCATTGAATAGATTCAATGAGGCGGTGATTGAAGGTTGAGAATCCTTATGCGGTAGGTAGGACATTTTAGGAGAAGAAATCTAGTTTCGATCTAACAATTTTCTTCCAGGGGCTTCTGTTTACACCACGTGTCGGCTTTTTCCTTCTTTTCTTTGACAAGAGGGATGATGTCTTTCGTTTCCGACCTGAGTGGAGACTGATGAGTGATGCATTGTTTCTCGACCTTTTTAAGCCTTTACCATTTTGTTTTAATTTCTCACCAAGGGTTCGCGCACTGGACCTAAGATTTTCCGTAGCACTTTTTTTTAAAATCCTTGCCAGAGCCCCAATCATATAGTGTAGAGGATGCAAAATCTGTCGCAGCCGGTACAAGATATTTTCTAGCCAGTGGTAGTGAAGAGCGAAACAGCTTAGCAAACCAACTGCCAAGACCGTAGCCAGACATTGACGAGCGACCTTTGTAATAGTCCATTCCATTGCCCTGTTGTCTTGGGCCAAGAGTATTAACATAGCAGCCAATATCAGGACAAGTGAATACCACTTTTTTATTAGACATCTTGCATTTGAACGATGGGACGAAAATGGCATGTAATCACAGCCAAACCTTTTGAAATTGCTATGGTATCGCCCAATTCGGTTCTTAGTGTTAACTGACAGAGTTCCAAATAGGAAGTGTTTACGGGAATATACTGAAGATGCTTTATATTGTAGTGGTGAATATGTTCTTGATTGGTTTTTCGTTCAAGAACTCGTAGGAGGGGAACATTTGAATTACCAACCCGTGATGTTTCCACAAATGAAGCGTAGAGAAATATACAAGTGTCTGTGGAGAAGGCAGGCCGATAGTCAGCAAAAATGAAATTAGTGTTTCCGGCACTTTTACCATTGATTATATTGAGCTTAAAGCCAAGAACATCCTTAAGGTTATCATTGAGAATAACCTTTTCACTGGCAATAGGTGAACTAATGTAGATCTTACCCTCCTCCTTTGAATAGTTGAAATGAAAAGCACCCTTTTTACGAGCGGAAATTCTTTTATTAATAGAACGACATAAATCATTCATACAGGTGAGTTCCTCGTAGGGTAATTCAATATATGGATAATCCATCCAATTGATTTTTTGAATTTGTTCTTGATCACTTGAGGATGGTGGTGGCGGCCAATCATAGGGTCTAATTTTTATATCATATTTACGATCCTTTCTCAGGATGTCATAAGTATTTTTGAGAATACAGTCGACAAGAGCCACTTCATACTTTACGTCGTTGAATTTGATGGTGGGGGAGAGTCTCGTCCAAAAATCACTTGTTCTATTCAAGTCATTGTAGAGAGGATCAGAAACATTGGACATGAAAGTCACATAGAAATCATTGGGCATTGTCAATATCTTCAGCACTGACCCAAGAATCAAAATCTGAGTTGTATCCTAGCCAGCGAACAAGCAACTGTTTCTTGCCCCTACGAGTACGACTCTTTAATATCTTTTCAATTTTATAAATTTCACTAGTGTTTCTAACTTTTTGCAGTTCATATTCATAAAAACCGCCGAGAATCTCTCATCTTTGGTGTCTCGCAGTCGATATGTCGTGGGTTTAGTGTCCAGGATTTTGGACACTTTAAAAAGTTCTGTGCTCCATAAATAATTCCCCTTTTCAAAAATATTGGTGGTTCTATTAATTCGAACAGTATCACCAACATTGAATTTCTTCTTCACATTTTTTTTTCTTTTTCACCATTGGAATATTGCTTTAGAAAAGCATCAAATGTATTTTCACTGTAGTGAACTTCCCGAGGGCTTGAGTTGGAGAGAGATCGATGAGGTCGATGGTTGTATATCTGCATTATTTTATCTAAATCATGAATAAAAGCCGATGTATTTTTCAGTGTACAATATCTTGAAATTAATAGACGAATCGTTCTTATTAATCGTTCAGCCAATGCAGCCTTTATCGGGCTGTGACTATGATAAAGTGATGTATTATATTTCAATAGAACCTTTTGCACATGGGGATTAACAAATTCACTGCCACGATCCGATTGAATTTTTCTATATATATGAATCCTGTTCGAGAATACTTTCAATGGCCTGAGCAACTTTAACACCTCTCTTTGATAGCAGTGGAATGGCATAGGCATAGCGACTAAAGACACTGATTGCCACCAGAATATATTTGTAGGGTGCATTGTGACGCCGTTGAAGTGCGTCTAAAGTTAAAAGATCCGTTTGCATTATATGCAGAGGGAAAAAGGCTTTAGTTTGTCGATATTGTTTGCTGTGAAGCATGTGATTCCGATGCAGTGTGTAACTCGGTTCATTCTCTAGATACTCTTTAGCTTTTTTCAATGTGGTGGTGCCGGAGACAGCTTTAGAAAGCGTTTTGGGAGAACTTAAACTTCCCGCTTCACCAATATTTTCATAGACACCTTTCAGAACTTCATCCATTTTGAACGCAAGCACGTAGTGTAATGTCCACTCCCCTTTTGCACACTGGAGGGTGAATCAATTCGTCTTCGCTTTTGACTAGCAGCCACAGGTGTTGTAAAATCATTACTGCTGCTGCTACTGATAGTATTTTCAAATATTGAATCTTCTTCTTCTTTTTTAAATGGCGTTGGTGTTGGAGGAGGACTATATTCTCTTAGTTTCTTTAGAATTTGCTTATTGCCAATAAGACTTTTGGGAAAGTTTGATACACTTAGAAAGGTGTATAGATTATTGTCAAAGGATAAAAGTCCTTTACGATTCGTCACCATATCACAAATTAAATCAACTAGATTATAACTTTTTCCCTGAATTATAATTCGTTTCCCTGTGCTATCGACTTGAACTTGATCACCAGTTTCCAACATGAGATATGATAATACTCTTTTACTCTGTTCTCGATAGGTGAGTGGCAATAGGTTTCCAATTTTCATTACAATTGAATTCAATTCCTTCTCCTTTGATTGCAGTGCTGCTGCAGAATCTTGAGGAGATGTTTCCTGTTTAGAGGGATCAGTGACGGCGGCGGCGACGGTGGGTCTCTCACGATAAGGTTTATGCTTGTCCACACGTCGCAATGCATCTTGAAGTAAAAGCAGTTTTTTGTCATCGGCAATATTCTCATCGTTAATGAATTTGTTTAGATTGTCTTCAAAATGTTCGACAGGCGAGAGGACAGTTCAAATGGTGTCAATTTATAGGGTTTAGCCATTCTCTAGAGAAAACTGTTTACAAGTCCTGCAATTATTGGCAGTAAAAGTGTGAAAAAGCTACCGCCCGCTTGAAGGAGCCGTTTTCTTTTAAAATTTTTTCCCTTGTTTTTACAAGCTAAGGCGCGTACAGTGGAACGATGTTGCTTTGTCTGTTGTCTAACACCTTCTGGCAGTTGAACATTGCCCTCAGTTAAATTTAAACAAAGTTCAGATATTAGATTAATGAAATCATTGTCAACACCATGTTTGAGTATGGCCTTCCTAAGCAAGGGTTTTGAAGTGCTTAGAACGGAAAATAAATGCCGTTGTTCGTGTAGTTTCTTCTTCAGTGTCATAATGGCAACTAATAGCCTTTTCTACTGTTCACCGGAAGATATACTGTAATTTCATTGTTGAAAATGTCGGTGACTACGCGTAGATCCTCGGGTGTGCTCTGATTAAGATCCAGCAAAATGTACCCGTAGGGCTTGCTAGTCGCCTGAGTGTACGCTGACAACAGAAATTTAGGGGCGCCGGGGTATATCTGTTTATTGAGAGTTATGAGCGAGCTAGAATCACGAACAACTCGATAGATAATATAGATAGTGCAATTCAAAGCAAGGGTTCGCATACATTTGCTCTGATGAAACAGATTGTGTAGAACTAGGGTTATGGAAATGTTTTCATGGTGGGAGCGAACAGTGAACAGTTGTAGCATTTCCTGTGAGAACTGTTCAATGGATTCAGCCAAATCGTCAATAATCAACCACGAGTTCGATTCAATACTATTGAAAACATCAAGTCCTCGTATGAATTACATTGGTATGGTTGTGGCAATAGCTTTTATTTGATCACAGGACTCTTGCCAAATACTATAGCAATAGTAGATTTTTCTCGGTTTTTCCAAAAACATTTTATCGCAATTTTGAATTATTTTAGTTAAAAGTGTTGTTTTCCCCGACATTGAGGGACCACACAGAAACGACCTGAAGGGTGTTTTAAATTGATACATGCTGTTGACAACAGTCGGACTATGACTAACTGTAAATCATACGTGTCCAATGAATAAGTAGTAATTTCCCCATAGATCTATCTATTCAAGAACAACAAAAACAATATTTCATGGTAACATTTATTTCGGCAATATGAAAACAAATATTTGTTCAACATGAACTGCAATGATAACACTTTATGTACAACAAGAACCTGACAAAATTTCATGGTCAACATGAAAACTCTATTTGTTCAACATGAACAATGATAACACTTCATAAATAAACACTTTTGTCCATCAATAACACTTATTGTCTTTAAACACTTTTCTGTACAACACTTTTGTCCATCTACAGCACTTATTGTCTTTAAACACTTTTCTATACCTGACAAAAAACAACAACACTTGAAAACAACACACTTGAAAATCACGGGATAGCACAGTTGAACATTACAGTGAATTTAAAGGTGGGATCCCCCCCCCCGGAGCCGCGGGGGGAGGCCGGCCGTGGGCGGGACCCCCCCCCCCCGGGAGCCGGCCTCGGGAAGGGCCCCCCCCGGGAGCCGCGGTCGAAAAAAACAGTACAATAGTTGTCCGGTCACTGCTATAGGTTAGGTTGGGTTAGTTAGATTAGTTAATTTATGAACGGGTTGGTGGTGGTGGTGGTTAGTTGGTTAGTGGTTGGGTTAGTTAGGTTAGGTTAATTTATCCAGACCAAGTTGATTGCGATAGTCTATGCATTCAACTCGGTCTGAAATACGGTAGTGGCCATGAGGCAGGACACTCACACCATTCTCGAGCACATAGACTTTGTCGGATATACACGACATTGCATTCTTTTCCACTCTCACAGTATAATTTCTATACTGTAGAGAGCGAATTGCAAGCACTTGTGCTCTCGGCACTAGGCTACTTTCTACACAGTCTCTGTACACGCTCATGTTGAAATTGCTCTTTACAAAATGTGTAGGCACCCCTTTACACGCCTTCTTTTCATCCCCACTATGAGTTTTAAACGCAATAAACTTTGGGGCCCGGGAACACCCCCCTGGATATCAAATCACTCCCCGTCTCTGATTTTAACATTAATAGTTGATTGGGGGCTTGACGTTTCACCAACTCGGGGTAGAGTGATGGATTCCAGTTGGTGAAATCCATCCGCGAGCTGATGTGTTCCCCCTTTTCTAAATCACCCAATAAATCTTCGGTCCCATTTACCTTTAACAGCAGAGAATCTGTATCCCCGTAGTAAACTTGAACCTCCCCCTCCCGTGGCCATTGCACCTTGCACACATTGTAAAAGAACGACAACATGAGCTTTTTGGAAATTTCTAGTACTGAACTGCCGCCTGCTATATTCTTGTTCAGTACCACATTTCGCTTTCGCCTGTGTAGAAGAACCATGCCAGTCTCTATGCTCGTGAACGATGTAAAATTGGGATCGGCAATAATTCGTGCACACTCTAGAGGGTCAGTCACAACGTCGCAGCGAGATCTATTACGTACGCTTTCACACATTTTGCCAAACGCTGAATTTAGGATGAGCTTGTACATTTCCTTCTCCACCTTTGAGTTTGCCCTAGAGCGTTTATCGACAAAAGTATCGATAAACGTTTTCAAGTATGGTCGCTGATTGAACTGCAGGACCCTGTGTATTTTGGTGATTTTGAAACCATTGTTCACCATCCAGTGCAAAAGCACATGGTGAACAACGATATTCTCCTTAGGGTCCAAATCAGCAATCAGTTTTTGTTTGGAGGGAGTCCAGTGCATCCCCATATCCTCAACCAATGATCGATTGTAGGGACTCAGAGAGTCCCTGCTCACGGGTCGATTGAGACAGGGAAAGACAAAATCTTTGACTGAGTCGTGAAGCGCCAGCGGGAATGTGACCGTCAACTTCAAAGAACCATCCTTGTGGCCCATTGTCCTCGACGGTGGTAATGTCGGGGAACTCACAAGGATTCTCAAGCCATTGATAGTTCCCACACGGCAAAGAGTAGTGAGACATTGCCGAGGGGTACAATGAGTTCATGTCCAAGAACACTGCATTTGACATTGCACAGGTGCTTTGTCCGCTCGGATCGGTTGACAAGACGCGGTCCCCATAAAAAAACATACCCTCCCCTCATTGAACGCTCTACAAAAAGGTGCTGATCTACATCGGTGATTAGGCCTATTTCCTCCCTACTAATTTTTAAAATCAAATCCATCACTAAATGGGGTGTGGAAAAATAGTAGCCTATATCTAACCCGAACTCTGAATAGATTTGGTCTGTGTTCTTACAGACTATATCCAACAGAGTTAGAACGCACTGGCCAAGTACAGTCTACAATAATCCCACCCATTTTTACAATCCCCCTTAGACCACACCTTCTTGGCAAACTCATACTCCTCGGCTGTGCATTCACTGCTGGTCAGTGAATTGTAAAAAGCTTCAATTGGAGGTAGTTTCACCTCGCTTAAGCGAGCGCCCAGAACAGTAATAATCGTATGCGTATATACCTTTGCAGGTCAACAGATCATACATTTCACTGTCTGGAAAGTGCTCTTTAAGCAAGGGAAAGCTATCAAAATTGTCGCTTTTCTACACTTGAATCAATTGACTCAATGCCTTGGGAAAAAAACTAAAGGAATCTAAAAACCTGATTTTATTCCAACACGTATGCCCATTATCCACTGCCTGCCATTTCAACTCGAGAAGCAACAACTTCTCGGCCGATTTGGGAATAATGTTATAGGTAAATGAACTGTTTACCCATGGACTATCTACTCCCCCTCCCTCTCTGTGCATACGTGCCAGTGCCGGTAAAATAAATTTTAAGTCATAATTAGAGTTGTTGATAAAAACAGGGATGAAAAACTGTTGGCTAACATTTAAATTACACGATTGATGCGCAACCCCTCTAAAATTACTACCTCCCGAAGATATTTCCTGCCACAAGTGATTATGATCTCTGACTTTCCCCCTCCCCCCTCTTGTCCCTTTAGTCCCCTTATCCTCCTCTACAAACTCCCCCTTACAAACCCAACATATTTTTTGATTTTTAATCGCGAGACGATCCTCTGCAGACAAAACCATTGGATAATGCGTATTTCTCAAACGAGAAATAGCGCCATTAGCCGTGCCAATTAGTTTAGTCAGTGCCTTGACCATGCACTCGTTCTCATCCAATGTTTCTACTATTTCTAACAACCGCATGGTGTTAGAACTGTCTCTTTGCGCGTGAGCATAGGACACTGCAATAGCCTGGTGTTCTTTGACTTGGTTTGGAAATTGGGGATCGTTCACCTCCACCAGCTTAGCTTCACAGTCTAAAGATATTTTGTTGCACTGGAGAAGGGTGTTCTGGAAATTTTTTAAAACGTAAAATGGCCCTATCCCCAGAAACCGTTTCCACTGACTGGTAGCCATGCCGGCTACAATGCCTCATGTGATTTTGCAACTTTAATTCAGTCCAAAATCTAGAGAGGCATGTTGGACAGTAGAAACGTACCCCTCGCCCCTTTTTACCCTCCCCCAGAACTCTACTAATGTCTGTGATAGGATTAAAATGGCCAATTGAATTGGCAGGGTCACTAGGTGGTGTGTATAACAACCAAACCCAGTGTCTGACCAAATCAATTGACGGGCCCCTTGCAGGGAAGACCACCCCCTTCTTTTTAGAACGAACCCCATCTTCAAATTCAGTTTCATACTGAACCACAGTAACGCCGATATTTAAGTGGGCATTAGCCCTTTCAAAAATATCTATAGATCGTAGCGTTACTGGGTATTTTCCTTCTAAACACGAGAAATCTACAATGGGAAAATCGGACCCGTCCTTCCCATGCACAGCCCAATTGTCTAAATTCGTCTTGGTAGCGTCACGTGCTAGAGGCTCGAATGCTGATATGAGGAAAGCATACCTGAAACATTTTTGACCTGTTTCAAAACAGATCTTCTGGACACCTTTACAACGTTCTAGATCTGGATTATAATTTAAAACTACTGTCCTCCCTCCCCCAGCCCCCCTCTCTTAAAATAAAATCTTTCTTAAATTTACAAATATTTACACTTAAATTTTCAACAAAAAGAACTAGAGACCCACTACCATTTTCGTTAAAGTTCTCAAGATGCGCAATAATTTCATCTACCCAATCCATGAAAGCACCCTCAAAATTTTCTAAATTCGAATAAATTATGCGCATCTCGGAATGTATATAATGGTGATAAACTTCACTTTTCCCCTCATTTAAATAAAACACCTTTAAAACAATAGAAACCTTAATTGATTCCCTCCCCCACAATTGAATTTGATTCTCCAGCAGTGCACGAATTCTATCTACATAGGCATGCACAATTTCTACAGGGTCAAAAACAAATTTTCCCCCCATTAGAGAATTAAAGGGATCACCAAACGTCGCAGTGTAAACAACTATTGCATTTAAAATTGTATTAGATAATTGAAAGTCTGGAAAAGTTGTACCCCCCTCCCCCTCTTGTATATCACCCCCTCCCCCAAGTTGTTCAACAATATTTGGCGAATGTTCCACTTCAGTTGTTTGAAGTGGACTCGTTAGGGTATCGAAGGCTGGAGGAGGAGGAGGAGAAGGGTTCCCAGTTAATTCGTTTGTGAAATCTTCCAAAAGCTGTAGTGTATTTGGGCTCAAGTCCCCCAGCTAAACTGTGCTATTATCTACATTTAAAAAATCATTTAAATACTCATCAATATTATCAGGTATTTCATTGGAATTAGCGATATCACTCCATGGTGAAATGTTGTTGGAGAGCTCCTCACCTTCTCCAACTGATGAGGGGGAAGACAAAGAATATGGGACCAATGGTCGTCCAACTATAAATGAAAAATAGCTTATTTTCAAAGTGTTCAAATCATCCCTACTGTTTTTAAAATTTGGATTATTATTTAAAGTCAGCGCTTAGTAGTAGTAGTAGTAGTAGTAGTAGTATGCGCATAGTAGCATTTGGTTAATTCAACTGAAAGTTCCAAAATATCAAACTTAAGATATTTACAGTCTAAAACATCGCTTTACATAGAAGGCGACAATGTGTTCAAAAAATAGTTTATTTTCAATGTGTACATATCAGCCTTTTTTTTTCGCGGCGCTTTTCGGGCCCACAGCGCATCACGCGGCGCATCTTGGGCCGCGCGGCGCATCTCGGGGCCCGCGGCGCATCCCGCGGCGCTTCCCCGCAGCGCATCCTGCGGTGCTTCTCTGGCCCGCATCGCTTCCCGCGGCGCTTCCCGACCGGCTCCCATAAAAACTTTACATAATGCCCGTCAAAAGTTGAAATATTCGCCTTAGACTGCATAAGTCACTATTTTTCTCTAATTCCATACTGGTTCGGGAGCTCATGAGTTTAATTAATGTAACCTATCGCGCGCGAGTGTTCTGATTTCCAAGATTGAACTTCAACAGGTAGGAAAATGCCGGGAACCGTTAGCTTGGTTTCCCCTCGCTGAAATCTTGACACGATAGAAAGCTATTTAGAAATATTCAGTGTAAATTAGAACGCTGATATGTGACAGATGGATAAAATGGAATCATCTCTCTCTTAAAACTATGTGAAAAATAGCATTCACAGAGTTTCAAAGGTACCTAAAAATATTCGCTTATGAGATAGCGGCGAAGAGATAGCAATAGAGAAAATAGTAAAGATTAGAAAAAAAGAGCAGTTTGACAAGCAAAAAAATTACATTTAGATATCTCTGAGGGAGGGCAGAGAAAATAATGGTTGGGGGTGAGAGGTTAATATCTCAGAGATATACTTTTACACAATGTCGAAAAATAGTGAAAAAGAAAAAACATTGGAAGAAATAGATATGTATTTCTATAAGATAGTTTGAGGAAAAAAATGCTCACATTTGCATATCCTGGCTGCACTTGGGTGCCGGATGGTCCAGGTAGTGCGTGTTGGAGGGCGGACGGGGCGGCAGCGCTATGTTCTTGCGCAGCTGGGCCAGCAATGTCATGGGGCTTGCATAGATGAGCCAGCAGGGTTCACCATCCTTATGGCCCCTTCTCTTTTTGGTTTATGCCCAGACTGTATGGGGGCTGGCACTGATGGGGCTGCCTCACCCGCTCTTGCTCTCTTACTGGGTGGTGGTGACGAGCATTCTTCACAATTGGCCTTAAAGAAGAGAAAAAATTTAGTATTGAAATAATTTCCCCCTTTTTTTTTACAGAAAGAAAGTTAGTATCCTCATCCACACTAACCATAATTATGTCTAGAAAAGCATTTATCACTAAGAAAGGCCCCCCTACGCCAGAATTTTCAGTAAAGCAAAAAGTAAAAATATACTAAACTGAGAAATCAAATGCTATTTTAATTAATTAAAAAAGGCTTATTCATAGACATCCCAACCTAACCTTACTTTTCATGCAAATCTTTGTTTTCATTTTACAATAATGGTGATAGAATTGAGGCATGTCCCCTCCCTCCCCCCCCCCCTTTCATCAATGTCCTAAATATATTGTTAGTAATTATTTTTGGAAATAATCACGTTTCACCGGTTCTCCGGCAAATACAGGTTACGAATCCACAAGCTTAAAAAACAGCAATCTCTTTTTGCTTAAAACCGTTTTTTAATTTGAGAAAGAGAAAAACAAATCCTTTTTATCGTTGAAACCTTTTGGTTAAGTCACTAACGTAAAGGATTAACAAGCAGGAAGTGCAATTGTGGGGTGTCAGCTAATTATCACCTGTTTAAATCATTGTGGAAAAATGTTTTTAAATCAAGTAAGCGGCGGCGGCTTAAATGGAAACGGTTTATTAATAGCTATGGGATAGACAGAAGTTGAATGTCACTTTTTGATAGGCTTACAGAAAGAATAAATTTATTGAAAAAGGAGAAATATTTCTATTGGCAAGAATTATACTTGTAAAAACAGTGGAGGGGGGGGGGGGGGGGGGGTGGGGGGGGGGGGTGGTTGAGGGGGTTTAGGTAATAAAAAGAACATATTTTATGTTTTCTAGTGAGTATAAAGATTGCATGGTGGTTAGGTTTGTGGGGGGGGGGGTACTTACCTAAATATACTAGAGGGTGACCAAGGAAAATAATTTTATTTTGAAAATAAAAATGTATTAAATCAGAACTTACATTGCTAATTGTGGCTGTCAAGGCTTCTAATTCATCAAATTTATCCATTGTTGTTTCAATTGTGTCACAATACTTTCTGATAATTTAATCACATTGCATGTCCGTTATATAGGAAATCTCAAGGGTGAATTGTTATGTAACGGGGAAAATCATATGTAAGCAAGTCTCTGATTGGCTGAGAAAGGATATGTATCCGACTCGCTGATTGGCTGAGAAGGAAACATGTGATCTAACTGTTTCCTGGAAACTCATAACATTCGCCTCGAGCATGTACATTCTCACTGACAAAAACCATAAAACATACATAAATTGCTGTTGACATCCATAAATGTGAGAAAGTTCCTGTTTTTCCATTCTCACTGACAACGAACCATAAAACATACATAAATTGCTGTTGACATCCATAAATGTGAGAAAGTTCCTGTTTTTTCATTCTCACTGACAACGAACCATAAAACATACATAAATTGCTGTTGAAATCCATGAAAAACATCAAATAAATTGACCAACACCCATAACCATCCAAGAAAACATCCATCAAAGTGAGAAAATTCATGTTTTTTCAAGTGAGAAAAATTCTGTTTTTCATTCTCACTGACAAAAACCATAAACCACGTGTTCTCCCTAGGGAGGCTATGCCCATATATGGTGTGGTGACACGAGTTATAGGGTCATTTCTACTGACGGAGGGGGGTTTTGTGTAATGCCATGGCGGTGTGGGGTGTATGTTAAGTTTGGTTTGCAAAAACTTGAATCATCCGATTGACGGATAATTTTTAACAAGGAATGTTTCGAAGAATCGTCTTGGAGGTGATGTCATGTGTTGTCAGGGCGGGGAGGGCAGTCAATTAATGTCATCGTGGGGTGAACTACAGCTTAAAAATTAAGGTGGAGGCATTAAGGATTGT
The DNA here is from genome assembly GCA_027921565.1 of Artemia sinica. Taxonomy (NCBI): domain Eukaryota; kingdom Metazoa; phylum Arthropoda; class Branchiopoda; order Anostraca; family Artemiidae; genus Artemia; species Artemia sinica. The sequence continues at coordinate 14,089,278 of CM051259.1, read as the reverse complement.
TTTCCATGGAGGAGGTTAAAATCTAACAAATACTCAAAAAAAATGTATATTTTCATTAAAACCTCAATAATGCCTAAAAATCGCATCGAATATCAATCTTACCCTCTTGAATTGCTAGATGCTAGGAGCCTTACCTTTCTAAAATATATGAATATTTTGCATATATTACAAAAAGCCTTTTTCACCCTTTATTTTTTGTTTGTCGTGTTATTTAACTGCTGTTTTCTGTGTTTTTAATATTGTTTGTAATTTTGTTTGAAATAATTAAATCTTTATTTACAAAGTCTGTGTTTTTAAGAAGTATTGCTTAGCACGAGTAAAGCATACTTATGTGATAGTGATGCACAATCATTACGTAAGGTGTGAGCTGTCGTTATGTTACAAGCGGGGATTCCCACATGGGTTCCTGTGGCAGGGTTACATAAAATTGCGTCAAGCATATTAGACTTGAGCGTTTGAAACGGGCTAAGTCGTGTGACATCTTTGAAGTCCAGAGGGGAGAGTCGTGACCGCATTCCATAGATGTCATGGCTTGAGGGGTTGGTAGCTCCTCTTATCTAACCCTTGAAAGCACCGGGGTGTGTGGCGTGACGTCAGAGGCCTGTCCTAGAAATCTTGCCTAGAAACAGGGCTCCCGTAGGAATCCTATGGAAAAGGGATAGGCCTCCCGTAGTAATCCTTGGAGGGCTTCCCTTTGAAAGTACAGTGGCGATACTACTGCCCTGATTGTCATTCTAATGACAAGTACATAGCAATTTATTTTGAAAAAAGCTTTGCAATTTGGGGTAGCTCGTGATCGTCAAAACCCTTAAAAACAGGTAAATTCTTGGACTATTTGGGATTGCTGCACATTCTGGGGAAGACCGTAGGTGTGAGAAGACACATATGTAGAATTTTCTTAGGGAGGGGATGGGAAAATGTCGAAAAATTGTCTAAAAGGGGAATTTTATCGGAGACATAAGAAATTACAGATAAAATCACAAATATCCCGAGATTGAGAATGGGGCGCAAAGGCCTTCCCTTTCAAACCTGCCCTTGATGAACCCTTCTTTGTGTACGTGCCTGTCTTTCCTGTCGCAAACCTATTATCTTGATAGTACTAATACTAATGGGATAGTCAATTTTAAGAATAAATAACGAACGTATGTCGTTCTATTTTTCGATATCACCTTATTTATTAAATCATCGAGCTGGGTGAATATTATTGTATTACATTAAAATTTACAAACTTCCGTTGACAATCTAGAATATTGCATTCTTTATTCTAGAAATACATTCAAACTTCAAAGGCATTGGCTAATAGCATGATAAAGGCTATGCTTATGATCGAGTGAGGAAGCGAATCGGCCCTCTTATTTCATAACAACGAAAGGGCAAGACAAATGTTCAGGGCCTTTTCCAGGATTTTTTTTTTTTGGGGGGGGAGTACAAAAGCGTTTTTAGGAGGGGAGGCGGTAAAAAAAAAACTTTTCAAACGCATCAAAAATTCGTTTATATTCATTTTTGTTACGTTTATTACGAGTAGGACAAACATTTCGGGGGAGGGGGTTCAAGCCCCCTACCCCCTGGATACGGCCTTGCAGATTATATTAGCCAATATTCTAGTAGTAGACTAGGTGTTCAAGATGGCACGCCCAATATATATTTCAGGTACTAATAGAAAAAAGATCTAATACGCTTCTTATCACTAAATATATCGGTTTCCAGAAAAAGGATAAATGAAATTCTTTAGTTAGACTCTGGCTGTGTTTGACATACGGATACCTCTCATAGACAGTGCAACAGTTCTTCTAATTAAAGAGAGAAGTGGGTTCTTTGTGGCAAACAGTAAGTTGTAGAAACTGTAAGTAAGGGGCGAGGCGGCTCAATAGTAACCGAGACTAAGAAAAAGTCTTGAAAGCAATAGATACATCAAAAAAATCTAATTTGATGCTTATTTAAAATATATAAGTCTCATCAAATTTAGTTTCATCGAAAAACCCCAAAGCATCAAGTGATAATGAAAATCACACCATCAAATTCAGCATATCAGAGAATCCTATTGTAGAGGTTGTAAGCTCCTATAGCCTATACAAAAATGATTGTTCATTTTTTTTTCCAGGAGTGATCATACCCAACCAGTGATCCTAGAAGATCAGGAGGGGGATCATTTGGTTGAAAGTTCTGGTGCCTTTTGTAAATGGGCTGGTCCCTCTCCCACGCCCCTTTTGTCAGTAGAGAGAGGGTCACTACTCCGGATGATACATGGTTTTTCTCACTGAGGATGTTTTTTCATGGTTTTTCTCACTGTTGATGGATTGTAGACATAAGTCCAATAACATTTGCTGGATGTAAAAATAAGTTCACATCAACAATTACTGGATGTTTCTTGGATGTCGACAACAATTGCTGGATGTTTCTTGGATGTCAACAACAATTGCTGGATGTTTCTTGGATGTCAACAACAATTGCTGGATGTTTCTTGGATGTCAACAAAAATTAATGGATGTTTCTTGGATGTCAAACACAATTGCTGGATGTAGAACTCTGGTTACTGGATGGTTGTTTGATGGTTATGAGTGTTGGTCAATTTGTTTGTTGTTTTCTTTGGATGTAGTCATAAGTTCAACAATAACTTGGATGTAGACATCTGGTTATTGGTGGTTGTTTGATGGTTATGTGTGTTGGTCAATTTGTTTGTTGTTTTCTTTGGGTGTCAACATAAGTTCAACAACAACTTGGATGTAGACATCTGGTTATTGGATGGTTGTTTGATGATTATATTCACCCTTCATATTTGTACAATAGTTAGAGTTGAAGTTTAGTTTAGTTATAGTTAAGAGTTTAGAGTTTTAGCTAAAAGTCTTAGCTTAGAGTTTTAGTTAGAGTTCTAGTTTAGAATAGTTTTAGTTAAGAGTTTTAGCCTAGATTCATACCTTAGAGTTTTAGTTAGAGTTGAAGTTTAGTTTAGTTATAGTTAAGAGTTTAGAGTTTTAGCTTAGAGTCATACCTTAGAGTTTTAGTTAGAGTTCTAGTTTAGTTTAGTTTTAGTTTAGAGTTTTAGCTTAGAGTCTTAGCTTAGAGTTTTAGTTAGAGTTCTAGTTTAGTTTAGTTTTAGTTAAGAGTTTAGAGTTTTAGTCTAGAGTCTTAGCTTAGAGTTTTAGCTAGAGTTGAAGTTTAGTTTAGTTATAGTTAAGAGTTTAGAGTTTTAGCTTAGAGTCTTAGCTTAGAGCTTTAGTTAGAGTTCTAGTTTAGTTTAGTTTTAGTTAAGAGTTTAGCGTTTTAGCCTAGAGTTTTAGCTAAGAGTTTTAGTTAGAGTCTTAGCTTAGAATTTTAGTTAGAGTTCTAGTTCAGTTTAGTTTTAGTTAAGAGTTTTAGCTTAGAGTTGTAGCCTAGAGTCTTAGCTTAGAGTTTTAGTTAGAGTTGAAGTTTAGTTTAGTTATAGTTAAGAGTTTTAGCTAGAGTTGAAGTTTAGTTTAGTTATAGTTAAGAGTTCAGAGTTTTAGCTTAGAGTCTTAGCTTAGAGTTTTAGTTAGAGCTCTAGTTTAGTTTTAGTTAAGAGTTTAGAGTTTTAGCCTAGAGTCTTAACTTAGAGTTTTAGTAAGAGTCTTAGCTTGGAGTTTTAGTTAGAGTTCTAGTTTAGTTTAGTTTTAGTTTAGAGTTTTAGCCTATAATCTTAGCTTAGAGTTTTAGCCTAGAGTCTTAGCTTAGAGTTTTAGTTAAAGTTGAAGTTTAGTTATAGTTAAGAGTTTATAGTTTTAGCTTATAATCTTAGCTTAGAGTTTAAGTTAGAGTTCTAGTTTATTGTACTTTTACTTAAGAGTTTAGAGTTTTAGCATAGAGTCTCAGCTTAGAGTTTTAGTTAGAGTTGAAGTTTAGTTTTAGTTAGAGTTCTAGTTTTTTAGTTTTAGTTAAGAGTTTTAGCTTAGAGTTTTAGCCTAGAGTCTTAACTTAGAGTTTTAGTAAGAGTCTTAGCTTGGAGTTTAGTTTAGAGTTCTAGTTTAGTTTAGTTTTAGTTTAGAGTTTTAGCCTATAATCTTAGCTTCGTGTTTTAGTCTAGAGTCTTAGCTTAGAGTTTTAGTTAAAGTTGAAGTTTAGTTATAGTTAAGAGTTTATAGTTTTAGCTTATAATCTTAGCTTAGAGTTTTAGTTAGAGTTCTAGTTTATTGTACTTTTACTTAAGAGTTTAGAGTTTTAGCATAGAGTCTCAGCTTAGAGTTTTAGTTAGAGTTGAAGTTTAGGTTTTAGTTAGAGTTCTAGTTTAGTTTACTTTTAGTTAAGAGTTTTAGCTTAGAGTTTTAGCCTAGAGTCTTAGCTTAGAGTTTTAGTTAGAGTTGAAGTTTAGTTTAGTTATAGTTAAGACTTTTAGAGTTTAGAGTTTTAGCTTAGAGTTTTAGTTAGAGTTCTAGTTTAGTTTAGTTTTAGTTAAGAGTTTTAGATTAGAGTTTTAGCCTAGAGTCTTAGCTTAGACTTTCAGCCTAGAGTCTCAGCATAGAGTTTTAGTTAGAGTTGAAGTTTAGTTTAGGTATAGTAGGCTTTTTTTTTATATATTTTCAGAACAAGTTCTTTTCTTAATCTCCTAAACCAATTTTACAACTTGAAGTACTCATCCTTTTCACCCACAACTTTACTTTATGGCTTTTTGAATACCCCAACACCAAGCAATACTTTCAAAAGGCTTTTTATATATTTTCAGATCAAGTTCCTTTCTTAATGTCCCTCCTAAACAAATTTTGCAACTTGAAGTACTCATCCTTGTCACCCACAACTTTACTTTATGGCTTTTTGAATACCCCAACACCAAGCAATACTTTCAAAAGGCTTTTTTATATCTTTTCAGAACAAGTTCTTTTCTTAATGTCCCTCCTAAACCAATTTTACAACTTGAAGTAATCATCCTTTTCACCCACAACTTTACTTTATGGCTTTTTGAATACCCCAACACCAAGCAATACTTTCAAAAGGCTTTTTTATATCTTTTCAGAACAAGTTCTTTCTTAATGTCCCTCCTAAACCAATTTTAAAACTTAAAGTACTCATCCTTTTCACCCACAACACATAGCAATACTTTCAAAAGACTTTTTTATATCTTTTCAGAACAAGTTCTTTTTCTTAATGGCCCTCCTAAACCAATTTTACAACTTGAAGTACTCATCCTTTTCACCCACAACTTTACTTTATGGTTTTTTGAATACCCCAACACCAAGCGATAATTTCAAAGGCTTTTTTATATCTTTTCAGAACAAAGTTCTCTTCTTAATGTCCCTCCTAAACCAATTTACAACTTGTAGTGCTCATCCTTTTCACCCACAACTTTACTTTATGGCTTTTGAATACCCCAACACCAACCAATACTTTCAAAAGGCTTTTTTATATCTTTTCAGAACAAGTTTTTTTCTTAATGTCCCTCCTAAGCCAATTTTACAACTTGAAGTAATCATCCTTTTCACCCACAACTTTATTTTATGGTTTTTTGGATACCCAAACACCAAGCAGAGTTTTCACAACGAAGTGAAGAAAAGTTCAACTTCTCTTCTGAATTTTCCCAAAGAAAAGAAAAAAAGTTATAGTCCGATTCTAATTTTCTCCAAAGAAAATAAAAAAATCTCCGACTTTTCTAATAAACATTCTAAGCGTTGACATGCTAACGTATCCTAAGTAATAGGAATATAACAAAGTAATGCATAAAATATTTTTATTGAAATAACTACATGTAGAATATTAACATAAAAGTATATTACATACATTATAATACACTATTAATATTGTTGAGCCACTTTGAACATTTTGAATCTGTTCCATAAAATAAATCATTAGGTTCTCTCTTGATACTAGAGTTGCTCACTTCTCTTAGTTCATAACCACTTGAATAATAATTATTCCATTTTGAGTCATATACAATTTTTACTGGGATGTCGCATACAGGTTCAATACACATTTCATCCTTGCTATTATTTAATTCATTGACCATATGATCTTTGGTAGTAATAATGTTCACTTATGCTTTATTCTCCGTTAATTTATCTTGACATTCGTTAGTGATATTGGCTGCCAATGCTCTTTTTATTTTGACTGTGATTTCATTGTCTATTATCACATTATTTTTACAGAGGTAAAAGTTCTGGCGCGTTGACAAGATATGATTTATGATGTTGGTGCAGCAGTATGCATGTCTTCTTTTTCCCTTTGCTTTCATTCGAATGCTAACACCGGAAAGGTGACGATAAGATCTATCAACGGCTAACATATTACCAGAGCCATTAGCTAGAAGTTGTCCCTCTTCATCAACTAGTATTTTTATGTTGGCATTCTCTTTGAGTACTAACTTCTCTGGAAATGATACTTTTATATATCCACCATTTGCATTATGGAAATTCTTGAGTACTCCAAAAGCATTTAACTCCTCACTTTCATGACAAGGTAGGCATACATTCCCAATAAGATCTCCACTACTATTTTTTTCATAGTTCAAATATATTTCTTTGTCAGCATTCAAGGCAACGATGACTTTATCATCCATAAACACTTTTCTCGAATAATTCATTTCACTTCTTTTTTAAATATGATGTCGGTGTTTATCCGTCCAATACATGCAATAAACTAGATAGTCTCGATAACCTACCATGGAGTACCACTGAGAACGCCGCTTCCGATGTAAGAGCAAGCATAGAGTACGATTAATATAGCCGCAAGCATATTTCATGTTGTTATAGATGGCAGCACACCCGCTCAGACACACAGTCATAGTGAGAGAGACAAGCAAAAAGTTAGGTTAATTTAGGTTCACCTAGAGTGACGCACCACTCTAAGTGAACCTAAATTAACCTAACTTTTTGCATGTCTCTCTCACTATGACTGTGTGTCTGAGCGGGTGTGCTGCCATCTATAACAACATTAAATGTGCTTGCGGCTATAGTAATCGTACTCTATGCTTGCTCTTACATCAGAAGCGGCTTTCTCAGTGGTACTCCATAGTAGGTTATTGAGACTATCTAGTTTATTGCATGTATTAGATAAGTAATTTTCATCCATTGGACGGATAAACACCGACATCATATTTAAAAAAGAAGTGAAAATGAATTATTCGAGGAAAGTGTGTATGCATAATAAAGTCATCGTTGCCTTGAATGATGACAAAGAGATATATTTGAACTATGAAAAAAGTAGTAGTGGAGATCTAATTGGGAATGTATGCCTACGTTATCATGAAAGTGAGGAGTTAAATTCCTTTGGAGTACTCAATAATTTCCATAATGAAAAATGTGGTTATATGAAAATATCATTTCCAGAGAAGTTAGTACTCAAAGAGAATGCCAACAGAAAAATAATAGTTGATGAAGAGGGACAACTTCTAGCTAATGGTTCTGGTAACATGTTAGCCGTTGATAGATCTTATCGTCATCTTTCCGGTGTTAGCATTCGAATGAAAGCAAAGGGAAGAAGAAGACATGCATACTGCTGCACCAACATCATAAATCATATCTTGTCAACGTGCCAGAACTGTTAACTCTGTAAAAATAATGTGATAATAGACAATGAAATCCCAGTCAAAATAAAAAGAGCATTGGCAGCCAATATCGCTAATGAATGTCAAGATAAATTAATGGAGAATAAAGCATAAGTGAAAATTATTACTACCAAAGATCATATGGTCAATGAATTAAATAATAGCAAGGATGAAATGTGTCTTGAACCAGTATGCGACATCCCAGTAAAAATTGTATATGACTCAAAATGGAATAATGATTATTCAAGTGCTTATGAACTAAGAGAAGTGAGTAACTCTAGTATCTAGAGAGAACCTAATGATTTATTTTATGGAAGAGATTCAAAATGTTCAAAGTGGCTCAATAATATTAATAGTGTATTATAATGTATGTAATATACTTTTCTGTCAATATTCTACATGTTATTATTTCAATAAAAATATTTTATGCATTACTTTGTCATATTTCTATTATTTAGGATACGTTAGCATGTCAACGCTTAGAATGTTTATTAGAAAAGTCGGAGATTTTTTATTTTCTTTGGACAAAATTAGAATTGGACTATAACTTTTTTCTTTTCTTTGAGAAAATTCAGAAGAGAACTTGAACTTTTCTTCACTTCACTATGAAAACTCTGCTTGGTGTTGGGGTATTCAAAAAGCCATAAAGTAAAGTTGTGTGGGAGAAAAGGATGAGTACTTCAAGTTGTAAAGATTGGTTTAGGAGGGACATTAAGAAAAGAACTTAATCTGAAAAGACATAAAAAAGCCTTTTGAAAGTATTGCTTGGTGTTGGGGTATTCAAAAAAGCCGTAAAGTAAAGTTGTGGGTGAAAAGGATGAGTACTTCAAGTTTTAAAATTGGTTTAGGAGGGACATTAAGAAAAGAACTTGTTCTGAAAAGATATAAAAAGTCTTTTGGAAGTATTTCTTGGTGTTAGGATATTCAAAAAGCTATAAAGTAGAGTTGTGGGTGAAAAGGATGAGTACTTCAAGTTGTAAAATTGGTTTAGGAGGGACATTAAGAAAGGAACTTGTTCTGAAAAGATATATATAAAAGCCTTTTGAAAGTATTGCTTGGTGATGGGGTATTCAAAAAGCCATAAAGTAAAGTTGTGGGTGAAAAGGATGAGTACTTTCAAGTTGTAAAATTGGTTTATGAGGGACATTAAGAAAAAAAATTGTTCTGAAAAGATATGAAAAAGCCTTTTGAAAGTAAAGTTGTGGGTGAAAAGGATGAGTACTTCAAGTTGTAAAATTGGTTTAGGATGGACATTAAGAAATGAACTTGTTCTGAAAAGATATAAAAAGGCCTTTTGAAAGTATTGCTTGAAAATTGGGGTATTCAAAAAGCCATAAAGTAAAGTTGTGGGTGAAAAGGGTGAATACTTCAAGTTGTAAAATTGGTTTAGGATGGACATTAAGAAAGGAACTTGTTCTGAAAAGATATAAAAAGGCCTTTTGAAAGTATTGCATGGTGTTGGGGTATTCAAAATGCCATAAAGTAAAGTTGTGTGTGAAAAGGATGAGTACTTCAAGTTGTAAAATTGGTTTAGGAAGGACATTAAGAAAAGAACTTGTTCTGAAAAGATATAAAAAGCCTTTTGAAAGTATTGCTTGGTGTCGGGTATTCAAAAAGCCATAAAGTAAAGTTGTGGGTGAAAAGGATGAGTACTTCAAGTTGTAAAATTGGTTTAGGAGGGACATTAAGAAAAGAACTTGTTCTGAAAAGATATAAAAAGGCCTTTTGAAAGTATTGCTTGGTGTTAGGGTATTCAAAAAGCCATAAAGTAAAAATGTGGGTGAAAAGGATGAGTACTTCAAGTTGTAAAATTGGTTTAAGAGGGATATTTAGAAAAGAACTTGTTCTGAAAAAATATAAAAAGCCTTTTGAAGGTATTGCCTGGTGTTGCGGCATTCAAAAAGCCATAAAGTAAAGTTGTAGGTGAAAAGGATGAGTACTTCAAGTTGTAAAATTGGCTTAGGAGGGACATTAAGAAAAGAACTTGTTCTGAAAAGATGTAAAAAGACTTTTGAAAGTATTTTTTGGTGTTGGGGTATTCAAAAAGCCATAAATTAAAGTTGTGGGTGAAAAGGATGAGTACTTTAAGTTGTAAAATTGGTTTAGGAGGGACATTAAGAAAACAACTTGTTCTGAGAAGATATAATAAAGCCTACTATAACTAAACTAAACTTCACCTCTAACTAAAACTCTATGCTAAGACTCTAGGCTAAAAGTCTAAGCTAAGACTCTAGGCTAAAACTCTAATCTAAAACTCTTAACTAAAACTAAACTAGAACTCTAACTAAAACTATAAGCTAAGACTCTTAACTATAACTAAACTAAGCTTCAACTTTAACTAAAACTCTAAGCTAAGACTCTAGGCTAAAACTCTTAACTAAAACTAAACTAAACTAGAACTCTAACTAAAACTCCAAGCTAAGACTGTTACTAAAACTCTAAGTTAAGACTCTAGGCTAAAACTCTAAACTCTTAAGTAAAACTAAACTAAACTAGAACTCTAACTAAAACTCTAAGCTAAAACTCTAAACTCTATAAATCTTAACTATAACTAAACTAAACTTCAACTCTAACTAAAACTCTAAGCTAAGACTCTAGGATAAAACTCTAAGCTAAAACTCTTCACTAAAACTAAACTAAGCTAGAACTCTAACTAAAACCTAAACTTCAACTCTAACTAAAACTCTAAGCTGAGACTCTAGGCTAAAACTCTAAAGTCTTAACTAAAACTAAACTAAACTAGAACTCTAACTAAAACTCTAAGCTAAGATTCTAAGCTAAAACTCTAAACTCTTAACTATGACTAAACTAAACTTCAACTCCAACTAAAACTCTAAGCTAAGACTCTAGGCTAAAAACTCTAAGCTAAAATTCTTAACTATAACTAAACTAAACTTCAACTCTAACTAAAACTATAAGCTAAGACTCTAGGATACTACTCTAAGCTAAAACTCTTAACTAAAACTAAACTAGAACTCTAACTAAAACTCTAAGCTAAGACTCTAAACTATAACTAAACTAAACTTCAACTCTAAGCTAAGACTCTAGGCTAATACTCTAAGCTAAAACTCTTAACTAAAACTAAACTAAGCTTCAACTCTAACTAAAACTCTAAGCTAAGACTCTAGGCTAAAACTAAACTAAACTAGAACTCTAACTAAAACTCTAAGCTAAGACTCTAGGCTAAAACTCTAAACTCTTAACTAAAACTAAACTAAACTAGAACTCTAACTAAAACTTTAAGCTAAGACTCTAAGCTAAAACTCTATGCTCTTAACTATAACTAAACTAAACTTCAACTCTAACTAAAACTATAAGCTGAAACTCTAGGCTAAAACTCTAAGCTAAAACTCTTAACTATAACTAAACTAAACTTCAATTCTAACTAAAACTCTAAGCTAAGACTCTAGGCTACAACTCTAAGCTAAAACTCTTAACTAAAACTAAACTAAACTAGAACTCTAACTAAAACTCTAAGCTAAGACTCTAACTAAAACTCTAAGCTAAGACCCTAGGCTAAAACTCTAAACTCTTAACTATAACTAAACTAAACTTCAACTCTAACTAAAACTCTAAGCTAAGACTCTGGGCTAAAACTCTAAACTCTTAATTAAAACTAAACTAGAACTCTAACTAAAACTCTAAGCTAAGACTCTAAGCTAAAACTCTAAGCTAAAACTAAACTAAACTAGAACTCTAAGTAAAACTCTAAGCTATGACTCTAAGCTAAAACTCTAAACTCTTAACTATAACTAAACTAAACTTCAACTCTAACTAAAACTCTAATGTATAAATAAACTAAAACTAAACTTCAACTCTAACTAAAACTCTAAGCTAAGACTCTAGGCTAAAAATCTAAACTCTTAACTAAAACTAAACTAGAACTCTAACTAAAACTCTAAGCTAAGACTCTAAGCTAAAACTCTAAACTAAAACTAAACTAAACTAGAACTCTAAGTAAAACTCTAAGCTATGACTCTAAGCTAAAACTCTAAACTCTTAACTATAACTAAACTAAACTTTACCTCTAACTATGGCACAAATATGAAGGATGATCATAATTATCAAACAACCTTCCAACAACCAGATATCTACATCCAATTTGTGTTGAGCATATGTTGACATCCAAAGAAAACAACAAACAAATTGACCAACACACATAACCATCAAACAACCATCCAATAACCAGATGTCTACACCCAAGTTGTTGTTGAACTTATGTTGACACCCAAAGAAAACAACAAACGAATTGATCAACACACATAACCATCAAACAACCACCTAATAACCTGATGTCTACATCCAAGTTGTTGTTGAACTTATGACTACATCCAAAGAAAACAACAAACAAATTGACCAACACTCATAACCATCAAGCAACGATCCAATAACCAGATGTCTACATCCAGCAATTGTTGTTGACATCCAAGAAACATCCATCAATTGTTGTTGACAGCCAAGAAACATCCAGCAATTGTTGTTGGCATCCAAGAAACATCCAGCAATTGTTGTTGACATCCAAGAAAAATCCAGCAATTGTTGTTGACATCCATGAAACATCCAGCAATTCTTGTTGACATCCAAGAAACATCCAGCAATTGTTGTTGACATCCAAGAAAACATCCAGCAATTGTTGTTGACATCCAAGAAACATCCAGCAATTGTTGTTGACATCCAAGAAACATCCAGCAATTGTTGATGTGAACTTATGTTTACATCCAGCAAATTTTATTGGACTTATGTCTACATCTATCAACAGTGAGAAAAAACCATGGAAAAACATCCTCAGTGAGAAAAACCATGTGACATCCGGAGTAGTGACCCTCTCCCTACTTTTGTCCTAAGATTGTCCGATTAAAATATTGAGATGGTCGTTTTGTTCGGTGTAGTCGAGGAACCTAGTGACTGTGACTTTTGGGATGAATTGCCCCCCATGGCCTCTGGGGAGGGGCTGAAGCCGTGACCTTTACTCATTTCTTACGTATAGTATTAGTTTTGGGGAAGTATACATATTATTTTTTTTTCTTTTTTTGGGCGAGGGGGATTACGTGGGAGGATCTTTCCATGGAGGAATTTTCTTTGGGGAAGAGAATTTTTAAGGGGGGAGCCGGATATTCCAGCATTATTTCAAAACGACAAGAAGTTAAGATAAAATACCTTTTTAAACTGAGAGCGGGGGCAACATTAAAGTTTGAAGCGCACGTGAGTTATTGGGAGCGTGTGGGGGTGATGGTGGCCGCTTTTTAAGCCAAATATTTTTCCTAGCTTTCAAAAAAGCTAGGAAGTCGTGTTGCTTAGAGCGCGTTTCCCTTGGAAGAAAATGGAACTTTAGGGTCCTGGTTGGGTTAAGAACTATAGAAAAAAAAAAGAAATAAAGACAGAAAGAAAACATGTGTTGAGCGTTTCGGGCGAAAAATGAGATGTCAAAAAGTTTTATGTGACAGTGATGCGCAATCAATACGTAAGGTGTGAGCTGTCGTTACGTTACAAGCGTGGATTCCCCAATGGGTTCCTGTGGCAGGGTTACATAAAATAGCGTCAAGCATATTAGACTTGAGCTTTTGAAACGGGCTAAGTCGTGTGACAGTAGGAACCCTTCTTGCTATGCGAAACGTAAGAGATTCAGCCAATCAGAGGGCTACAAATACGAGATATACAAGACATATCCTCTTTCTAGGCCAATCAGGGACTTAAAATACTGACGGGAAAATGCACACGCGCACTCCAACGAGCAGGACAATGTTATTGATCCACTAACGGAACAAGATCCCAGTGAATATAAGGAAGGATTTTTGTTATAGTTGTTATTAGTATGAGAATAGAATTCAAGGAGTGAGAACAGTCTGACTTTACTCGTTTATTTATTCATATTTGCAATACTGAGTGGAATGTTTATACTATTAGAAGTTGATAGTGGAGTTGGTAGCAGCAGCAATGATACAAGAGCACCAAACATTGCGGTAGAAATCACGAGAAGATCACGGCTTTGTCTTGAAAAGGATGAAGTATATGCAAGATGTGTGTTATCTTTGAGCAAATTTAAAATGAAGGATCAATTATGCTTCGCTGCAAAAGTTGATGTAGCACATGTGAATAGACTTCAAAGTGCTTTAAATGCAATAGTGAAGTATATAGAGGACAATAAGTTATATCGATAATTGTATATGTGTAATATATTATTGTTGTATGATCACGCACAATAAAATTGTTTCGAAATCGAAAATGTTCCCTTTCGATTTGTTAGAATTTTTTTTTTGGGTTATCGAATATTCTTAAAGTAGAACGAATCGTGGTTAGTCTAGAGTCAGCAGTGAGAGTGTTAGGATTTAAAAATGAATAAATTTGAGAAAGAGAGAATAAGGTCGAATCTTGTGATTATGGAAAAATATTTGATTTTGGATGACGATTTTCTCGAGTTATCCCGTCAACGGAAGATATTCTCACAGGGAACACTTGACAATATAATCGGGAATGATTCTCCCCAATTGGACTATTGTATGAAGCTTTTACGACGTGACTCAAATGCTTTTACTCAATTTATTGATATATTAATTGAAACAAAGCAGAATAATATCGTGGATATACTTTTGAAAACATTGCCATAGATTCTATGTAGATGGCTTCCCCTTCGAAAGAGGTTATGTAACGTCGCAGAGTTACTCCTCTCCCGTCCCTCTCTGAATTTATCGAACATGGATCAGTTTATTTTTAGCTGTGAGAGAGTTGACATCGGAAACAAAAAATGTTCTATAAATGTCCACTTTGTATGTACACTCTTGGCAGTTGGGCATCATATGAGAACTGTACAATTATTGATGACTATAATGAAAAATGCAGATTATGCAATCCGTGTAAATTGCATAGAGGATATGCAGTACAAATTAAAGGTTGTGATTCATATCTTGAAGAGATTTGTGACTCTCACCCTAGAGGGCAACTATGCTCCAATTGCCACTATGACAAATGTGATCAGTGGGAGAATACTTACCCTGGCATGATTGGAAAGAACTCCAAACGTGATTTCAGTTTATTTTTACGAGATTGGTATCGTCGTGGTTTTAAATTATTTTGGGAGGAAGAATCAGGTCTACGATTCAACTGTTCAGGTAACAAGACAACTTGGTTTCTACTTCATCGTTGTGACGACACTGCCTATTATGACTATAAACCTAGTGATTTTATTTGGTAGTTACCGAATGCGATTCACCATTTGAGAACACTGTATGTGATATTGCTTCAAATAGACAGATTGAAACACGTGAATTTCACAATAAGAATGCAAATAGTATCATTGACTATACAAAGAGATACGACAAGAGTGAAGTTACATTGTACTGTAGAAAATGTGACCCTGACGTTGCAGCCAATCAAGATCAATATACAGTGAATTCAAATGATCTACCAGCATTAGTGGTTTTCGACAGTTGCTAATACACCGAAGAAGAAGAAGAAATCTAAAGTGAAAATAAAGACATTGTTGTATGTATACATTTTTTTCATTATTAATAAACAAATTCACATACATTTTTTAAGCACTTTACTCGTTGGGCACTAAAATCAAGATTATAAAGGTCTGAGAGGATATTTTCCACCATGAAGTCGTTCAGACGTGGATTGTCTACGTAAATGTTGAGAAACTGCTTGTAAGTATAGCCGCGACATCTGAACACGAAATATAGTAGCGCATGGAAACCACAGCTTTTAGTCGTCAGATCCTGTGCTCTCTTCCGGTTTTGAATAATAGTTTTCCCACTGCTCTCAATACAGTTGCTGATGTGTGGAGTGTAGAATGTATAGGGTAGGCCGAGAGGTTAAAAAAATTCAATCGTCTTCATCGTTTGAAAGATGCAAAACCAATGGCCGGTATTCACAGACGACGGACTGCTATTAACAATGATTAGGATATTGTTTGCACCTTGAATTTTTCCAAGGAAGTCCGAGGGTAGACAATAGTATCTGTATTTGGACATTAAGGGGTCCGTATTAAATACATTGATTATTTGACTGGTGTTCATGGCGCAAGGTCTAGTAGAACACTGCCCTCGGGAGTGATTTCCCAATAGGTTTCAAACTGATTTAGCGAGATTAGTGCAATACTCTCAGGTAATGGGTCAGCAAATGTACACTCTAAACGCACTCCCCGTTCGTACTATACTCATATCCTGGGTGCCAGACAGGTCTAGTACACTAATACTCTGTGTTTTAGCGAACATTTCTTCGGTTATACCATTTTTAAATAGTTGTGAAATCATGATTTAGGGTTTGCATTGTCAACTCATACAATGTCCTATAGGATTTATAAAAAG
Source organism: Artemia sinica (assembly GCA_027921565.1). Taxonomy (NCBI): domain Eukaryota; kingdom Metazoa; phylum Arthropoda; class Branchiopoda; order Anostraca; family Artemiidae; genus Artemia; species Artemia sinica. Next base: position 14,073,486 of record CM051259.1, on the reverse strand, counting down.
ATAGATTGAAGAGTGGGATTCCATTTACTTTGCAGACAAGAGATGAAAGCCCAAACATCTCAAATTTATATGGGCAGCCAATCAACGATCCTATTTGCAGTAGCACTTTTTACAAATTTCCAATGCTAATTTTGACGGAATTTCACCATTGATAAAGGATGAGTCGGTGAAGGCGCCTGAGCCTGTGGAAATATGATGTTGATTGGTTATTGTATGAGGAACAAGTAGTTTAATATTATTTTCACTGGCTCACGGTTTTTCCACTGCCAAAGCAACAGAACTCATAACCTGCTGCTTTCGTACATGTAGTATTGACGAGGTGAGGGAGAGAGTTACATCAGGATTGGCAGGAAGTTCCTTTCGTAAAATGAAATTGGATGAAGCAAGCGTCAATTTTATATCCACTTTAATATTTGGTGGTAACCATTGGCGTATATTAAATATTTCATGATATATTTTTCCAACTAGATGTAATTCACTAGTTATAGCATTTTTAAGTGCATCTGTACTATTAGTATTAGTAATATATTCATAACCATTGGAGGTGCCTCTCAATTCCTTGTATGACTTGGGTGTCATCAACATGAACTGCATATAGCTTGTATAATTCGAGAGATTGTTGCTTGTGCTAACCAAAGTGCCATTTATGTAGACACTGATTTGACGAAATAAATTATGTAATATACAATTTTCGTAGGATATTCCATCAGCACGAACTGGCATTCCATTGTCGAATTTCCGGACTTTCATTTGTAAATCTATAAATGTTGAAGACATGTCCATAAAGTAGCCTTCATTGGAATAAATTTGAAAGTGGATATTATCGGAGAGGGGTTGTTGTGGATAAAAAATGTTCATAGTATCCATGTTTTAAACTCACATCAACATTTTCTGCATTGAATAGATTTAAAGGTGAAGTGACTGAAGGTTGGGAATCCTTATGCAGTAGATATGCCATTGTTCAGTCTATGAAAAGAAATCTAGTTTCGATCTATCAATTCTCTTCCTGGGGCTTCTTCTTCTGTTTACTCTATGTGTCGTCTTTTTCCTTCTTTCTTTGACAGGGGTGATGCCTTTCGTTTCTGACCTGAGTAGAAACTGATGAGTGGTGCACTGTTTCTCGATCTTTTTAAACCTTTTCCATTTTGTTGAGATTTCAATTGTTCGCCACGGTTCGCGCACTGGACCTAAGATTTTCCAAAGCATTTTTTTTAAATCCTTGCCAGATTCCCAATCGCATAGTGTAGAGGATGCAAAATCTGTCGCAGCCAGTACAATATATTTTTAGCCAGAGGTAGTGCAGAAAGAAACAGCTTAGAAAACCAACTGCCAAGACCATAGCCAGACATTGATGAGCGACCTTTGTAATAGTCCATTCCATTGCCCAGTTGTCTTAGACCAAGAGTATTAACATAGCAGTCAATATCAGGACAAATGAATACCACTTTTCTATTAGACATCTTCTTTGTTTTGAACACCGACAACGATGGGTCGAAAATGGCATGTAACCACAGCCAAACCTTTTGGTATTGCTAGGGGATCACCTAATTCAGTTCTTAGTGTTAACTGGCAGAGTTCTAAATAGGAAGTGTTTACGAGGATATACTGAATATGCTTTATACTGTAATGATGAATATGTTCTTGATTGGTTTTTCCTTCAAGAACTCGTAGGAGGGGAACATTGCTATTACCAACTCTGGATGTTTCAACAAATGAAGCATAGAGAAATATACAAGTATCCGAGGCAAAACCAGGTCAATGATCAGCAAAAATACCATGATCCATCCCGTTAACAGTTGCAGCATTTTCACCACTGATCATATTCTGTTTAAAGCCAAGAACATCTCTCAGATTATCATTGAGATGAATAATTTCAGTGTCAACAGGTGAGGTAATGTAAATCCTATCGTGTTCCATTGAATAATTAAAATGGAATGAACCTTTCCTACGATATGAGATTTTTCTATTGATTTTTGCAAACAAATCCGTCATAGTATCATATTCTTTATATTTCAATGTGACATAAGGATATTCACTAGATTTAAGGTCGTTGGTTGTATATTTGCATGATTTTATCTAAATCATGAATAAAAACAGCAGTATTTTACAGCGTGCAATATCTCAAAATTAATAGACGACTCGTTCTTATCAATCGTTCAGCCAATGCAGCCTTTATCGGACTGTGACTACGATATAGCTTTGTACTATATTTCAATAGAACCTTTTCCACATGAGGATTAACAAATTCACTGCAGCGATCTGATTGAATTTTTCTATAGCAATCATGTTCAAGATTACTTTCTAAAGCCTGAGAAACTTCAACACCTCTCTTTGATTGCAATGGAATGGCAAATGCATAGCGACTAAAGACACCGTTTGCCACTAGAATATATTTGTAGGGTGTATTGTGACGTTGTTAAATCTCATCTAGAGTTAAAAGATCAGTTTGCATTATATGCAGAGGGAAAAAGGCCTTAGTTTGTCGATATTGTTTGCCACGAAGCGTGCGATTCCGATGCAGAGTGTAACTCGGTTAATTTTCTAGATACTCTTTTGCATTTTTTAATGTTCAGCCACCTATGTCAGAGGCAACTTTAGAAAGCGTTGTGGGGGAACTTAGACTTCCCACTTCCCCAATATTTTCATAGACATGTTTTAAAACTTCATCCATTTTGAACACAAACACGTAGTGTAATGTCCACTCCCCTTTTGCACACTGGAGGGTAGTGCTTGTGACGGTGATTTGATATCAATACGTCTTCGCTTTTGTCTAGCCGTCATCATCAGTGGTGTTATCATATCATTGCTGCTGCTACTAGGAGTGCTAGTATTGTCCAAGATTGATTTAAAATCTTCTTCTTCTTCTTCTTCCTTTTTAAATGGTGTTGTTGTTGTTGACGTTGTTAGAGGGCTGGCACCTCTACTATATTCTCTTAATTTCTTTAGAATTTTCTTACTGCCAATAAGACTTTTGGGGAAGTTTGATGCATGTAGAAAGGTGTATAGATTATTGTCAAATGATAAAAGTCCTTTACGATTTGTAACCATATCGCAAATTAAATCAAGTAGATTATAACTTTTCCCTGAGTTATAATTCGTTTCCCAGTGCTATCGACTTGAACTTGATAACCACCACTTTCCAACATGAGATATGTTAATACTCTTTTACTCTGTTCTCGATAGGTCACTGGCAATAGGTTTCCAATTGATGTCACTATGGAATTCAATTCCTTCTCCTTTGATTGTGCTGCTGCAGAATCTTGAGATGTTTCATATTTAGGGGGATCTGTGACAGTGACGGCGGGTATCTCACGATAAGGTCTATGTTTGTCCACACGACGCAGCGCATCTTGAAGTAAAACTAGCTTTTTATCATCTGCAATATTTTCATCATTAATGAATTTGCTTAGATTGTCTTCAAAGTGTTCCACGGGTGAGAGGACAAGTTCTATCGGAGTCAATTTATATGTTTAGCCATCTAGAAAAAACTGTTTACAAGTCCTGCAATTATTGGCAGTTAAAGTGTAAAAAAGCTACCACCCGCTAGAAGGAGACGTTTTCTTTTAAAATTTTTTCCTTTGTTTTTGCAAGCCAAGGCACGTACAATGGAACGATGTTGCTTTGTCTGTTGCCTAACATCTTCTGGCAAGTGTGTATTGCCCTCAGTTAAATTTAAACAAAGTTCAGATATTAGATTAATAAATTCATTGTCAACACCATGCTTGAGTATAGTCTTCCTGAGTGGAGGTTTTGAAGTGCCTAGAAATGAAAATAAGTGTCTATTTTTGTGTAGTTTCTTCAATGTCATGATGGCAACTAATAGCCTTTTCTACTGTTCATCGGAAGATATACAGTAATTTCTTTGTCGAAAATATCTGTCACTACACGTAGATCCTCGGGTGTATTCTGATTAAGATCTAGCAAAATGTACCCATAGGGCTTATTTGTCGCCTGACTGTAAGCTGAAAGTAGAAATTTGGGAGCACCGGGATATATTTGCTTATTGAGAGTTATTAGAGAACCTGAATCACGAACAACTCGGTAGATAATATAGATAGTGCAGTTCAAAGCAAGGGTTCTCATACACTTGCTCTGATGAAACAGATTGTGTAGAAGTAGGGTTATGGAAATGTGTTCATGATGAGAGCGAACATTAAACAGTTGTAGCATTTCCTGTGAGAACTGTTCAATCGATTCAGCCAGATCATCAATAATCAGCCATGAATTTGGTTGCATACTATTGAAAACGTCAAGTCCTCGTATGAATTATATTGTCATGGACGTGGCAGTGGCAATAGCTTTTATTTGATCATAGGACTCCTGCCAAATACTATAGCAATAGTAAATTTTCTTTGGTTTTTCCAAAAATATTTTATTACAATTTTTAATTATTTTAGATAAAAGTGTCGTTTTCCCCGGACATTGACGGACCACAGAGAAACGATCTGAATGGTGTTTTAAATTGATACATACTGCAGTTGACAACAGTTGGACAACAACTAACTGTAAATCATACTTGTCTAATGAATAAATAATAATAATAATAATTTTCCCTTAGATCTACCAAGTACGTTATTCAATAGCAACAACAACAAAAACATATTTTTTTTCTTTTATTAACATTAACACTTTTTGTACAATAAAAACAATAGCAATAATAACAGGACAATATTTTTGATTTATTGACACAAAAAAAACAACTTAAAATACAGCGAGAACAATAGCAATATTTTTCATTTATTGACAACACTTTTTGTACAGCAACAACAATAGCAACAGAACAATATTTTTCATTTATTGACAAAAAAACTTAAAATACAGCAAGAACAATAGCAATATTTTTCATTTATTGACAATACTTTTTGTACAACACTTTTTGTACAACAATAGCAACAAGAACAATATTTTTTTTCATTTATTGACAACAAAAACAAACTTAAAATACAGCAATAGCAGCAGATGAACATATTTGTAGACTAAGAATAGGAAAATAGAATAGAAAACACTATTTAAAACATTTAAAAGATGAGAACCCCCCCCCCCCCCCACCCCAAGGGCCCCCCGGGGGCCAAAGACCGGGCCAGGGCCGAAGGCCAGCTGCGTGCGAGACCCCCCCCCCCCCCGGGGCCACGCGGAAGTGGAAAGCGGAAAAACAAAATCTGTATACAATAGCAGCGGCTGCAAAATGACGAAAATGATGAGGATGATTTTAATTGAGGAATTGTTGTTGCCCCCACCCACCAAGTACTTTTTTTTTTAATTTAAATTAACTTATCCGGACCAAGTTGGTTTCGATAGTCTACACATTCAACTCGATCAGAAATTCGATAATGGCCGTGGGGGAGTACTCTTACACCATTCTCGAGCACATTGACCTTGTCGGATATGCATGACATGGCATTTTCTCCACTCTAACAGTAAAGTTCCTATGCTGTAGAGACAGAATTGCCGGCGCTTTTTCTCTTGGCACTAGACAACTTTCTACATAGTTTCTGTAGACACTCATGTCAAAATTATTTTTTACAAAGTGTGTAGGCACCCCTTTGCACGCCTGCTTTACATCCTTGCCGTGTGTTTCCACACAGTATACATTGGGACCGGGGAAACACCCCATTGGATATTAAATCACTCCCCGTCTCCGACTTTAACATTAATAGTTGATTTGGGGCCTGGCGTTTCACCAACTCGGGGTAGATGCTCTCATTCCAATTCGTGAAATCCATCCGTGGACCAATGTGAACCCCATTTTCCAAATCATTTAATAAATCCCCGGTTTTAACCTTTAACAACAGAGAATCTGTGTCTCATAGTAAACTTGAACCTCCCTTGACCATTGTACCTTGCACACATTGTAAAAGAACGACAACATGAGTTTCTTGGAAATTTCAAGTACTGAACTACCCCCAGCGATATTCTTATCCAGAAAAACATTTCTCTTTTTTCTGTGTAGCAGAACCATATTCGGGTCTATGCTCGTGGATGTTGTAAAATTGGGGTCGGCGATAATTCGTGCACATTCTTTGGGGCAAGTTACGACGTCACAACGTGATCTGTTTCGTACACTTTCACACATTTTTTCAAAAGCTGAATTTAAAAAAAGTTTATACATTTCCTTTTGAACTTTACTTCTTGCCTGTGAGCGTTTAGTGACAAATGTGTCAATAAACGTCTTCAAGTAGGGTTTCTGATCAAATTGCAGGGAACCATTGCTCACCATCCATCCTGAAACCATTGCCTGGAACCATTGCTCTCAATCTATCGCAATAGGACGCGGTGAACAACAATATTCTGTTTCGGGTCCAGATCTGCAATTAGTTTTGCTTGGAGGGGGTCCAATGCATGCCCATATCCTCCACCAAAGACCGATTGTATAGGCTCAAAGACTCCTTGGTCACAGGTCTATTCACGCACGGAAAAACAAAATCTTTTACAGTGTAATGAAGTTCCAATGGTATGTGTCCATCAATTTCATAAGAACCATCCTTGTGGACCATTTTCCGCGACAGTGTGAATGTCGGGGATGTCACAAGAATTTTCATGCCGTTTGTAATTGCCACATGGTAAACTGTAGTGAGACATCGCCGAGGGGTACAATAAATTCATGTCAAGAAAAACAGCATTGGACTTTACACCATCAGCAGAGTTCTGCCCAGTTGGATCCGTTGTTAGGACACGATCTCCATAAAAAGCATACCCCCCCCCTCATAGATCTTTCTACAAATAGGTGTTGATCCACATCGGTGATCAAACCTATTTCCTCCTACTAATTTTTAGAATTAAGTCCATGACGAGGTGCGGTTGTTGAAAAATAATAGCCAATGTCTAGCCCGAATTCTGAATAAATTTGATCAGTGTTTTTGCGGAAAATGTCTAAAAGAGTTAACACATCACTGGCCAAGTAAATTCTACGATAATCCCAACCATTTTTACAACCACCCTTAGCCCATACCCTCTTAGCAAATTCATAGTCCTCGTCAGTACATTCACTATCGGTAAAGTGAATTATAGAATGCATCAATTAGAGGGAGTTTCTCTTCACTTAACCGTGCGCCAGAGCAGTAATAGTCATACGCATATATGCCTTTACAAGTCAGTAAGTCATATATTTCACTGTCTGGAAAGCGCTGTTTAAGCAGAGGGAAACTATTAAAATTGTCACTTTTCTGCACTTGAATTAGTTGACTCAGAGCCTTGGGAAAAAAAACTATAAGAATATAAAAAACGAATTTTATTCCAGCACGTATGCCCATTATCCACTGCCTGCCATTTCAACTCTAAAAGCTCCAGCTTCTCAGCAGATTTGGGGATAATATTGTAGGTAAATGAGTTATTTAACCCATAGACTATCTGCTCCCCCTCCCTCTCTGTGCATACGTGCCGAAGCTGGTAAAAGAAATTTCAAATCATAATTTGAATTGTGAATGAAAACCGGTATAAAAAACTGCTGGCTTACATTCACATTGCACGATTGGTGTGCCACACAATGAAAATTACTACCCCTGAAGATATCTCCTGCCACAAGTGATCGTAATCGCCGACTTTCCCCTCCCCCCTAGTCTTTTTCCCCCTAGTCCCTTTCCCCTTAGTCCCCTCTTCAAATTCCCCTTACAAACCCAGCATATTTTCTTATTTTTAATGGCCAGGCGATCCTCTGCTGATAATATCATCAGATAGTGGGTATTCTGAAACGGGAAATAGCCCCATTTGCAGTGACAATTAATTTAGTTAATGCTTTGATCATGCAATCATTCTCATCCAATGTTTCGACTATTTCTAACAATTGCATAGTGTTAGAGCTGTCTCTTTGTGCGTGAACATAGGAACTAGGAACTGCAATGGCTTGATGTTCTTTGATACGATTCGGAAATTGTGGGTCATTCACATCCACCAGCTTGGCCTCACAGTCTAATTTTTTTCTATTTCTTTGCACTAGAATATTCTGAAAATTTTTAAAGCGTAAAATTGCACGGTCACCCGAAACTGTTTCCACCGATTGATATCCGTGTCTTTTACAATGTTTCATGTGATTTTGTAAATTTAATTCACTATGAAATCTAGAAAAGCATGTTGGACAATAGTATCGTAACCCATTTGTTTTACCCTCCCCCAGAACTCTACTAATATCCATAATAGGATTGAAATGGCCAATTGAATTGGGTTCACTAGGTGGTGTGTACAACAACCCAAACCCAGTGTTTCACCAAATCAATCGACGGGGCTCTTAATGGGAATATTACACCCTTTTCATGAGAACGCATACCCTCTTGAAATTCCGTCTCGTATTGGAGCACTGTAACACCGATATTTAAATGAGCGTTGGCCCGTTCAAAAAACATCTATCGCCCTGAGTGTTACAGGAATTTTTTCGCTAAACAAGAGAAATCTACTGGGGGGGGGGGGAATCATACCCCTCCTTCCCATGCATGGCCCAGTAGTCCAAATTTTTCTTTGAAGCGTCACGTGCTAGAGGTTCGAAAGCTGATATGAGGCAAGCGTACATGAAACATTTTTGGCCTGTTTTGAAACAGATTCGTTGAATGCCCTGACATTCTTCTAAATCACGATTATATTTTAAAAACTATTGACCTGGGCCCTCCAGCCCCCCTCTTGAAATAAAATATTTTTTAAATTTATATATATTTACACTTAAATTTTCTATAAATAAAACTATGGAACCACTACCATTCTCATTATAATTTTCCAAATGAGTGATAGTATTGTCTACCCATTGCATAAAGACAGTCTCGTAATTTTCCAAATGAGGATACACTACCAACATCTCGGTGTGTACATAATGGTCAAACACCTCACCATGACTCTTATTTAGATAAAATATTTTTTAAAAACAATTGAGGCTTTGATACTGTCCCGCCCCCCCCCCCCACAACTGAATCCGGTTTTCTAAAAGTGCACGAATTTTATCTATATATTCATGAATAATATAAAAGGGGTCGGTTATAAAATTTCCCCCATAAGTGTATTAAATGGATCACCAATTTTTGCAGCAAAAACGTCTATTGTATTCAGTATCGAATTTGTTTACTGAAATTCAGGTAGCGATGATAACTGTGTATCATTACCCCCTCCCCCTTGTATATCATCATCATCACCTAAACCCCCCTCCCCCACTTTGTTCAACAATAGGGCTGGTGTGTGGAGTAAAATCTCCCAATTCACTTAGCATACCCTCGAGTGTATCTGGGCTGTGAGAACCTGCCCAAGCAAATTTATTTTGTTCTTCAATTATACTTGGTTGAACTGGGACGATGTCCATTAAATCAGTGGGGGGAGGGTTCTCATTTAACTCTCTGGAAAAAAAAAAATCTAAAATTTGCATTGCATTCGGGCTTAACCACGGTAAATCACCCTCTGAAGTAACTGCACTGCCTTCTTCAAGTATATTATTATCAACACTGAAATAATTATTCAATAAACTGTCTGCCCATTCTGTTTCATTGATAAAAGTATCATTTAAATTCTCACTACCTTCATAGCATTCCCGTACCTGAATATCACGAAACTCCATTGGCGCTTCAACGCGAAAACATAGTTTGTGACTTGTTTCTTCAGATGGGGGGAGGGTAGTGCGTAGAGAACCGTTGTAGCCTATAAAGAAACAACCATTTAATTTCAACATGTATAAAACACCCTATTTTTTTCAAGAAAGTCAAAAATTGGGTTAATAGTGACTATATTTTCTAACTGCTTAAAACATGTGCTTTAAAAAAAAATACACACTTAATAGTTGTAGCAGAAGCAATACCACTATCTGTGTGCACATAGTAACATTTGGCTAGTTTTTAAGCTCGTCTATTTCAAAAACTGACATTAGGTACTTATTTCTATACCAATAACAATAGTCAAACTACTATCTCAGTGAATTATCTAGTAGACAGAATAATAATAAAAGCAGCGCATGCGCCGCTCACCCTCATACACACACACACAATAAAATAGTGAAAATCATAACATGTAACATACTTAATAGCAGCACTATTTAGCATTTTAATACCCATAGTTTTCTTAGCGAATTATCTAGTAAAAAGAAAAATAAGCAGCGCTTGCGCTGTCTATAATGAAAATGACTTTCTAATTTCATCTTAATGTAATCAAAATGGAAAAACAAATATCATATAAAAAACTATTTATCATAATCAACATCTGCTCCCACCCCTCTTGCAATTTATAGGATTTACTATAGATAGAAAATTCGACGGGAATAACAAAATATCTTTTCTATGGAAGCCAATGCTAAGCTGCTATCCTAATTTAACTAGTTTTTAAGCTTTGTACTCACGTCTATTTCAAAAACTGACATTAGGTACTTATTTCTGTACCAATAACAATAGTGAAACTACTATCTCAGTGAATTATCTAGTAGATAGAATAATAATAAAAGCAGCGCATACGCCGCTCACACAAATACATACACACAATAAAATATTGAAAATCATAACATGTAGCATACTTAATAGCAGCACTATTTAGCATTTTAATACTCATAGTTTTCTTAGCGAATTACCTAGTAAAAAGAAAAATAAGCAGCGCTTGCGCTGTCTATAATGAAAACGACTTTCTAGTTTCATCTTAATGTACTCAAAATGGAAAAAAAAAATATCATATGAAACTATTTATCATAATCAACATCTGTCCCACCCCTCTTGCAATACATAGGATTTACTATAGATAGAAAATTCGACGGGAATAAAAAAGTATCTTTTCTATAGAAGCCAATGCTAAGCTGCTATCCTAATTTACAAGATTTAGCAGGTCGGATGCATGCACTTGACAGGATTCAGTAATTACAACCTGTTTACCATGGTGATTAAATCAGTCTGAGTATTAGTGTCAAAAGGAGAGCGATATATTTCCTTTTGGGAGAAAAAATCATTATCGGAAATAACAATAAATTTAAAAAATCACATTAAGATCCGCAGCTTGCATGTGAAGGGCTGTAGGAGGCACATCATGGCCTTGCATCGAGGGCCTAAAAGGGTCATCAACTTCACTTGCATAGGCAATAACTGTAGGTCTTGAAGCCCCGGTGACTTCACCGTCTAACGTAGAGGTGACAGAGGGCCTTGCATTGTGGGTGATGTCATTCTCACCTTGTATAGAGGGCGTAGAAGAGGCAATGTAATGAATAACTGTAGGTCTTGAAGGCCAAGTGACTTCCCGTCTTGAGTGCGGAGCATAGATGGGACAGCATTTCTCCTTTGTGATTTTGGGGGCATGGAAGAACCAGTCATCTCCAACCACTGCACGGGAGTAGCATCATTGACCCTAGCTCTCTTGTTGGGTGTGGGGACATTGCTCAAAATTTTCCTTAAAAAGAAATTAAATTATAGTTTTTCATGTAGAGTAAAGAGCGTAGTGAAAAACCAAACAATCATGTTTCTAAAAAACCACAGCCGGTGAAAAAAAAAACCGGGAATTATGGGGTGGGGGAGGGGGGTAAATTGTCAAATTTAGATAGTTAGGTAGGCTACAGACCCATCATATAACCTTCAAAATGTTATATGCTCTAGAAATAACTAGAATTTAAATACACGCAGAATTAATCGTTAACGGTTGGGTTTTTTACCACAGTAAAAGAGCATATTTGTGTTCTCAAACGACTTTAAACAACGCTTAGTGGAAATATTTTAATTTTCGGGGATGGGGGTTTAATGAAAAAAAGGCACCTAGGTTGGGTTATGTATTTAATATATGCTATGCTTTACCTTCCAACCCCAATGTGCAAATATACAGCCCAAATTTTTTTTCTAAACTACTATATTTTCATCCTATTTTATTTCATTAGCATTAACCGAACTTGACTTTTTTCGTGTGTCGGATTAATGCATAAGTACCGTGTTTTCCTTCAGAAAAACCTTTAGAACAGAATAATACAAAAAAAGAAGCCCTGTAGCTTCTTTAATGTTTGAAAAATCTTGCAGATATTATAGAAATTGTGTTTCTAAAACCAGGGCCAGTGAAAAAAACCGGGAATTATAGGGTGGGGAGGGGGTAAATTATCAAATTTAGATAGGCTACAAACCCATAGCATAACTTTCGAAATGTTATAAGCTCCAGAAACAGGGGGTATTTAGATATATATATAGACTTGTTAATACAGTTCCAGCATATAGGCTTTAAATTAGCCAATACAAGTTTGTTAACACACACCCTCAGCAAATAGGCATAAAATTTGCATCAAGCGACATTTCACTGTGAACAAGTCCAAATAAATTAATATGATCAAAGAAAAAATGCTACCTGGGTTACATTTAATATATGCTATGCTTTACCCTCCCGCCCTCCACAATGTGCAAATATATATACCCCAAATTTGTTTCTAAACTATTATATTTTATTGCATTGGCATTAAGCAAACTTGACTTTTTAAGAAGTCTCCGTATAATGCACCAGTACCGAAACATCTCAATTGATTATTTATAAAATAAACTTAGGGCATATAATTGGTTAACAATATTATCAAGATTTTCCATAGTGCTTATTGTTTAATAGCTTAAAATGAACTGTTACATTAAGCGAGATGTATAACGTAGTTGTAGAAATGTTTCCAGAGAAGCCATATTTGAAAATAGAGGTCGTACCGTTAGTGGATCAATAACATTGTCATGCTCGTATTCAGTGGACATGTTGCGTCACCCTTCCCCCAGTATTCAATAGGCTTAGAAACATCTATGATTGGTCTAGAAAGAGGCATGGTCTTGTACGTACAGGGATTGTAGGCCTCTGATTGGCTGAATCTTGTAAGTTTCGTATAGCAAAAAGGGTTCCTACTTGTGACATCTTTCGAGTCCAGAGGGGTGTGTCGTGACCGCATTGCATAGGTAAGATGGCTTGAGGGGTTAGTAGCTCCGCTTATCTAGCCCTTTAAAGCACTGGGGTGTGTTGCGTAACGTCAGAGGCCTGTCCTAGAAACCAGGCTCCCGTAGGAATCCTTTTGGAAAAGAGATAGGCCTCCCGTAGTAATCCTGGGAGGACTTCCTGTTGAAAGCAGAGTGGCGATATTACTGCCCTGATTGTCATTCTGAAGACAAGTACATAGTAATTTATTTTGAAAAAAGCTTTGCAATCTGGGGTAGCTCGTGATCGTCATATTATTAGCTGGTTTGGGATTGCCGCACATTTTGGGGAAGAACGTATGTGTGAGAAGGCACATATGTAGAATTTTCTTAGGGAGGGGTACGAAAATGTCGAAAAAATACAAAAGCGTTCTTTCGGGATGGAGGGGGGACAAAAAACTTTTTTAAAACGCATCAAAAATTTGTTTATATTCATTTTTGTTACGTTTATTACGAGTCGGACAAACATTTCGGGGAAGGGGGGTTCAAACCCCCTAGCCCCCTCCTGGATACGGTCCTGCAGCTTATATTAGCTGATGTTCTAGCAGTAGACTAAGTGTTCAAGATGGCACACCCAATATATATTTCGGGATACTAATAGAAAAAAGATCTATTACGCTCCTTGTCACTAAATATATCGGTTTCCAGAAAACGGATAAATGAAATTCTTTAGTTAGACTCTGGCTGTTTGACATACGGATACCTCTCATAGACAGGTATCCTAAAAACTCATCAATTGTTTCTCGAACAATCAAATTGGTTCTATTCCAAAATCACACCATCCTAATACTTCTCATAGACAGTGCAATAGTTCTTCTAAGTAAAGAGAGAAGTGGGTTCTTTGTGCCAAACAGTAAGTTGTACGAACTGTAAGTAAGAGGCGATGCGGCTCAATAGTAACCGAAACTAAGAAATAGTCTTGAAAACAATAGATACATCAAAAGAATCTAGTTTGATGCTTATTTAAAATATATAAAACTCATCAAATTAGTTTCATCGAACAACCCCAAAACATCAAATGGTATTATTGAAAATCACACCATCAAATTCAGTATATTAAAGAACCCTACTGTAGAGGTTGTAAGCTCCTATATAGAGACAAAAGTTTTTTTTTATGTTTTTTTCCAGGAGTGATCATACCCAACCAGTGATCCTAGAAGATCAGGAGGCGGATCATTTGGTTGGAAGTTCTGGTGCCTTTTTTAAATGGCCAAATGTATTGGAGGGCAGCTGGTCCCTCTCCCACGCCCCATTTGTCCCAAGATTGTCCGATAAAAATATTGAGATGGCCATTTTGTTCGGTGTAGTCGAGGAATCTAGTGACTGTGTCTTTTGGGATGAATGCCCCCCATGGCCCCCCGGGGAGGGGCTGACGCTTGTGACCTTTACTCGTTTTTTTACGTATAGTATTAGTTTTGGGGAAGTATACATATTATTTTTTTCTTTTTTGGGCGAGGGGGATTACGTGGGACGATCTTTCCATGGAGGAATTTTCTTAGGGGAAGAGAATTTTTTATGGGGGGAGCCGGAAATCCCAGCATTATTTCAAAACGACAAGAATTTAAGATAAAATACCTTTTTAAACTGAGAGCGAGGTGCAACATTAAAGCTTGAAGCGTGCGTGAGTTATTGGGAACGTGTGGGGGTGATGGTGGCCCCTTGTCAATACCTCGCTCTTTCAGCCAAATATTTTCCCTAGCTTTTAAAAAAGCTTATTATTCTAATTAAACTGGCCTTGTACTTCAGGAGTCATTCTTAGAGAATTGAGACTAAAATTCAAACTTCAGCACGAAGAGCGAGGTATCGAATAGGGGTAACCCCTTTTCATGTGCGTCGTAGTTTCTGTTTGTTTTGGGTTTTTGTGCTGCTCCTTACTTTCAGTTTAAAACACTTGTTCTTTTTTACTTGGTTATATTTGAGACTTCCGCTTATGGCGTCATTCATCATGGTGTAAAATGAAGAAATATTTTTTTTGTTAAGAATTTAACTCAAATATATATATATCACATAGAGGAAAAAGCCTTCGGCTTTTTACCTGGATGTAGTAAAGAAAGAATCTCAATTTCAACTAACGTCATAAAATAGTTTTACAATAACATCAATTATGGTTGTAATCTATGATTATGAAGTCATTCATCATCTTCTATACGAAGATACGGTGTTTTTATAGAAAAGTTATTTTAGTTTAAATATTGTGTTTTTTCACTTAGTTACGCAAACGGGGCAGTTTCCCTTAAAATGGGTCCTTGAACAGCTCTCTATTATGTTTTAGTGTCCCGCAGCAGTGAAAAAAAAAGACAAAAAAAACAAAAAAAACAGGGCATATGCAAAACCGGGCATGAAAAAAAAAACCCAGGACACATCCAAAAAACCAGTGCTACCCATGCAAAACACAGGTTTGCAAAACAGGAGAGGCTCTATAGTGTTGCCTATAGTAACGGCCATGCAGCTATAATATTTTTTTTCCAGAGACGCTTCATATTTAAGGGTCGTCCCATTAACTTCGGAGGGGGCTCATTCTATTGGAAATCGAGAGTTCTACTGCCCTTTTTAAGAGTCAAAAATGATCTGAGGGCAACTAGCCCCCTCCCAAGCCCTTTTTTTCAAATACATCCGATAAAATTTTTGAGATAGCCATTTTGTTAAAAATATTTCAAAGATCATATAACAAAAACCCGGTGTCGACACAGCCCCCCAGGGCTCGGGGCAGGCGTTGTAAGTTATGCCCTGGGGACAAATATGGTTCTTATGGAAGGGATGCTTGCATAAACTTCAGAGAGAGCTCATTTGATTGGAAATTAGAAGTTATAGTTCACTTTTTAAGAGTCAAAAGAGATCTGAGGGCAACTACCCCCCCCCCCCCCCCCTCTTCCCTCCCCCCATGCGCCCTCTTTTCCCCAAAATGCATCAGATAAAACTTTTGAGATAGACATTTTGTTAAAAATAGTTAAAAGGTCAGATAACATCACTCCGATGACGACACAACTGCCCAAGGCCCTGAGGCAGGTTTGAGATTGAAAATGACCGTACTGTTTATATTCCTACAGTGCCCGGGATTATCAAAATTAGTACAGGATTATATTTATATTAGCGCTGCATTTTGTGTTGACAATTTTAGCAATTCAACGTATGCTGGAATATATTCCATGGATTTCGAAGGTAAATTTTTACCAAATCATATTATTGAGTTAGGAATAAAGTGAATACACCATTCGGTGCCCTTTTTATGCTGATTACGAATATAATAATCATTTCTATCGGAAATGAATTTCAGCCCCCCTAACCTAACCCCCACCTCCAAATTTGCAAATATATATCCTGAATTGACATATATAGGGGGGGGGGGGGAGGCTAAAATTTCCAGGACGATGATATTCAAACACCAAGTTAAAAGCGGTTCGAAGATGGATGCCGGCCCAGTTAGCACTGACACGGACATAATCAGATCCATGGATAGTGTGATCTGCTTCACACCCCGAACAGTTTCTACCGACCTACCTGTATTTCCGATAGAAATGATTGTTATATTCGTAATCAGCATTAAAAAAAAGGCATCGAATGGTATATTCACTTTATTTGAAACTCAATAATATGATTTGGTAAAAATTTACCATTTCGAATTTCCATCGATGTAAATGAATGGATTTCCATTGATGTAAATAAATCCTCAAATCTGCTTTAGAATATGCTGAAGTGACTACGTCAACCAAAACTCTGTTGAAAATGAAGAGACAACAATATTTCAGAAGAATCATGCTTGAAGTCACCTTACGATTGCGATGAGGAAAGAGCCCCGCTTGCCAATTGACAATGCACAGGTTCGATCTTTCGTGTCATAAGGAAAGTTCGGCGTTTAAAACTTTGTGAATAATTTTTTTTAGCTTGTGGAATTTTATAGAATGTTGATCGAAAAATTACTTTTTAAGAAATTTATTTTGCAAAACTTATTCGGGTATGTCGAGATTTATTTATTTGTTTTTTTTTCAGTTTTTATAGACACCAAATTGGCGATAAAGAAGTATGTTTCACCAATACTTAAACTAGAGTGTCAATTGAGGAGAGGAGGATTTAGAATTTTCAATGAAACATATCTTTATTTGTGTTTTCAAAAAAAAGAAACAAAGTTTGCATCCTAGGCTTTAGAAGTACAATCTGTCCCTCTCTCTATTGTCGTGAATTGATGTTACAGCTTTGAATGTTGCTCTTCCTGAATTTAATAAACTGGTGCGCTCATTCTACAAAATATGTTTTATAAGTTCCAATTTAAGAAGAATTTTCTTCTGATCAATTTTAGACTTAAATTTTTCTTCATCAGAATATGCATGAAACCAAAATAGTTCTCAAAACGGGTTAATGCTTATATTTCTGTTAGTGCTACACTTGCCAATTATTTTGCCAATTTTAGCAATTTACCATCTTGTCTTCAACTTTTGATTTTAATTTCAATGCATAGATTTAGGATGAGCCTAGCCTTGGATAGAGCAACAAGGGTAACAAATTACGCAAAGGAAATCCCACATTGTCCTAGTTCATGTATAAAATTATTGGAAGAGTCTATAGTCTTACCAGACATTTAGCATTCTTATTGCCTCTTAGCGTTCTTATTATTCCTTAGCGTTCAATTTTAGCAATTCAACGTATGCTGGAATATATTCCATGGATTTTGAATTCCCATTGATTTAAATGAATCGATTTCCATTGATATAAACAAATCCTCAAATCTACTTTAGAATATGCTAAAAAGTGACTACGTCAACTAAAATTCTTTGGTCAAAAATAAAGAAACGACAATATTTTAGAAGAATCATGCTTACAGTCACCTTACGATAGCGCTGAGGAAAGAGTCGCGCCTGCTAACTGAACATATACAGGTTTGATACTGCGAGTCGTAAAATCCCGCCTTGTCTTAATTCATGTATAATATTATTAGAAGAGTTTATTGTCATATCCGTCTCCTCTTAGCGTTCTAATTGCCTCTCTTTTCCCCATTATTCTTTCCTTTATTATTTTTCTCCTTATTGTCTCTCCTTTCCTTGCAAGACAATATTCAAAAAGCTAGTCTGTATGGTCATTTCCCCCATGCGTTGAGGATTAAAAGGACAAGAACATGTTTATTAAAGGCAACTTTTGAAAAATATGAGTAGTTTCTCAGTTATTTGTATTTAATGGTTCTATTAAGGTTTCAGCTAAAAATAATAAATGCTTTTTCAACGGCTCAGAAGAAATATTCCAACATAGCTGTTGAACTGAACCTGCTGTAAAAAAAGGATAAAATTTGACGGATCACGCAAAAACGGCCGCGGCCCTATTTGCGTGAAAACGCATCAAAGTGAGCCAAATGTATGTTTCTGAGAATGAATCCTACTTGTATTGCATTCCTCTTTAATTTTAAACATTTCTACTAAATCCTTCGAGTACCTGGCAGAGTAACGAGCTTGTTTTCTATTAAGAAAAGAAAAAAAAATCAAAGAAGCAGTGATTGCTTACCTTATTTATACAATGAAAAACACGAATTGCTAACTAGTGGTCGCAAAAGCTCCTCTGTGTTTGAAATACTTTTCTTTTAAATTTTATTAGGTGATATTCTGATAATTTTGAAGCTTATAATTTTGTTTTGAGCGTTTTTTGCAACTTTATTTAGTTATTTTTTATACTCCTTGATTCTGAGGGAAATAAATAAATACGATAACGCAAAAAGGCTACAAAAAATGAATATATTAACAAAAGGAAACTTAATACTAAATCTTGAAACCAGAATGAATTGCAGTTACTCCAAATGTCAAGTTTTCATATGTCACACATCTAAAAACCGGCATTTTCTATCATGTATTTGAAATCTTCCTGTAACAAAAAAACAAAAAACATTTACTTACAAATTCCGTTCAATTGTGTATCTTCAGCACACGTTGCATGTTAATTGTACTACACTATTTACTTTATCGTGATACAATTGTATTATAATTTGCCAATTTGGCCAAATTTGGCACCTTGCCAAACTGGTTTTGTACTAAAATTACCAGAAAATTTTTACTATTATTTCATAGTTATGTATATTTTAAATCAATTTATAATGTTATTTGGACTACTTTATTATGACGAACTTACCAGACCTTTTTATATAACAGTATAATTTTACTAGAAGATGACACACTGAGCATGGGAATATGTTTGGACTATAATAGTGGGGAGGCAATGACCCCTACAAAATTTATTCAAAGAAAGGCTATGTCCACCCAAAAAAAATTGGGGGGGGGGGGGGGGCAATGTACCAGGGCGGATTTATTCACTGTTTTTTCCAGTCTTTCCTGCATATTCCCAAATGTACATTTCTAAATTGATTTCAGCAGCAAGTTTTATGGATCCATTGAGGACCCCAAACAGGTGAAGGTTACTAAGTTCCGTATTTTCTTACAAAAAAAAATTCAATAACAGCAGCTAATTGAACATAACACCAATTAATTTACCATCGTCAAAATCTTGGGCGTTCGAATACACGATCTCGAGTCCCATAGCCCCCAAATGAGAACACAAGTACTGGCCCTTGTATATAGGCCTAATTTGGTATCTACTGTAAATAGATTTATTCTGAAAAAGCTAGATATCTTTCAAAAGGCAATTTTATAAAAAAAAAAAAAAAAAAGTTGTCATAAATCAAACCTTGTCAACGATTATATCAGCAAAAAAAAAAAAAAAACACCCAAAGATTTGGTTTAAATCTATCCAGGCTATACGTTCTAAAAACACAGCCATATTTCCCTTGAAGTTAGTCAAAGCACAAGCCCCCCCTCCCACATACACACACACACACAAAGAAAAAAATGGGTCTAGGTATCTCCAATTTTCCTCGGGTCCTTTGGATAAAGGTTTAGAGGGGGGGGGGGAATCCCCTCCCAGGTGAGCAGGCATGCATACACTAGACAAATATTTATAATTATATGAGGCCTGACATTAGATTTTGGCATGAATTTTATTGCAAAAGTTTAACTGAAGTAGCTTTAGTTAAAGAATTTTAAGAAGTTGTCAACAAAGAAGCAGTTGTAATCAACATAGAGTGCGTTTTTTATTGGCCATTTGATTTCAATACCAGCATTCGGAAGTTTGGAAGAATAGGAACACAAGTCTATAAAGTAATATTGTAAAATTGGAAGCCACAGTCGTCACAGTGGTCAAGAGTGGTTCTGAACCTGGGTGTTTTGAAAGACTGAGGAAGATTTGTCAAATGTTTTCCAAAAGTTTTGCCTGACGATGGTCTTAGTTTACTAACCTTGTATCACAGAGTAAGCTGTGAGAAAAATGTGGTTCGATTCCTAGGATCATTAGGAAAGAAAGGTTACGATGACAAAGACTGATGATGGGTAGGTGACCGTGGCAAAAAATTGTGCTTTTTAGCCAATAATCTTAGTCCAAACAAACAGCGGGTCGTCTCCAAGGAAGAGGTAAAAATAAAAATCTCAAAGGGGACTGAAAATACATTAGAGGGGATGAAGAGTGAAGCTTTAAAATAAGTTTGGAGGTCAGTGAGCAGTTGTGATGGCCTCAGGTGGTTTCGTGCTGCAGTGAATGGTTAGTAGTAATAATAGTAATTAAACAAACACTGACGCAGTCAGGATCAACTTCCTGCCTTGAGAGCGGCATATGACATACATAACAGTGTTTATTTTTTACGAATAATTGTGTGTTTTACGTGAAAATACACTTGTACGGAAATTGGATTCGAATGTCCACTTGAAAAAAATATCAGGAGCCAACCTTGTTCAGAACCCCCCCCCCCCCCCAAAAAAAAAAAAATCTCTTCCATGTTTCCTATATGCAAAATGGTCACAAATAGCCTTAGATTCTCTGACACTAAGTTAGAAAAAACTGACACTAAGTCCATTGGTAGGTTCCAACATTATAGCCGCTGACGTGACCCATTTAGGGTCAAAATCATCCCTCTTGAAACCACTGCCCCTTCCCAAGAGTCGTCTGCCATGTTCTATTGTCGGAGAGAGTTGTCATCCAACTTGCACTCTGAGACAAGTAAGTAGGCTAGATTAGTGTTCATTTCGGGCAGTATTTTCAGTAGGTTCATAGGAATAAATTTCTTGGTAAAAAAAAGCTAGTTATGTTTCTTTTTTCTGATGTTTTCTCACAGTTGAAAAAAGTTTGAAAGAATGGGAAGATATGTCTGCGAACCAAGATTAGAATATTAGTAGCAACAATGATGTCACTTGTCCGGTATGGTTCTGATACGTGGGCGCTCCAAAAGATGGAGGAGGATTTGTTAGCTGTTCTCCAGAGGAATTTTCTACAGATTCTTTTGGGTACCCGTTTGACTGACCGCATTTCAAACAGAAAGCTTCACGAAAAAAATAGTGGTTCTATCCCGATTTCTAGGGCTATAATGATAGATAAGTTGAGAGTGCTGGGATTCGTTCTAAGGATAAAGGATGATAGATTACCGAAGATCGTCCTTTTTGGACAACCAGCAGGGCCAAACGAAAAGCAGGTTTTCCCCAAATAAGGCGGGAGGAAGGAGGAGATTAGAAGGAAGGATTTAATAAAAGTTGAAATCCCTCGGGAGTGTAAAGAGGGAGGGTTTGAATAGATTTGGAAAACAGGATGAGCGTTCGTAGCTTTTGGCCTCAGGCGGCTTGGTGGCGCAGTAAGTTGTTCGTAGTAGTAGTACTAAAACTTGAATATCCAGATAGGAGAATTTTACTTCTTCCCGTGATCTATTGGGCAGAGCAGTTTTTTTCATATCAATGAGGTAAAGGCTCACGAGAAGCTACTTACTTGATTAGGAAATTTGCGTATACTTTCGACAAGATATTGATAGGACTTCCAGTCACCAGCAACAACTTGTCCTACAGGGGGTAACACTTGAAAAGAATAGTTGTCATACACCCACTTCAAAACAGGATTGGTGACGTGAGAAAATTCAATACATAAGAATCTGCCTCCTGGTCTTAAAACACGATATGCTTCGTCCAAGGCCTAAAACATTAGATACAATAATTAACACAATTAAATGTATATCCCAGCATTTTTCATCCTATTCAAACTAAATGACAATAAGACAATGCAAACTAACTATGGCGATCTTGGAC
The DNA here is from genome assembly GCA_027921565.1 of Artemia sinica. Taxonomy (NCBI): domain Eukaryota; kingdom Metazoa; phylum Arthropoda; class Branchiopoda; order Anostraca; family Artemiidae; genus Artemia; species Artemia sinica. The sequence continues at coordinate 14,051,543 of CM051259.1, read as the reverse complement.
ATTGTCTGATCATAAAAGTGAGAATTGAAAAGCAAGTCAAACTCTGTAAAAAACTAGTTAAGCTGGATTTTACCTTAAATTACCTTGAATTGCAATTTGGAGCGAGTTGAGGATTACCATCCTTGTTATCCTCCGTAATGGCTTCTATAAAATAAAATTGATTTTATTATCCGGTCGCTCATTATTTCCTCGTCGAGAATTCAGCTACCTCCCAGTTTAACAGGAGCTCTCGATGCATCCACTCTTTGTCAATCTTACACTTACGTGTGCGAGTTGATTTACCAGATACCGTATCTTCTAGAAGAAGAGATTCGCCTGGGTAAGGGATCCAACGCGTCTGGTAAGACGTCTTTCTACAAAGAAGATGTGTTCCTAGTGGTAAGACGCCAGCAGGCCTGACATTTCCAACACGTCTGAGGAAAAGAGCCGACACCATATAAACCTGTGGTATCTCTCTGCTGAGCCATGACTGATAACAGATTGCCTTTAATTTTTGCTCCCAGTGAAATATTCGTCTGCATTGGTGCTACTTATTTCTATTGTTCCCTTAATTTTTTTTTTTTTTTTTTTTTTTTTTTACTGATTGTCATGTCATACGCAGGAAAAACAGATAATAAACAGAAAATATTCAAAAACAATGTATATTTCGATGGGGAACAAATATGTGAAAAGTTAAGGACTTCAAAGCCCTTTTTTAAATGTTTTAAGTTTTATGTCTGATCTTTGGTAGGAAACGGATGCCAGATGAGACAGGTGTAATGAAGTAAGGATTGCTAAAAAAAACAACAAATAACCCCAACACTAGTCACTGAAATGCTCAGTTCTTAAGTTGAGAAAAGGACTTTAGAAAAAGCTAGTAGACATTATCAGTCTAACTCTCTATCCAGAAACCTAAGAGTTTTGTCGAATCTGGTACTCAGTTTGAAGTCCGTGCAGTCAGTCGTAGTGGTTGTAACGAGAGACATCGATATGATCTTTCGGAATGGGGTTCGGCTAATCCTGAATAGAATTTTCCTTAAACTTAATCTTTAATATCTTTGAGTTTCTCCTTTCTCTTTCTCTAAAATGTTAGAACAAAAGTCTATCGACCATCCAGGTCCATTGAAAAGCTCAGACTTGGAAATATCAAATACAGCATTTCATTTCGTTTAGAAGATCATACAAATCAAAACAGAGAAAAACGATAACTTAAAAATATACATAAACAACAAACAGAGATATAATATAATATACCACTAACCTAACTGTTATCAGAACACTCACATAACTTTTGCCCAATAGACCAAAAAACGCATGAGGCAGGGTCAAAGATTATGGATAAATTATTAGGATTATGGATAAAACTATAGATTATGGATAAAACTGGCGCTACTGTCTGCCAAAAAAAAAACATTAACGCCACCTAGCGTTTGGCGACACTTGGATTTTTTCAGGGTAATAATAAGAATAATTAATTTAATTTGTGTAGTTGTTAAACTTTAGTATAGTAATAACTGTCCGACCTCAATTCCTGACAGAAAAATGATTACAAAGCTTGAAAAATGCCAAGCTTCGCCAAACGCTAGATGGCGTTGATTGATTTTGATGTAAGCAGTTACTCACGCACACAGCCACGATTGATCTTATTAAGCGTTGGCAATGGAAAACAAAATCCATAAAAATAAAGAAGCGCTGAAATACGTGGTAATTTCTTCAAAACGTGTGCAATCAGTGTACCTGACTTTAAAATCACATAAGACTAAAAAATCCCATGATCAGAAGCAACAGACAGCCAATGAATATTGATACAATGTGTTCAGAAAAGTAAGTTTTTAACCTCATATGAGCAGTGGCAGAGCCAATAAGGTTCTTTCTGACAAGTGAATAAAACACTTTTAATAAGGAAAGGTTATTACTACGTAATCTAAGAGGCCGGTTAAGGGATATCTCAGAGTACAGTTGGCCAAAAAAAACACATACTGCACAGAGCCTCCTTCAAACCATCATAATCATTACTGGTCTCTCTTCTGGCCTGGGCTTAAAGCCAATAATATTTGAATGCAATAATATACAGCAAAATATGAGCGCATACAGGTTCTATCCTAAGGAGGGGAGGAGATCATAGCTTTTATCTGAGAATTGGTATTTTTAGGAAACAATTTAAAAAAAAAGAGAGTAGGAGAGATTTTAAGCAATTTCAGAAGGGGATGAAAAACCAGCCCCATTCTGTGCATAGGTATACTATAAAAAGCAACAATTACTTTATTGTATAAAGACTTAGACTAGAAATTATGCCTACTTTTTCAATATGAACAACATTTCGTATTCCAAAAGCAATAGAGTAGGCATCGAATAAGTCTTCAGCAAAAGGCAAATTTTTCTGCATCCCCTTGTTTCCATGATATATTATTCAAGTATCCAAGTAGTTTGGCTCTTCTGCGGCCTAAAAATATTAATAATACTCAGATGGACAGAATTATATGCAACATGAGATAACTGAAAGAAATAATAATAAATGATTGTTTCGAAATATTGTTAGTGTAATCAGGGACGTACCCAGAAATTTGGTCGAGGGGGCGGGACAAGACCACAAAAAGGTACTTATATAATACTAGTTTATAATACGTAAGTTTATAATACTTATAAACTTACCATAAACTTAAAACTTGTTGTATGTTATAAGTTGTTTGAGCCTAGACTTACGTTCTTTTACCATAAATTTACAGCCTAAAGTTTAGAAAGAAAAGGGTTTCACTGGAAATCTCGGATTATAATCTTTTCAACTGTTCAGGATGTTTCTTTACTTTGGCAAAGGCAGTAGTAGGCTCTATCTTTCGTTGGAATGATAAGGAGGGGACAAAACACTGTCATTAGTAACCAAAGCAGACTTTGGACTCTTTCACATACTTTCCTCAAACTTAAAGGTTAAAAGTTTTGATACCGGTTGGAAAAGTTTTACAGAACAGTTTTTAAAACTGCTTGGAATAGAGTGGTCACCCATTCAACTTGGAAATAAATAAAAGTTCGAATATGGGTAAATCCTTTTCTTAGACAGTGAAAAAAAAACAATCAAAAAAATATCTAGTATATTTTTTTATTGTTATTTTTTTCTACTGTCTTATAAAAGGATTTATCACTATCCGAACTCGTATTTATCGTCATGCAAAGGCAGTGTGGTCTTCAATATTACCTACAACTTGAAGAAAGAATATTCATATAAACTTCCTAACCTAAAACCTCATGAATTCATCAAGAGATTTGTGAAATAATTCATAAGGCTTTCTATAGGACACATATCCAGAGGACTCATTTACAATTACTTTTGAGCATACCAAACATATTTAAAAATGTCTGAAGTTGGCTGGTTGCTTTTTTTTATTTAAAATTCTATGAGCTCATTCCAACTGCTGTCAATGATATTGAAGATACTGCACTCTTAATAAATACAAAGGATTAGGGTTTCTCACAGAGTGATGATAAAATCCAATTCCAGCCATTATATGGAAAATATACGATTATAGGAATGATTCGACTGTAAAAATGTGTTAAGGGGATGTGTATATTAAAGACTTGCCTTTGATCTCGTCCATTATAAACGTTTTTAGTTTGTGTGGTCAAAGTATTTAGAATGCAGCCTTGATAAAACTTGTAGAACTTAGATAATAGATTTAAATAAACGAGAGAAAACTAAAAGGTGACACTAAATTTCCCAGATATCTTAGAAAATATCTTAGAAAAACTTAGAAAACCAGATATCTTAGAAAAACCATTTAATTTCTTTCAATTTGAGCCTGATCAGAGATAATCAGTTTTGATGAGACTTATATCATCAGAAAGTATGAACTCTGTTCTTTCTATTAATCGGACCAGAATTGTCTAATTTAAGCACAGGAAAGGTCAGTCCCAAAAAATATTTTAGTCTACCAGCTCGAAAATAATGAAATTCAGTTCAAAGGAATCATCATTTGACTGATCTTACCGCTTTGGGAATGTCTGTGCTGTCACCCGCCTTGATTGACAGACTAGCCGAGAAAAGGTAACTACATTTCAGTGTCTTATAGAAGCAGTTAGGTCATAGTTAGGCGTCGTATAAGGGGCCTAAATGTTTTTTTTTTACTATTTTTATTTTTTGGTTAGTATTAAGTCAACTTTGGGGTCAATCTATAAAGTCAGCCAGATGACGAAGGTCATCCGTGACACATAAGTTTAAAGTCGTAACTTTCGGGGTTCCCGACGGGCCAAAAAAGGCTGTTGAATAAGGATTCAGAGCCTTAATTATTTCAAGAGAAGACATTTTGAAGCATTTTTCTTAGCCTCTTCTCCTTCCAGAAGGTACTGAACTTTGATGATCTGTAAAAATCTTTGTGGTACAAAAATGAAAACTAATGAAATAGATGTTCTGCTCAAGTGAGACACAAACAAAATCGTTCTTTGCTCAATACCAATTTATAAGGTTTGAAAGCTCTACAAATTTTTCCTTGGAAAAAAAAAAAAACCATGACATGGCTTTTCAGCATTCTGCTGAAATCATAGGAGTTACATTTTCAAAAACTATAGCCAATGAAAAAAGATATTGAAAACTTAAACTACACGCAAAACGTTGACTTATCAGAGTTTTGTTGGGTATGAAGTCTTCTAAGACTTCGTTCTCCCCCTCCCCAACCAAGATCTGAGAGAAGTATTATACCCCTGCCCCATAGCAAACTACGACCCTGATTTCCTTCAAAATTAACATCCATTTGACATGTTTATATATTTATGGTGTCCCAGCTAGTACCCCACTCTATTTTTCAAACGTAATTAAAAATCTTAGAACGATTGTTACCGGTAAACTCAAAGAAAAAACGCGGTTTAGAATTTGACTTTCAGAGAAAACTCCAAGTTGTTATGTATTTATAATTTCCAAATAATTCCCCACTCCCCTACCGAAAGAAAATACTTTAAATTCGACTTTCAATGATATTTCGTAGTTGTTTGTGCATTAACACTTTTCTGGCTAATGCCCCCCCCCCCCCAGATTATTCCCTTCCTAGACGGTTACCCCTTGAAAAATTATCCCTGCGTATAAAATTTTGCTCACTTGATTAAATTACCAGTTCTCTTGTACTTTTTTTTTTCCTCTGTCAAGATGTGATGCATTCGTAAAAACAAACGTGCTTTTACACATTCATTAGCAAATGTCAACTTTTCTTACTTATGAACCCCAAAATTCTTGATTGATCACGATAACTAAGCCCCCTGGAGAGGTCGCTAATTGAAGCTTTGTCCTTTGACAAATTCACCGACAAGAGAGCCTGAAAATCGAGCAATAACATACCACGTCACCTGAAGCTTAGATGATTTCATTTCACAAAACTAAAAGTAATGCGCTTGGTTTATTTTTGGAAGAATATCCATAATTTTATCTTTGGCATAAGAATATCTCTGTGAATAATTAGATTCGCAACTTCGTTCAGCCATGTTTTTGCCATAAATTATTTAAACCATTTTCCAAATGTTCTCAAGGTAGAAAAACTCCCTTCAGCAGTGGCAATATTTAGATATCAGGGATGCACCTAAAGTCTTTAATAGTACATGGACATTGGTGAAAAAATTACTGTGTCAAGCATCTACTGCACTTTTGGGTAAAGTAACATTTTGTGCCCTGGGTTCCATAGTACCTAAGTTTGGTCCAACACTAATCTGAAATCAGTTATGCAAAACTGTCAAACCTCCAATTCGGCTTTTAAACAGCATAACTTGATTTCAAAGAAATCATGTGTTCAGCTTTATGAAGGTGATTTTTCAGAATTTTTAGATTGTTAGGAAAATAACTTTAAACTGAGGACGTTTTCTAATTCAATTTTTACGCTGAATTTAAGAATGTAATCATATTTTTCCTAGGGATTATGGTTTTCGCATGATTTTTTTCTGAGGTAGTCTGTTAGAACTTAAAAAGTGAATGCAAAAAGTGAATTAGAAAACCTCCTCAGTCTAAACTGATTTCCCAAACAATCTTAGAATTCATACACAAAAGTTCAGTCAGTAAGATTACTCTTTTAATATGGGAAAACTTCTTTTTACGTTTTCAAGGTTGATACGAAAGTCTGATTAGAATCAAAACATTTTAGTTATTGCATTCAATAAAAAAAAAACCTTTTTCAATTTACTTTTGATCGTTTTTAAGCAATATATTGCTTAAAACATTCAAAGATAGATCTGACTGACTCCTTGACCTTTTTAACATCCAAAAAAACTGGCAAAACATCAAAAACTTTCAAGTGACATAAAATTCAGTAAATTAAAAAATATTCAGTAAATTTCCAGTAAATTCCAGTAAATTTTTAATAACTTCAAATTCTGCATAAAAGTGAACTAGAAAGCTACTCAATTTAAAACTAATTTCAAAACCATAGGAATATTTTTACAATTCACACACAAAATTCGATCAGCATCATTAATGTTCTGGTAATACAAAAGTTCTTTTTATATTTTCAAAGTTAGTGTTAAAGGTTTAAGTAGAATCAAATATTTTAGTTACTCCAATAATAATAAATTGTAATTAAGTACTTTTAGCATTCAAAAACTCAAAAACTTGAAAAAATTTGAAGCCACAAGATATTCAGTGCATTAGAGAATATAGGAAATATTTAGATGATTTTATGAAACACAGCCTCTACATCAGAAAAAAACTCTGTCTTTTATATTCTAACGAAACTAAGACACTAATTGTGACATTTCTCTTTAGAAGAGATATTCTTTGCTGTATACATATCATATTCAAAATAGAGCTTTTAATAGACAGAAAATTTCTTTGTTTACACATAAAATTAAGCAGGAGCTTAAGGCCCTCCCATAAAGATACAGGGCAAACATACAACAATCTCATTAAAAGAGCAGTATTGGATATTGTCAGCATAATAAAGATCCGGGTATGTCTTAATTTATAGTATAAAAAAAACACAAAGTTCGAAATTGAATGCTTTATAGTAAATTTTACTTTTGAAATACTTTAAGTAATTACTAACCTATGAGCAAGTTAAATTGGAGAGCTTGGTATCCAAAAGAATCAAGTCTGTTTTGCTTTTTTATAATAGTCAATGTTCCAACAGATGTGAATTTCAAATCTGAATTCAACTATTTTCAGTAAATTCCAAAACTAAATCGAAACTGCATGTAATAATAGACGTTTTAAAAAATCATGAAGGTCATAAATTCTTATTTTCTCTCAAAGTAAAAGTAACATCAGTCCTTTTTTTGTTAAATATATACAAAACAAGTATTTGCAAATGAAAGTAGAGCGAATTTGAAAATTAAAATGAACAGAAATTATCTCATAAATGAGGGGGTTACTTATGCCCTCTCCCTTATGCCCTCTATCCTTACATACTTAAGCAAAATTGTGATTTACAGAGGACAGGATACGTTGAAATATTAGTATTAAGAATAGATCCCATCCCTACTGACATGAAGGACCTCTGACAAAAAGTTGAAAAAATTTGGGCATAACAATGCACTTCTTGAGGTTTCAGGTATCCCATTCCTCACACAAAGATCAATTGAACTCCCCACTAACAGCAACTGCGCAAATGTGCAATTCTTGAAAACTGTTAAAGTTACTGTACAGACATTGAATAACATCTGTTTGTTTTGTGTGGACTCTATACATGCTTAGGTGAGAATACGCCAGTGCACACCAGTATCCCCACTGAACCTGTAGACTACATAAAAAGATTTGAAGAAAAACTATTGACCATCTCAGAATCTTGGTCACATCAATACCATTGTGGCCCTAGTCAGGCCAAAACTGTGGTTTTCAGCCCAAAATAGAAGAAAGTGGTAGGCTACTTTGATGTTAACAGTATTTGACATCAAATGCAAACTCAGCTATTTTTTAACTCGGGATAGTGGTTTATCAATAAAGCATTATCTTAACATATCTTACCTATATAATCAATATATTAAATAATAGAATCTCTTCCTCCTCTCCCCCTCCCCCTGTTTACCCTTTATTTTGTGAAGTTTTTGTTCTGACGTTTTGTTTGTGTAGTTTATATTTTACAGAATTCCTCGAATTCATACACAAACCATTTTTAATGAAATATTTTTGTTTTTAATCAGTTCTTAAGGTTTGTTACTTGTTCTCTGTTGTTTTGGTTTTTGTATTTTTTCCTTTACTTGACATAAGAAGCGAATTCGGCTCTATCAGAGCTTGTGATATACTTTTTGGAATAAATATTATCATATCATTTTGGTATGGTATGATCTCTTTTGAAACTAAAAAAGTACACCAGATCTTCAAGCTTTCATTAGAATGATGTACCATGAAAAGTGGCCTATGTACCATGTAAAAGTACACCAGATCTTCAAGCTTTCATTAAAAAATACACCAGATCTTCAAGCTTTCATTAGAATGATGTACCATGAAAAGTGGCCTATGTACTATGTACCTACCTATGTACCATGAAAAGTGGCTCAATACAATCACCATAGGTGAAAAAACAAATCAGCACACATCCATGACCAATGCTCTCAGGAAAAACACAAGATTTATATTTTCCATACAGGGACTAAATCCTCTGGTGTATGGTATGCTGACTTTGATCATGCAGTTTTCATCAAGATCACCCAGCTTCTTTTAGGAAGATTTTACTTTTCTTAAACTATGTAAATATTCTCACATTAGTAACTTCAAACCTAATAGACATTACACACTTTGAGCTTACATTAAAAGCAGATTATCTTTATAGATGTATTCTTATTAAACTTACTGTTAGATGCAAATACTTATTTGAATCTCGTCATTCCAAAGTGCTGTTATAATTGTTTACTTGTCTTAGCATTGAATTTTAGCCATTTGACATAAGGATCCTACATAGGACCTATTTTGAGTTACCTTTTACTAGATTTGATACACCTTAATACTGAGCCTCCAAATAACAGGTATGTAAAGGTCCAGTCCTTGTGTGTGTTAGTGCGTGGGGTTAAAATTGAAAGAAAGCAAGATTCGTATGGCACTATCTTTCAATTTTTCCAGGGTGGAGCTTGAGCCAACCTGATTGGGGGGGGGGGGTGCCTTCCCTGTTTGCAGGAATGCTGATAACTATAGGCTACTCTTTGTTATGCCTATTGTGGAGTTCGCAGGTATGGCGTTATGGTTTTTGTTTGTTGTCTTTTGACCTGATAAACTAGTTAATGGTGTAATCAATTTACTTAGCTGCATTTAATAACTATAGTATTTATAATCAACTTAGTCATATTTGTTTGCATAAGGGCACCATTAGTTTCAAAGAGGGTTCCAACTCATATTTTGGTTTTCCGTGAAACTAACTAAAGGTTAAAAAAAAACCGCCCTCCCCATGTAAATATTGGAAGTCACCCATGCCAAGAAAATCTTACTTCCTTTGTCCCAGAGTATAGACAATTGTCCAGGAGCCTATAGAACCATTATTCATAAGCCAAATTCAACAGAAATTTAAAGAACTTTGTTTTGAGTTAATTTAATTTCAATCATTGGCTTCATCTTTGCTAATAAACATATTTGTGTGTTTCTTTTATCTTTTCCTGTCTTTTGCTTTGTTTGCATAGGATTAGACTGCATTTTTTATGTAAATTATACAGCCCCTTAAGGCTGGTAGAGTTCTGTCTAGTGAGTCTTTTTCGATATTTTATAATAAATTAGCTCTCCATTTTCATTGTTGTTTTGATTCTTTTCCTTTCCTATATTTCTTTTTTTATCATTCATTCAAAAATCCTTCAAATATTGACATCTTTCTGCATTCACTCTTATTGATAACACCACACAATATCATTTTAATTTCGATGTCTTCAAAACTAGTTAAATTCATAACATAAAATAGTTATTTTTGTTGATTATAACTCATCCTAACCTTAAATATACTTTTAATGATTGTGCTGACTTTTGGATGATTATATATTGAAAAGTATGTTATAGTACCAAGTCCACCCCCAATGAATTGTTTCAAACTACCAAAATGTCTTACTTCAGATTTCAGTCTCTATCAAGCACTGATGCATTAAACAATATTAGTAGTAGAACATAGAACATATTAAAATATTAGAACATAAGAAAATATTAGAACATATTAGTAGAAAAGCGTTTTTTCTTGTCCTTCTCCCACCTGTAAGTGTCCATTTGTTTTCAACAGTTTAAAAAAATATAAAATTCCTTGATTGTGTGCAACTTTTTTCCTTTAAGTTGCTTGCCACTTCAAGCCTTACAAAATACAATCCACATATTTTTACAACCAAGCCTATCATTTTAATTTATGAACAAGCTCAAATTAATCCAAGTAGGAATAAACAATAAATAGCTTACCAACTTTAAGCATGTTATCATTAATGTCACAAACTACAGCATGTGGTTCATTTGAATCTTCCCATGATATCTCATCATTGTCATCAATAGAATCAGAATAAACTTCTTCCGGTGGGCTTTTTTGCACTTTGAGATAATCTAAAAATCTAAAGCTAATATCACCAGTCCCACCTGCAACATCAAGGAGTTTAGTTCTGCTAGTTGGCCCCATTTTTCTAATAAAGTAGTCTTTCCACACCCTATGGATTCCACCACTCATCAAGTCATTCATGAGGTCATATTTTTCAGAAACATTTTCGAATACTTTCAGAACTGTGAAAAAGAGAAAATATGGCATTAAAAGTACATATTAAAAATTAACAAAAAAGAGCACAGATCCCATGGGGCCTGGGATGAGACCTGTCAGATTTGTGGTGTTTTTCTAAATGACATATCAAAGAAAAGTAAGGAAAACTGCACACCAAAACTGTGAATGGCCTTCCTTAGACAGACAGATTTTATAATTGCATTTTTAGTACGGCTTTAAGAAAGTGAAAATAAAGTAAAATTAGAAAAACAAAAGTAAAGAATTTCTGATTTTTTGGGCCTTTTCCCACTACACCTTACATCTTTCATATATTTTGCCTATTGTTTATTTTCAATCAAAATTGTGTCTCCCTGTAATGTCACTGTCCCTTCAAAAAGCTTCCTATGTTCACATTTGATTAAAGGTGTCAATAGACACTTATCAATATGGCTGTATACAAGACAGTAGCACGGCAATATACCTAGTGCGGATGTACCATTTGATAGTTGAGTGGCTGGACAGCCCAAAAAGTGTTATCGATTTACTTTTGGCAGACTACAGGAAAGCATTCAACCTTATAGAGCACCTCATTGCACTGACAAATCTAAAAGAGATGGGAGCTGGAAAAAACTCGCTGCTATTAGTGAGAGATTTTCTGCGAGGGCAAGGACAATTGGTATATCCTATATAACCTATATAATGTATATCCTATATAAGGGCAGCTATATAAACAAGCTGCCCTTTTATTCCTTGCAGTCATCAATAAAATCCTTGCAGAATTTGAGGAGCGTTTCAAGTTTTTTGACGACTTGTCTTCGCTTCTCAAATACATAGTAGAAAACGCAGTAGCAAAACAGCAGTTCGAAAACCAACACTTTTTTAGGACTTCATTAACCAGTGTAAATCTAATAGCCTGCAACTGAACGAGCAGAAATCGAAAGTTCTACGCTTCAACCTGCTCAAACAAGATATTACAATACCAGATGTTCCCTTTCCAACTGTTTCGTCTGCAACAATACTAGGCATGACTTTTACAAGCGATTGCTCGTTTAAACTGCACGTAGACACTATCGTGCACAAAGGACACTACTCAATCCAAAGTCTAACGAGTATGCAAAGGCCGGGTTTCTCAGATCGTCAGCTCTTACTGGCTTACACAACATACATCAGGCCAACCCTTGAATATTGTTGTCCTGTCTGGGATCCCCAAGCACAAAACACTGCCTACATATCAGAGGAACCAGAAGATGTTTGAAAACGTGCTACTAAAATAGTTCTTGGAACCAGGTATAAGAGTTACGAGTATGCTCTTGTGGTTATGAGCTTGCCCACTTTGTTCGCCCGAAGACACGATTTGATAATGAGATTCGGGAAATCACTCATGACAAACAAGAAACATTGCTCAATTCTTCCTCCAACCGCACCGACCCCCAAACTCACCAGGCATCAGAACAGACTACAACCCGTCAAGTGCTGAACAAACAAACTCCCTAAACCTAAAAAATATTGCAATTTTCCCTGATTTACTTTATTTTTATACAATAAGTCTGTTTTTTGTTTTACTTTACCTTAAGATCAAAAAGACTTTCAATTGTTATATATTCAGTTGGGCTGTATGAACACAATTAGCAATGGCAAGGGGAGAGCAGTAGCTCTTCTTTTAACTGAAATTAATTACTTGTGATTTTTGTTTTGTCAAACTGAGAAATACATAGATGGCACTCAATATCATAAATATAAATATACCACAATATTGAAAATAAACAAAAATGTAGACGGCAAACCATTAATTAAAGTGGAAATAGCAAAGAAAATCCATATCCTACCTAAGCCTAAAAAATATTGCAATTTTCCCTGATTTACTTTATTTTCATACAATAAGTCTGTTTTTGTTTTTACTTTACCTTAAGATCAAAAAGACTTTCATTTGTTATATATTCAGTTGAGCTGTATGAACACAATTAGCAATGGCAAGGGGAGAGCAGTAGCTCTTCTTTTTACTGAAATTAATTATTTGTGATTTTTTGTTTGTGAAACTGAGAAATACATAGATGGCACTGAATATCATAAATATTTGAAATGTGAGTATACTTAAGAAGAAAAGAAAAGAGGAGAAGACGAATTGAAGAAAGACAAATTGAAATTGAAATGATCCAAATATATTCTTAATTGCTATTTCCCTAGTAGGGATAGCTCTGTGCCATGATTTGTTGATTAAACACAAGGGGCTCTGCCCTTTGGGGTCCCTGACACCTGTACACTCCCTTTGTTGTGCATTTTTTGGCCTTTGGCTTGCTTTGACTGTTAATGTGCTTGCTGCAAACTCTCTCAGATTCCTGCATATTGCAACTACCAATTGCTTGAAAGTGCTTATCAAACCTTTTTATATCCTGCTTTGAAATTTAGTGCTGTGCCTGCTTTTAACTTATAATGCTTGCTTAATTTATTATTGACTGAGGGCCCCCCTCTGCTTGTAGCCTATTTGTTTTATTTATTTGACAATTTATTTACTTTTTGTGATTTAATTTTGTTGTTTAAATTGTTTTAGCCCTTTGGGGTTTTATTTGTGATGACTGACAGGATGGTTAGTAGTCCTGTCACCTCTGACCCCAAAAACTCTAGTGTAAGGATTTTGGCTTTAGATATAGAAGGTCCAAATGAGACCAGTAGACCTAGGCTGTTGACATTGGGCTGTAGAACAGTTATTGCCAAAAAACTGTTTCAACATCTCCAAATTCATTAGTGCAGGGGCCATTATGGTTCAATGTTAGAAAGACTTGGACCAGATGGCTCCATTATCATAATAGCTGTGAACCAGTCAGTAGCTGCAGCTATACTTTCTATTTCAGATATAGTAAATGGATGTAAGGTAAAGTTTGTGCTTGGTCCTAGCTCTAAACCTACTCTAATCAGAAACAGAAAAGGCATTGTATTTATCCCATCTGAGGAGGTCACCCATCTGGATGATTTTGTCAAGGAGGTCCAAGTTGATGAAAGAATACAACAAGTGACATTGACCTTTAAAAATCCAAGCCCATCAATTATCCCTTTGGTTTGCACCTTTAATCAGGATGTTCAGTTCCCTCTGAAAATCCCTGTTTGGGGTGCAAGGTATACAGCTAAGCAGTTTATCCCCTGGGCTATTCAGTGTTTCAATTGCCAAGGTTTTGGCCAGATGGCCTCAAATTGTCTCAGAGGCAGAAGATGTCTACTTTGTAGTGGACAACACACCCTTGATGAATGCCCCCAATCTAAAACAGTAAAGGAAGATCAGGTACTAAAGTGCCCTATCTCCAATGGTAACCATGCTGCTAATGCCAAGGAGTGCCCAGTATTCATAGAGAAGAAAGCAATTGTAAGTTACTCTTTCACCAATAATGTCCCCATGAGGACTGCTGCTGAGGTCTTGAAGAAAGGACTTCCTAAACATACAGAACACATCCCCATAGTACACACAGACTCTTTCCCTCCACTGACTCCTAATCAACCTCCAGCTGAGGAACTCAACATGAGGTACATGGCCATGTTTGAAGGTGTTGCAAAGCAGATCTCTGATCTAACTCAGGTTATTACATCTATTTGTGAACTGCTTTCTAAGTTAGCACCAAGACCCTTTCAAAATGCAGTCTGTAGCCTAAATAAGTCAGTTGAAAACCTAAATAGAGAAGGTTCATTCCTTCCCACAATGTCAGCAGATACCAGCAGCCCTGACCTAAATAGCCTAAATAAGTCAGTTGAAAACCTAATAAGGAGCCTAAATAAGGCAGTTGAAAACCTAAATAGAGAAGGTTCATTCCTTCCCACAATGTCAGCAGGTACTAGCAGCCCTGGCAAAGAGGAAAGGAAACGTAAAGGAAAGGAGTCTGTACCTAGCCCAGAAGGTGCTACAATACAACCTCGGGCCAGACCTAGGTTGGCCCCTTCTCAGACAATTGACTAGTTATCTCTCCATTGTTTTCCCTTGGGTTTGGCATGGTTGACTAAGCACAAACTTATTAAGTAATTTGGTTAAGACTACTGGTTTGGTTCATTCCCTAAATTCATTTTTTTTTCTGCATGTTTCCTTTTTTAGAGTTGCCTTATTTGATTATAATTTGACCTAGGTGACAGGCTACAGGTTAAATGTATTATTTATTATAATTGACTTGTATAAAAATTGTATTTGCTGTTTGATAAGGTATTTGCATCATTATGGTTCCTGTTCATAATTGATGGCAGATGCTGATGGAGATCATCCCTAAAATAAGCAAGATAAATGGTAGATGGCTCCATATTATTTTAATCTTGATGGCCATGATGCCCCTCTCATAATTTTTCATTTTAGAGTTATCCTTTTTCAATTGTATTTGTTTTATTAACCTTATCTATCTTTTTCATATTTTATCTGATTAAATTTATATATATGGAGGTATGTAATAGGTTATAATGTAAAAATGTATTATTTATTATAATTATGTTGTATAGGTATTTTAATTTCTGTATGACAAAGCACAGTTGCATTATTTTGATTTCTGTTTTTCAATGCAGGCAGTTGCTGCAGGTGAATTACTCCCAACCAATAGCAAGATAAGTGATACATGGTCAGGTTCAGTGAACATTGACCAAAGTGACACCCAAGCAAGCTAGTGATTACAGAAGGCACAGAACAATTGAGTGATACAAATGCATATGACCTATTGGTCGAACGTGTCAAACCCCAAACAACAACAACAACAACATACTTAAGAAATATACCAAAATATTGAAAATAAACAAAAATGTAGAGGGCAAACCATTAATTAAAGTGGAAATAGCAAAGAAAATTCACATAAGTAAATTGCTGCATATTATGAAGTAAAAATGTTGTTATTATAATGTGTTCTTCAGAAGAGGTCACAGACAAGTCATACCCAGCTGCATCTTGTCTCTCCTTCCAATGAGGGCCAGATATAGCCCTAGACCATAAAAAAGTCCAGGGGTTGATTCTGTTGGTTTGCCATTAAATTTTGTGTTTATTTCTTATATGCAGTTGGTTCATAATGCCAAATAAAGCCTGTTTGAAAGAAAAAATGAATAAAATCAACACATTTGTATATAGCCTAGGGTTACATCTGGACTCAACAACTGAGATACAATTATGATAGGCCATGACTATTATATTTAGAAATAGTACTAAATAGAGAATCTAATAGTATTTTCCTTGGTGACACTGAGGAGTTACAGCTCTTCTGAAGGAAACATGTTAGTAAAAAAAAGTAGTACCATTTACCTTACCTTAATTTACACTTTGGAGCAAATAAAGTTCCATCTTGATCTGTGAATTGCTTGATACATGATGATGAGAATGATTAAACATCAAATGCATGCTCTGGTACTTCCAGGGTGTTCCTTAAGTTGTCATGCTAACAGTGCACCCTCCTCCCTGATGGTCCAACATATAGTTTTAAATAACATATTTCTTTGGTGTTTATCATCTCATGATCTGTAATGTCTTCTTTGTTAAAACAGGTTTGCTATGTTCTTAATCTGAGAAAACCAATTTGTCTAAGTAATTTTAATGGAATATCTGAATAAACAAGATTTTTTTTTCATCATTAGAAAATCTAGATAACAATGGAAGAAAACATGATGGTGCTATTAAGAGAAACATGCTGCATATTTATAAAGTAAAAATTATAATGTTTTCTTTTAGTTTTGTATATACCCTAGGGCTATATCTGGGACTATCAGGACTTGGTATATTGTCAGAGTAATGACTATTATGTTGAAAAAAAAGCATAAAAGAAGGAATCTAATCATAGTACTTTTATTAACATGGTTAATTCAGAAGAGCCAGAACTCTCTAGTGTTACTTTAATATGCAGCTTGCAGCAATCTAAGGATTCTTCCTTGTGGAGCTCCAGAGTTTGTGTTTGAAGTTGTTTGAAACAAAGTTTAATGACCAGATGCTGTTGGATTATTGGTAGTTTCCCAGTTGAGTTTATACTCCCTCAAGGACCCCTCAGCATCCAGCCTTCCTTTGAAAATGTCAACAGGTTCCAAAGTAGCTGTTTCTTCAGATAGATTATTCCAGCTGCTGACAATTCTTGAGGAAAAGAATTGAGCATGGAGTTGTGGACTCTTGATAGGGTAGATGGCTTTATAAGTTTCAGCTGATGACCTCTGGTTCTTGAATTAGGACCAACAATTGGAAATAATGCTGATGGATTGTTTGCCTTCATTAATCTTTTCCTTCTATTTCTTATGTGATTTCTGCCTTTGCTATACTATACCTTTACCACTTAACTATTTTCTAATACTACATGAAAATCTCATATAGGATTTCAAGCTACCTTATTTGGTAGGCTAGTATAGTCATTAATTACTGTCATCAATGCAGCATTTAAGCTCTAGAAACACAGAAAGGGTAGATATAGTAGCTTGAAAACACATTCCTGAGGTATATTTTAGGCCCTGGATTCATTCCTGAAAGTTTTATTCACCTAACTTACTACTTGCTTAGGTAACAAGAAGCCCCTTGACTAGAACTTAACCATACTGAAAATGGTTATTGATAAGAAATAAGGGCACTGTACTATGTTGATCAAAGGCTGCTCAGAAGTAACATCTTAATAAAAAAAAACTAGTACCATTAGATTTCTTATTTTATGCTCTTTTCAAATATTGTATTTATTTTTTTGACAGTGCACCCCTCCTGACAGTGTAATATACAGTTGTAATAATACATTTTTCATTGTTTTTCATTTTGTGGTGTGTTGTATAATGAGTAGCCTTGCTCTAGCCTTGGCTTGACAAAATCAAATTTTGACTAAGCAATTTCAATTGAATTGTTGAAAAGAGAATTATTTGAAAATGATTTGAAATTTGGATAATTATGGAAGGATACATGGTGTGTTTCAACATTCCAGGATTACTTATCCAACAAGCCTGATTCCTTATCCTTAGTGTTTTACAAGATGTAAATGGTGTGAGAGGTCAGTAGGACTACTACCTGAAATGGTCTTAATTAGTCAATGAATAAGTTACACCTGCTAACCCTGGAAAATGCAAGACAAGTGAGAATAAGTGGCATCATATATAAACAACATTCAATCTTTTCAAAAACAGAAAAAATGTGGAAACAAAAAGGATAGTAATTGTGAAATACAGAACACCATCAGGCACTTCTAAACAAGCTATGTCTGCAGAATAGTACAGTGGCATACTCAAAAATAGTTATGGAGAGGGCTGACCAAGGGTCCCTGGGCCAACCAACAAAAATTTTTTTAAATTCCTTAGAAAAACTTATATTTTAAAGAAAAATTTTAAGCTTTTCAGCTGATTTTTTTTTTGAGGAGGGGGGGGGGCTATACCCCCCTTTAGCACCCCCTGTGGGTGTTCAACTGGTGGAGTACATGTGCTTGATGTTTTTATTGGCCTAGGCCCATTTGCCTATAGTGTTTCAGTTGACAAAATTATATCCAGGGAAGTTAATATTAAGCAGGTAAGTCAGATAAAGCATGCTTGAATGTACTCAGCACTATTATATTAACAAAAACATCCTGTATACTATAAAGTGAGAATTTCATTGTTTTCTTTAAGTTTTGTACAAATCCTAGGGCTATATGCGACCATTGCAGGGAGTGGAGTGCATTATCAGAAATGCAGGTAAATTTGCAGGTGGCACAATACTTTAGCTAGGATGAAAGTGAAAACATCATTTGATGCCTTTTTTTATGCTCTTTCATAATACAATGATTGCTTCTGTTGCAAATTGCATCTTGAGCCCTTAAAGGGGCCCAAAAGGTATTTTATATGAATTATGAAAGAGCATAAAAAAAACATCAAAGGATGTTTTCACTTTCATCCTAGCTAAATTATATTGCCCACTGCAAATTTACATTGAACTTGTTTACACCCTGCCCCCTAATGTGCAAATGTATACCCTGAATTGTTGATGGCAAAGTTTTGAATTGCTAAATTCAGCACTATTTTTGTCAATAGCATTTGAAAAATTTGAAATGGTAAGAAAATGGTTTGAATTGAGTTGCCTAATAAATGAGACTTGAATTGTTACAAATAAGTATTTTTGGAATATATTACTCTTGAAAAACTTATTTATAAACTAGTTGCAGTAAAGTTCTACCAAATCATATTATTGACTTATGCATAAAGTGAATATACCACTTGATGCCTTTTTTATGCTGATTACAAATATAGTAATCATTTCTATTGGAAATGAATTTCAGCTCCCCTCTCCCTATATATGCCAATTCAGGATATATATTTCTAGCCTATAACCTAACCTAACCCTGAATTGGCATATATAGGGGGGGATGAAATTCATTTCCAATAGAAATGATTATTATATTTGTAATCAGCATAAAAAAAGGCATTGAATGGTGTATTCACTTTATTCCTAACTCAATAATATGATTTGGTAGAACTTTACCCTAGTTGTATGTTTTTGACAACTTTTCAATAAGTTGACTAGTGTTGATAGCTTCTTTGTGTGTGGTTACAAAAATGAAATACCTTTGGGGCCCCTTTCAAGGCTCAAGATGCAATTTGCAACAGAAGCAATTATTGTATTAGCCTATGAAAGAGCATAAAAAAAGGGCATCAAATGATGTTTTAACCTTCATTCTAGCTAAAGTATTGTGCCACCTAAAAATTTACCAAAACACAAGTGCCAGAAGCCAGGCCTACTTGAAAAGAACATAAAATAGCCTAAGGAATCTAATGGTAGGCCTGCTAGGCCTACTTCTCTCTAATTAAGATGTTAGCTTCTGAGGAGTTCCTAATCTAGAATGGTACCAAGATAAACATAGAAAGTATTGCAAACCAGCAGAAAGAACCAATTTTTCTGCTGTATACAGGCTACAGCTATGGCCAAGCATTAGAGGAGGGGGGTGCTTTGAGTGCAAATAACCAGTAAGGTCAAACCTTTAGAAGCTTTCTCTTCCTCTGATACTTCATCAAATCCAAAATGAGTTTTCTGATTTGAAAAATTCGATCTTGTAGAAAAAGAACATTGAAGACTGCTGATAATTCTGGGGACAGTAAGCACGTTTTTCGTCATCATAATTTTTTGCCTTTAGTTTGCCCTATCGCCAATACTTCGAGTAAAAAATCAAATCCTTAAAACAGATGCGTAGCAAAGATGTTGCATAGCAACGTCTTTGTTTATTCGTTTTTTTTTTTCCTGGAGTGTTGATACAACTACAACAATGTCTGTAGAACCAAAAAGTAACTTACAGAATTCGCATGGTAAATATATCTATTTTCCCAGTTGATATGTATGTGTCATTACTCATGACTCTGGGAAGTTTCAAACAACCTGGAGTTTAGTAATCCTTAAACTAGTTTCTTGTTTGATGTATACACTCTCCTTCTACCATGTCTGCCATCAGGGGCGGCTCTTGGGGTAAGAAGTCACGTAGGGTGTCGAGTAATAGGTGTCGCCTTGATCAAAGGGCGTCCTCTGTATCAAAGGGTGTCAGAGGCGCAGTTTGTGTCGGAGGGAGAGACTGCCGCCGGTTGCCATGTGACGTAATCAAGACGAAAAACTATAAGGTAATTGTAAAGGCTCCCAGACGGATTTATATCACCTAAAGAATGAGTTTTTTAGGCATGAAATTGCCTCAACTCGAACAAACCCTCTTGTTGCAACGCACGTCAGTTGCTAAGGATTTTACGGCACTAATTTCAAATTTCTCAAGGAGAGTCGTGTTCACGTAGGGCATGAAACTGTAATGATAAATCGAATAAAGCACTTGGATAATGCCGAGGACTAAATTTACATTAAGTCCCTCTTATCGTGTATTGGTTCTGGTTTGAACCCCGTTGTAAATCGCACAAGCTCACACTAAATTAATAGATATTATATCCCAGACACAAAACTGATCGGTGACCACATTACACTCAAGTGGACGGGGGAAAGACTAATGCAGATAAATTTTCTTGTAAATCAGGCTTTTATTGTAATCTAACTCTTAGAAAATTGTTTAATCATACAATATTTGTATTATAAGTGTTAAATCATAGAGTAAAGAATATTTTACTCTATGGTTTGATTAAGACCTTAAATATGAAATAATTATGTGAGCGCAAAGAGGTCACATCACAGTTGTTTAGTTATGATTTCTCTGGAAGTGGGGGGGGGGGAATATGCAGCGGCAGTGTGACGTCATAAAATCCGCCTGTACCCAAACAAATCTCTAGCCTATAATCCCATTTAATATTTATCAACTTAAATGGGTTTTGACGATTAATCTAACAGTTAAATATGTCTCATACCTTTATATACGCGTTTAGACAATGATACATAGACACATTGTGCAGATTATTTCCTTTCTGAACGAAATATACCGTAGGCAGTTTACAATGTGTCAAAAAATATGCCAATGTTAAAAATGATGAATTTAAAAGCGACTTAAACAGCTTTCGCTTTTAAAAAGAAGCATTTTGGTTTGAGAGAATGTAATGGAGTGCGTAAGATAAATGAAAGGCAAATGCATTTTCATTTATTTATGGTGAGATCCAAAACCACATTTTGGAGCACCTGCGGCATGCAAAATGTTATTCTATAATATTAGACTGCACTCCCGATGTCAGCCACACAGAGCAAAAGACATCGGTGGTAAAGTTCGTCAAAATTGCAGCGGAGAGGGATGTTGTTCATTAGGGAACATTTTTTAGGCTTTGTTCCTATTGCCAATTCTTCGGGAGAAGGCCTCATAGAAGTATTACTAAAAGAATTGCAAACACGAGGCATTCCTTTAAATAACCTGAGAGGCCAGGGATATGATAATGTGCTCTGTAATGAAAGAAAAGCATGTTGGAGTTCAGCAGAGGATCTGTGATTTATATCCTCGTGCTTTTTATGTACCACGTGGAAACCACCCACTGAACTGCTCACTGTGTAATTAACGATGCTGCTCTCTCTAGCAATGCTGCAGTAGACTGTTTCATCACAATTCAAGAAATCTTCAGTTTTTTTAAGTTCTACACACAGATAGAATATTTTACTTAATAATGTTTCAAATCTTACAGTAAAGCCACTCTGTAACACACAGTGGAAGAGTAGAATTGAGGCTTTGCTGCCTTGAGGTACCATATTCAGGAAGTATATGATGCCTTATATGAAGCTTCTCAAGACCAGAAACTCGATGCACTTGGTAGGAACTCCGCCTTGGGACTTGCTAAGAAACTACAAAGCTTCAAGTTCCTGTGTTGTTTAGTAACATGGCACAAGATCCTGCACAAAACAAATTTTTTACTTTACTTACTTAAAGCTCTTGCTCGGCAGCGTCGCCAGCGTAGAGGGAACCAGTCGTCAGCGCCGTCAGTCTTCTCCAGAGTGGTCGGTTCAGGGCGAGGGTTGTCACTTCAGCCGGGTTGATGTTTCTGGAGGCGAGCCGATCACGGATGACGTCCGCCCATCTGGTGCTCGGTCTTCCCCTAGGACGCCTCCAGCCGTTTGCAGCTGGGTCGAAATCGAAGATGAGTCGGGCGGGTGTTTGGGCAGGCAGACGGAGCAGATGACCATACCAACGCAGCGAGCGAGACTCAAGCTGCTCGGACAGGGGTGGGAGTTTGAAGGACCTGAGGATTTCCGAATTTCGTACCCTGTCGGGCCCATCGGGAGCCTTCGATTTTTTCGGAGGTGTTTCGTCTGGATGGCATCTACCTTCAGCGTCTGTGTCGAGTCAGCGACCAAGTCTCAGCAGAATAGAGCATAACGCTGGCAACCGAAGCAGAATATATTCGTGCTTTGGTGAGACGGCTGATCTGGGGTTTATGGAAGACCGTTTTTAGAAGGCGACCGAAGACAGAGTTTGCTTTTGCCGCTCTTGCTGATATTTCGGCATCTAGGCTTCCGTTTGAGCAGACAATTGAACCAAGGTAGGTAAACTGCTTGACTACCTCTACAGTCTGGCCACAAATCTCCACAGATGACAGGGGGTTGGACGGCTTTTTCTCAACGGGCATTATCTTGGTCTTCGACCAATTTATTTTCAGACCGAATTTCTCAGCGGCAGAGGCCAGTGTTTCCAGTGTAGTTTTGAGGTCACTAATGTTTTCGCATATTAGCGCCACGTCGTCGGCAAAGTCGACGTCTGAAAGAACTCTTCCAGCAAACTCTATGCCAAACGACACTGCACCTGCTGTGTTTTATTCAGGATGTGGTCTATTACACAGTTAAAGAGCTCAGGTGCAGCAGCACATCCTTGCCGGACACCATTTTAAATTTTGAAATATCCAGAAAGCCGTCCATTTACGATCACCGCACTTTCAGTGTTATTATACAGCTCTTTGAGGAGACGGACGATTTTCGTGGGTACGCCAGCAGACTGGAGGATTAGCCATAGTGACTGCCTATCGAC
Organism: Artemia sinica; assembly: GCA_027921565.1. Taxonomy (NCBI): domain Eukaryota; kingdom Metazoa; phylum Arthropoda; class Branchiopoda; order Anostraca; family Artemiidae; genus Artemia; species Artemia sinica. The sequence continues at coordinate 14,028,613 of CM051259.1, read as the reverse complement.
AGTGTCGAAGGCAGATCGAAAATCTACAAAGGCAATGTACGCCTTCCTCTTATATTCAAGAGTTTTCTCTACTAGCTGTCTAATCGTATGGATTTGCTCGGTGGTGGACCTGCCTGGCATGAAGCCAGCTTGCTGGGGGCGACGCAGGGCATGGAGGTATCTTGTTGCCCGTTTGAGAAGCAGCATAGCGAAGAGCTTTCCAGGAACTGAGAGTAAAGTTATGCCACGATAATTGATACATTCTGCTTTTGCTCCCCCTTCCTCTTGTAGATTGGCACAAGTAGGCCTTCTTCCAGTCTGAGGGGATTTTTTCAGAGTGCCACACAAGGTTAAACAGTATTTGTAGCCAGAGGATCATGGCTGGACCCCCATTTTTAAGGAATTCCGATGTTAGGCCCACATATTCCTGGCGCTTTGTTATTCTTTAGCTTGCGGGTGGCAGCTTTTATCTCCTCCGCTGTAAATTCAGAACCATCAGGAGCAGGTAGGGTAGTAGCCGCAGCAGCTGCTAGCTCATGGTCCGTCTGGTCTGGTGGATCTGAGTTGAGCAGTTTCTCAAAGTGGTCCTCCCACTGGCGGAGGCATTGTGATTGGTCGTAGATATTCTCACCGCTAGCGCTTCGAAGGTATGGCGTAGTAGTTTGAGTGTGCTGACCTAGACAGCTCACGAAGAATCTTGTAGGTGGCTCCACTGTCCTTTTTTCTTGGCGGCCTCTTGCAGTTCGGATGCCTTGCTGTCAATAAAAGCCTTGCGGTCTTTATGCAACATGGAATTACGCTCTTGTTTAGCAGTCTGTATGTAGCCATGTCCCCACCAAGACGTGCTTCTCGCCTGAGCTCTATGATGGCAAGGGAGTGATTACTGATCCAGTCCTTTTTCTTCCGTTGCCTCATTCCAACAACGTCAGTTGCTGCCGCAAGAGTGTTCTCTTTGAAGGACTTCCATGCAACTTCACTATCATCGCATTGGCCAAGGACCTCAAATCTGTTGGATATCACCACATGGTACCGCTCAGCCAGAGCGGGGTCCTGTTGGATGCGACCGGCATCAATTTTCCGAGAAGACTGGGTTTCTTCATAGCTTTGAGGCGGAGCTTAATTTTGGCTGCTACCAGCCGGTGGTCGGTGTTCCCGAGCTCGGCGCCACGGTAGGTGCGGCAATTCTGGACAGACGACAGCCATCGTCGACGTAAGATGATGTAGTCGAGCATCTTCTTTGTTGATCCATCATTGCTATACCAGGTGTACTTGGCTATATTTGGTCTCTGGAACCATGTGTTTGCAATCGTTAGATTGTGGGCCAGACAACAATTCAGCAGCCTCTCTCCATTATCGTTTAGGCTATCCACTGTAACAGGTCCAACAGCGAGATCCCACAGGCCTGATTCGTTTGAAACACTTGCATTCATGTCTCCTAGGAGGAGGAGGTAGTCATGGGGAGGTACAGAAGATAGTTCAGAACTAAGCAGGGGTTATAGAAATCGTCTTTGTCTTCTTCATCAGCGTCGTTTGTGGGGGCATAGCACGTAATGACAGTTATTTTGCCGTGCTTCCCATCCAGTCTTGCGGTCAGGAGTCTAGGCGATACTGGTTTGAATGACAGGAGGGCCCTACGTGCAGCATTGTTCAGTACTAGGCCAACGCCTCCTCTTTTTTGGCTACCGCCAGACCACATCAATGTGCGTCCTTCACCTGTGTCCTCTTCACCATGTCCTGGGAGGTGCGTTTCGGTGACTCCAGCTATTGTGACTTTATATTTTTTTAGTTCTTTTGCTAAAAGAAGCTTCGAACCGGGTTGGTTCAGCGTCAGCACGTTCCAGGTGGCCACATTGGTGCCACCTTGGTCAACGATGTTCAGACGGGATTTTCCTTGGGCGGTCCGAGGTCGATACGGGGTTTTGAGATGATATATCCGAGGCTGAATTTCTGGTTCCATTCGTAGCAATAGAAGTTCAGGAGGAGGGCTGCCAACCCAACCGTCCCTAGATGCATTTGGTTCTCTGGTGGCTAGCCAGGTATCCAGAGGCACGTGGAGGTCGTTCTTCATGCGCCAATTTGCATGGGAACTAACTCCGGACGAGCATCATTACCTCCAAAAAAATGTCCTCCCGAAGGAGGACACAAAACAAATACGGTGAGTAAATCGTTGCAAAATGTCACGAATGCTTTGCGAGCAATTCAATGGATCTAATAAAAACTGCGCAATTATTTCTAACCAAGATGAGATCTGATGAAAGAGTAAACAACGTCATCACCAATGCCAATGAACTTGCAAAAAAAAAAAATCGGTATTGTTCCGGAGTTTGAAAAAGAAACCATAGCCTGCCGAAGGAAAATAAAAAAAAAAAAGTTTTTCTTACGAGGGGGAAGATGAAACTGTAAATTCTGGAGAACATTCATTCAAGGTCAATTTCTTCTTTGTCGTGCTAGCTAGACATCGTAATATCCTCACTAAATGAGTGATTTGAGCTAAGACCATAGTGGAAGTTTTAAATTTCTCTACGACATTCAAAGCTTGCAGAATTTCGCAGATAAAGAAGAAATGAAGAAAGCTTGTAAACATCTACAAATTGTTTTGAGTGAAGGAAAAGGCTGCGATGTGAATGGCGACGAGTTGTTTGAGGAGATACAAATTTTAGCAGAAATGCTGCCCTCTAAGAGTCCTCCAGCTCAAGCTTTGTCGTATGTAACACAAACATGGTTACATGGACACATTCCCAAACGCTTTTATTGCAATAAGAATTCTTAGTGCAATAAAAGCGTTCCAGTATCAGTTGCCAGTGGTGAAAGGAGTCTCTCCTAGTTAAATTTAATAAAAACTTACTTAAAATCTAGGTTGAGTTGCTATGGATGCAATAAGTAGGCTTATATCCATGGCCATTGAAAATGACGTGCTAAGTGAATACAATACGGACAGACTACTCAATGAGTTTTCCAACGTTAAAGCTATAAAAATTTGTTTTTCAATATTAAAAGTTGTACGTTGAATTGTTTTATAAGTAGTATGTTCAACCGATAAATTGTAAATCATATTTTAATTCTCTATTTTTAATAAATCACCTTGTTGTTTATTGACACATTCCATTTTAATTTTTAAGTTAGAATTATACTACAAAATAAAAGTTTATTTATTTTTATTGACACTCTTTTTACTAAAAAAACCTGCATACCTTACTTTAAGGGCATATAATTACATTTCCATCTACCAGGGGGGGGGGAGAATAGTCCACTTAGCCCCAAAAAACATCTAGGGCCGCCCCTGTCTGCCATAAGCGACTTAAATTTTCTTGTAATCGTTTCGACCTTTGAAATTAGTCTATCATTCTTGCTTTATCGGTTCAACCTACTTACCAAAGTCAACTACAGCTACTAATACTACTTGCTGAGCGTCGTAGGCAGTTTTATGGTGATATTTAAGTGCATGTGCTTAGGTACATGCTTATTTATAACTACATGCAGAGGTGTCAATTATCAGGAGAAGCGAACATCCACCCTATATCTTCAGTAACTTGGCAAAACCATGGCGTGAAATGTCGGGATTTTACCGGCTAATTATTTACAGTCAACAGACGAGAAGGATAAAATCAATAAGAAAATTAAATGAATGGAAAAAATGAACATACTGCCATAGCAATTGCTGATACATGAACCAGCCCAAACCTTGTTCTTAGTCGGTAAATGCAGCAATTTTACCAACTTAATTTTTAATTTAGTTTAGAATATAAATAAATATATAAGAAGATAGGATTAATGGAAATGTTTAATAGCACTTGCAGAAACTTTTTCCCATTAAAATTTCATCATTTGGTAGCAACTCAGTTGCAGTTCATTTGGTAACAAATGGCTGAGGAACAGTTTATTGAAATTTCAGGGATGAGATTAGGGATTTTTAGGGAAAGAAACAAAAACAAGTAAACCCCAATATATATATTATGTTTAAGAGGTAATTACTTGGCAAAAAAAAAAAAAAAAAAAAAAAAAAAAAAAAAAAAAAAAAAAAAAAAAAAAAAAAAAAAAACTGTCGTCCTAATCCAGCAATTGAGACAAATGTGCACTTGAACGAGGCTCTCACCTTACACATCCATCCAACTATCTAGGACCAAACAGTATACCCAAACCATCAACCAAATAGAAAAGTCCAAATCCATGCAAAGTTGTCATCAATAAATGTAAGTCGTTGTAAAATTACCCGCAAAAGCACCTTAAATCTAGCAAAATATTTCCAAGTAAAACCTTCCATTTAGGGCTCATCAGAAGAATACCACCGGCCTTAAACGGTTTCGAGGCTTTACATTCTTTACCCAGCACGGTGGCGCCTCTACCATAAGATCTATATGGTAACCCTATGTCAGGTCAAACCTGTGAAATACATGCATACTAGTCAAGCTATTAAAAATTACATACAAAAAGTGTTTCAATGTTTCCATAATCCAATCCCAGAGGTCACTGAAAGAGACCATTCTGGAACAAATGAAGACATGTCCAGATGTATCTTTTATTGGTATCTGGAACCAATTACCAATTTAAAGATCCTCAAGCTTGTTTGAAACCCCTAGAAACTCAAACTGCGAGAAATTATATTAAAATATCATTCAGTATTTCTTTATAATTTTTTGTATATTTACTTAAGAGTTCATGATACATGAAACTAAATTTTTCGAATTGCCAACTAATTTTTTTGGCAGAAAAACCTCTTAAGATCAGTTTTTCACTCAGCTTTTTACATCTATTTTTAAAATCTGTGTAATTACTTGCATATTTTTGCATACCTAAATAATTGGGAATAATAAGCCGAATAAGTAATATCTGAATGTATATTACTTTCAAGATATGGAAAATTAATTACTTCAAAATAAAATCATCCGTTTTATTATATAATTTATGGATAGGCTGTCTATGTAGCCTGAACAATTCCGCTCGGGTTAGCAGTATAATCTCAAGTTCCAAGGTGTTTTTCGACAAGTTATAATATTTCACATAAATGGTCTTTTTATGTATTTTCCTGGCTTCCTTTTACCCGAAAAGATCCTTTCGCATTCTAAAACTGCATTATGAAACAGTAAATAGTGTTGTAATATCAGGTCCACACACAAACAATTTATTTATGGAATTAGCAAACACCTATGAAGAGGACTATAGTCTTTCTCCTCCTCCGAAAGCAAAAATTGACTCTACTGCTTTAAAAAAATATAATTTCACTAATAAATAGTCTTATTTAAAATTTTTGGGTGGACCTTTCAAGCTTGGGGCCACTAAGCAGCAGTCTTTGCCAGCGTATTAAGCAATAACGACGTAAATTTTCAAATTAAATCTAGCATATAAGACCCGACTTACCCCTTTTTTTAGATAACTATTATACTCGCACTTCTTTTTTTTTTTACCTTTGAGAGCCTTTTCTGACATTGCAATTCTAAACCTTTCAGATTTTCTGCAAGATTTGAAGAAATTGGGTTATCAGCGCAATTTATCAAATGAGAGTTATTCCAACTTTAACCATCCTCTTACTCAGGATATTTTGCTATGGCTTGCATCACAGTTTCCTAGAGATGACAAATTTGACTTCATCATGAAGAACACATACAAGGATATAGAAAACATACAGGAAACAGAAAAAATTGAGCTTTTTGGCACTGCTTGCAGATTTTTGGTATGTTAGTTCTCTATTATTCACCGAAATGGGTGAAATTACAGGGAGGTACCTAGGATGTAAACCAAAACCATGTCTTCATTATGGCATTTTCAGGCGACACCGCCCGAGTAAAAACAGCGTTTTGTTCATCAAAAACAAAACTTATATGAAAAAGGTCATTTCAAATTCGCCTGATTTGCCTTTTTGAGCCTTAAAAAATACCAATGGAGACTGGGGCTTTCTGAAAAAGTAAAAAAGCACGGGCGACTGTGCCTGGAAAAGCCATACTGAAGACACGACCTAACATTCTTGATACATTCGTCAACAGGCATTTCATGTCTCCGATGTATTCTGATGAGTACGATGTAGTTTGGTGTTACCCCTGAATCTGCCTTTATAAATACTGTGCCACGCTGGGTCTTATATTATTAAGATTTTAGTGAATCTTCTTTTATAATTGGTCTTCTCTTTCGTCGGAAACTATATGTAAAGTAAAATCTGTAACGGTGCCCGTTTTTTTCATTTATTATTTCGTTGGTACAGTTCAAGAAATAACAATCAAAGGATAGATCAAAGGAATTGCAATGTCTACAGATGACTCCTCAGATCAAGCCAGTAAAATTTTCAGAGTAACACTAGGTGAAAAATGGATGACATGGCAAATTCTGATTGCACATTTGGGCTCCTTATAGCATTAAAATATATGATCAGTAACGTAAATCTTCAAGGGACTAGGCCGTGCTAACTGAAAAGAAAATTATCAAAAAACACAACAAGCTCTCATAAAATTCATACGTTTAAAGGTTTAGACAAAAATTATCGTTGAAAATTTTCCAAAATTCAGCAGAAAAAATTATAAATATTATGCATATAACTGTATGTGATAGAAAGATATAGTGTAAATTTCTTGCATACAGTACGTGGCAAAAATAAAATGAAAACCATATTTTAATCTCCAGAGACGTATAGGATTTTTTTTTTATTTGTTCCTTAGCATTTATTCAAAATATAAGAATTTGGTGGGGAATATTCTAAAGACACTAACTAAAATATAACCTTAACGAATGTCTCGGCTATGTAACTAATAGCCGTCTTCAGTGAAATACAGCACAAATACTAAAACAAACACAAAATGATAAAAATATAACTCACTAAAAATATTTGGTAAAGTAACGTAGAAACCACAAAAAATCAAATAATTTGGACAGAGCCTTAGCATCATTACCCATGAAAGCTAAGCTAAGATTGAAGAACCTTCATGAGGTAATGAAGCTAAGGGTGCATTCACATTTTACTTACACTGGTTTTTTTATTTCATTATTGATGTGTCGAAGAAGGGTTTTTGAGTGAGCTAGATTCTTACGCAGGGCTTTACGCTTTAGGGCTTTACGGGCTTTATTAGATTCATACGCGTCTTTAAAATTGATAAGGTTTGTATGAAGTTTCATACCAAAAAGTTTGTCCCGCTCAGAGAGGAATTTCACTTTTTGGACCCTACAGCAATTTTTTGTAGCAAATAGCTTGAATTAATTAGACATAGAGATGAGAAAAACTTACCCTCCACTTAATAAATGAAACTCAGAGAGGAAAGAAAATAACAAAATGAAAAATAAAATAAAAAAAGGTGAAAAAACGAGGATTTTGTCAGCCAGTGGCGAACGATGAGAAGAAGAAATAAGTATTTACGTCCACTGAATCTTTTTTCCTTTTAATAAGCTAGTCTTGTAGTATAAAGGCTATTTAGTCTAATCCTTACTTTTACCAAGGAAAAGATTTAAACGAGTAGAAGCCAATATATATTAAGTAAAAAAAAAAAACAGTTTTTTTCAACTGAAAGTATAGAGCAACATTAAAGCTTAAAATGAAGAGAAATCATCTCGTATATAAGAGGAGTTGTCCCTTCCTGAACCCTCACTGTTTACGCCAAAGTCTTGAAGTTCTTTAAAATGTATCTCATTTAAATTCAACTACCCTTGTGTTTGAGCAGTATTTCTTAAAGAATTGCGACAAAAAGTCAAACTTTAGCATAAAGAGCGAGGGTTAAGGAAGGGGTAGCTCCACTCATATGCGGAATAATTTCTGTTTGTTCTAAGTTTTAATGTTGCACCTTACTTTCACTTGAAAAAAAAACTTGTTTTTTTTATTAAATTTCTGACCGTTTTACAATCATGCCAGGAAATCTCTTCCCTCCACTCCGGTGTAAAATTTCCCCTGGAAAATTTTCCCGGGAAATTCTCCTCCCCATGGAAAGTTATCCTTGTGAAAAATCCCTCCCCTGCACATGAAATACCCCCCAGATATTTCCCAATACCAAACACTAAATGTGAGTATCGGGTAAATTGTGTAACTTACAGCCGTTTCCCCGGGACTATGAGAGGTCATCTCATTCCCAAAGGCATAGCTATTGAACCTTTCAACTATGCTGAATCAAGTGGCTATCTCAGAATGTTGATCAGATGTCTTAGGGAAAAGTGGCGTGGGAGGTGGGCCAGTCAACCACCAACCACTTAGGTCATTAAAAAGGACCGTAGAACTTTTATTTCCGATCAAAAGAGCCCTCTCTCGATCTTCTAAGACCACTGGCTCGATACTGGAAAAGCAACAGCTGTTACAGGAACAACAGGGCGATCCCCGTTATTCATGTCTCAACGCCCCTGGGGCAAACACAAAAAACAAAAACAAACACAGACAAATAAACACGCATCCGTGATCTTTCTTCTGGCAGTTCTTTCAAATGTTAGGTCTGATGGTGTTATTTTCACTAAGATCGATAAGACATTTTGTGTATTTTCCCCCCTTTTTGAATTTTCTTAGGCTTGTAGCTTTTGATGGGTAATATTAAACGCCTAACGATGTATCTATTGACATTAAAGTGCGGTTTTTAAGAGTTTCGGTTACTATTTAGCCGAGCCTCTCCCTACTTAGAGCTCCTTACCACAAGCTGTTTGGTATAGACATTTATGAACATTCTATATATATGTCGTTTATTTGAAATCTCTTCAAAGGTCTTCTGCTATTGGCTAAACTTTGATTATTTTCTTGAAAAAGCTAAATAAAGTTTAATCCTTTTTCTAACTGCAATAAAGTCAACAAAGTCTTTTGAGGAAAACAGATTATTAACTTTGCGGAGAGCTTTATTAACGCCGTGGGATCTATTAATTAGTGGCACTGTAGAAGTAACGGACAATAGAAAATTCCTATACTCTCCATTGAACATTTTTGAAACACATCTAAAACCACACAAGCTAAACCACTCTTCATGACGCCGTCTTCGCGTTTCTTTGTTTTAGTATTTGCATCATATTTCGCTGAATTCAGTTTTTTTTTAATACAGCCAAAATAGTTGCTTAGGTGTATTTTAATCACTGTCTTCAGAAAATTCTTCACTATCAGCTTTTTATATTTTTTAGGATGGAAAAACAATGTGGTTTTTATCAGTATTTAGCAACTATTTACCAATTACTCATAAATATATTATGTAGCAAAGAGAAGCACATTTTTGGATTTAAACCTAATTTGTAAAAGCCTTCACACCAAAAAAGAATAATGATAAACATCATGAGATTATAAAAATCATAGAGTAACCTAGTGATCAAGTTCATAAATCGTTGAGGATTGTGGTTCTAAGAAGAGGTCATACAGTCTTTTCAATTTATTTTTCATTTATTACTTTTTCAGATGACGTGAAATGATTAAGGTGGTTAACCGATAATTGAAGTTTGACGTGACGCCTAAATGATTAAGGTGTCAATATTCCAGTTAAAATTTTAACTAATATACAACAATTAACGCATGAAGTTGCGCACGCTCTCCTTTGAGTTTTTTGTTTTTTTACTTTGAGGATTCAAAATTTTCCTTTCAGTTTTATCCAATGACGCAAATTGACGCATATTAGGGGGGGGGGGGCTTAAGTTTAGAATTTTAGATGGGGGCATTTTTTTTTTATTTTGTCAGCGAAAAAAAACAGAATAGAATATTTTTCAATATAAGTACAACAAAAGTTATTTCTCGCAATCTAGACGAGGGGGGGGGGCAAGTACTCTCTCCATAAAAAGTAAAATGAAGACATGTGAGTATCAAGACATGTGAGACAAGTGAGTATCATCAACTTTCAATAAAAATAGTTAATACTAACATAAAATAAACAAAAACTAATACTTTCTTTCGGAGCTGCTTTCTTTCAATACAAATTCTGTCTTTCAGAGTGAACAAACTAATGAAAAAATTGACCCAGTTGAAGTTTTCAAGGCTGATATTTCTGCTGTACAGGAACTTTCAAAGGTTACAAGATATCTTTTGAAGTCCATAGATATTTCAACGCTACAGGAGGAACATGCCAATTTTCACTTTGACAGTGCAGCTGAGATGCGCTCCTTAATAACGGACATTACTGGCAAGAGCGTCGAAATTTTCACTCTTCTCGATAGTGAAAGGGATCTGCAGGTTAATTTGTGTTTATTTGTCTTATATTTGTTTTGTTTTGCTTTTATATTTTATATCTTATATTGGTTTGTTTGTCTTATATTTATTTTGTTTTTTTTCCTACTATTTTTTTTCCTACTCTTCCTATATCCTACGGGCTTTACCTCCCGATGATAATGATAGTGTATATCATCGCTTCCATCTATTAATTTTATGGAAGGGGTGAGTGGTAATAATAAAGATGCACGGAATCTATAAAACGCCATAAATAATATGCCGATGGAATTTCGGCTATTTCTAGAAATACCTTGATTCTGGTAGGGGAGGGCAGTTTATCGTTAGTACTCGACCATGCGTCCACAAGATTCAAATAAAACGCACCGTTTCTTATCATAAAAAGCTTGAGGAAACATTCAGCAATCAGTTCTATCAACGTAAATAATAACAGTGACGGAGAACTGTACGGAGGGCCTGTGCCCCCCAATATGTCTCCTATATTTTGAAACATACCTTTTTGGGGGGTATTTTCATCGAAATATGCCAATTTTTGGTATCTTCATTGAATAAGAATGATAAAACAACACATTTGCCCCCCTAGATATTGAAAAATACATTTTTTCTCATCCTTAAACTTCCTTGAATTGCCGCAATTCAGTAATAGCATAGCAAATATTTATCCAGGGTTCAACTTTTGATTGCAAGAGCTTGCTGAAAAACTATTCTTTCCAAGAAAATACCTTATAGTTCTTTCTAAACTGACATGTTGTCTTCATTTCTCTTTTAGCGCTATATTTGCTTATACCGCGAGATAGTATAAAAATTGATTCAGTGCTTTGCACATCTTTCTACTTCACTGAGTGTGGTGACTTCTTGTAAAACTAATAAGAAGTATATAATAAATCTTGAAATTAATGCCCTTACTCAATTAATTATTAAAATTCTGGTATGTACTCACATTTGTTTTTCTTCTTCTGTCGGGCATTGTGAATAGCTTTTGTGGTATAGTTTAAATTTTCTAGTTTTCCTTCTTTTCCGTAGGCCTATTTCATTTTTTCTATTGTAATTCATGTGTCTGTTTTACTTTATTTTTTATAAGTATTTTAGCTTAAGAATATACTGTTGTTAACTCAGTCAAGATTACATGAGACTGCATATGAGAAGCATAGCTCGGTTTAGAAAACACCGATCAAGTTTTGGTACCATGTCAAAACCTCTAGCAATCTTGCCAGCAACTATACCACTATGGTGTTCTAAGGGAAAATGTTTATCAAGGTTAAAAAATTAATATCTCAGAAGATCAGCTCATGGCACTGTGATACCAGACAATGAAATTCGGTTACTAAGATCAATTGGTTTTCAAGCCAACTACAAACGATTCACCTTTTCCCTGCTAAAACAACTATATGGAAAATACAGAAAATAACGCGAAAAACCGTAGAAATGCTGGGATTTGGAGGGAGGAGTGAATATATCCTGTGTTTTTATATTCTATTTAGAAATTGAGATTTCACTTTTACAAGTTGTACCCGGGAGGTAAAATGCCACAATAAAAGTTAGGGAATATAAATTTTTAGGTTAAGCTGAAAAAATTTGCAAACCTGTGTTCTTACACTCCTTATCTCAGCTGTTTTTGTTCGTTTTCTTTTTTCATCATTTAAGCATAAAGTTGTTTTGGTCATTTAAACTTTCTTTAAGTGATATTTCTATCCTGCCACCTGTGAATGTCATGGAGACTTTTATGAAGATCCTCTCGCTTGTGACTGAATTGACATTTTTTTTCTCTCAATTTTTAAGGAAGAATGTTTAAAAGCCCTTAACCGACCCTTGAATGTACAATTGGTAGAGAACTTAATCAAAACTGAAATAGAAACGGCAAAGGAAGAAATGGAAACTGTAGAGAATGAGTGTAGTAACGTATCAGAAACGGAAAAAAAATCTTGGATGCATCTATTGAAAGAAAAACGTCAGAGCTTCAAAGAATCCAGCAGCGATTAGCGGTAATTTTTTATGTTTCAGGTGTCAAATTACGTGAAATAGATGATTTTTCATGGAGCTAGGCAAATTAGTGTTCGCTGATCGTTTTTCCTGGGCCTTCGTCATTTATCGCCGTTTTTCTGTCAATAATTCGATAGCCAAATATGGAACCCACAGTATTTAAATTATAGGCAGTATGATCTTTCCCTATCTCACCCATTATAAAAACCCAGACCGAGGTCCGAGTGCTCCAGAGAACGTAGAAACATAAACGACATTAGATCTTTTCACGGGTAGACAAGTCAGATTTCCCTTGAACGCAAAACTTGGCTTAAACGTTGGAACACTAAATTTTGAAGAACCTAATTTTAAATTAATTTAGTCCAATGCATATATGAAAATCGGTAATTAGTTGTGCAATGTTATTATTAGATTTTTTTTTAGGAATTAAAAGTAGGTTTCAAAGTTTCAAGTTGGTTTCAAAGGCATTTTGAGAAAGTTTCTGCCAAAATACGTGTTCCAGGGTAATTGGACCGCTGATGGCAGATCAAATGAGAGGGGCTGTTTGTACGCGCTAATGCATGAAGAAGTGGGAGGAGTTGTTTGTTCGCACCGAGAATGAAGAGCCAGAAATTATCTGCGGTAAACTTACTGCTATATCTTTATATTGTGATGTAACCTGAGGGAATGTAACTCATCTTGATCAAATCATTCCAAATCCTGTGTAGAAAGTTTAAAATATATTCTTTCCTTGCTTTTGAATTAAGTTAGTATTGCTGCGACGGCACCAAACCTCTTAACAAAATTTGGATGAAAATCATTTTTTTGGGACTCCTTTTTCTTTTTTTCAACAATAAAGATGAATATGTTAAATCTGAAATCATTACCGTGGTCAAAAACCCGTCGCATGTCTAGTCTTGTTGAAGTACTCGTATAATTCATCATCCTCTATATCACCAATAGTTTACTCTTATCACCAGTTGGAGGAAACCTCCATCTTTGGTTACCTAAGAAGCCGATTTGTTTGCTGCTTCAAATACATTTTACAGCCTCCCCGCAGGGTTGCCTGACAAAATTTATTTATTGATTTTAACAATTGATTAAGTGGCTCGAATTGATTGATTGCGCGACCTGCATCCTCAAGGAGTAGTAACACTTAGGGTAACATACCCAAAGAGTATGGTTAACTTTTAAGAGTGGAAACTAGAGCTAGTGTCGGGGGGAAAACCATCAACGCCATCTAGTGTTTGGCCACTACCATACTAATTTTACCAGCAACACAAATAAAATTAAGGCCGTTCTTTTGCACTAAGATCTTACATCTAAGATCTCACACCTTTGTGCAAAGATTTCCGTTCTTTTAACTCATCTTTGTTCTAAGATCTTACAGCTCACTGATGTTAGCAAAAAATGCAAAGAACGCCATATTTCTGCCCTATAGAATAATGGTGAGAGAACTTTGATAATACAACTCATCATTGTTCTTAGACCGCTTATCAGAGCAGAATGATGAAAGAAGTTTGCAAAAGAACGCTAAAAGATGTAAAATTTTAGTGCTAAGATTTCACTTTTAAGCGTTCTTTGTCAAAAGATGTAAGATCTTAGTACAAAGATGAATAAAAGAACAGTCCTATTAAGTGTTCTTATAATTACACTGAAATTAATGGCTAGGGTCGCAAAACGCTAAATGGCGTTGAGGGCTTTTTTGTCGACGCTAGCACCAGTTCCCACTCTTGTAAGTTACCCATACCCATACCCTTTGGACATACCCAAGAAACTTTATTGGCACAGCTTTACTGGTCTAAGGAACTGAAACAGACTATTACTGCATTAGCATATACATACCATTTTTCAGTAAAAAGAAAAGGATATAAATGCTAAATTAGTAATAATAATATGTTTCTTATCTACTTAATCGAAAGAACAAGCGGAGTACAAAGAGAAAATACTACATAAATAAGACTTTAAGTTTTTAACAACAAAACTAAGCACTAAAAAGGCAGTTCAGCGGATGAAAAGCCTAAGATTATGGACCATATTTTGGATAAGCCTTTCACTCTGCTGTTTAGGCGAAATTGTAATGTTAGTAGCACAATACCGTGACATAATTCTTCTGTTTTTAGACTAAATTGGAAGACATAGCAAAAACTTACATTATCAAAAATAACTCTACGGACTTTCTTAGAACTCACGGATCTGGTCTAATCACTTTGTAAAGACTAGACCTAAAATGAGTAAAATGGTCTTTGAAGGCTGCGTACAACATTGCCAGTACCTTTCTGCTATAATGACCACGATAAGAAACTATTTTTTGCTTATTCTATTTGATTTTTTCCTGCAATATCCTTCAGTACCTGAGCTCGAAGGAATAGTAATAAAGGTAAAAATATATACTCCTAACCACTTGAAAAAAAATAATCAAACAAACGGAAAAAGAATGACACGGTAAGGGACTAAAGCTGCACTTACAATTGAAAATGAGATACTTGCAAGTTTTTGTGTTAAGATTGAGTCCTATATGAAGATTAAATATAAAAAAAACAAGTTTTTTTTTAACTGAAAGTAAGGAGCGACATTAAAACTTAAAACGAACAGAAATTATTCCGTATATGAAAGGGGCTGTCCCCTCCTTAATGTCTCGCTCTTTACGCTAAAATTTTCTATTGTTTAAAAAAATATATTTATGAGAAAGAGTCAAACTTTAGCGTAAAGAGCAAGACGTTGAGGAGGGAACAACCCCTTTCGTATAAGGAATAATTTCTGTTCGTTTTAAGTTTTAGTGTCGCTTCTTACTTTCAGTAAAAAAAAACTTGTTTTTTTTTTTTTTAAATTTAATGTCTGAACGTTTTTCAATCAATGCAGGTTTTGATTTTGGCTCACCGTACATGAATAATTAATACGAAATTTTGCATGTTAATTTTACTTTTTTTGGTTAAATGGCTTTCTCGAAAGTTGTTTAATTTTATTTACGAACGTTTTTATTAGTAATAAATATAGGCTAAAGTTCGACTTTTGTTCCAATTCTTTAAAAATGACCCCTTAGCCACAAAGGCCGTTAATTAGAATAGATAGCTCTTATGAAAGTACTAAAAAAACTTTAGCGTAAAGAGCGAGGCATTGACTAGGGGTGAACCCAATCATATACGTAATAATTTATGTTTGTTTTAAGTTTTGATGTTACTCCTTACTTTTAGTTAAAACAATTGTTGTTTTTTTTTATTTAATTTCTGATATTTTTTTAAAATAATGCTTGGAAATCCGGCGCCCCCTTCATAGAAATGTCCCTCCCCCTTGAAAACTTCCTCCATGGAAAGATCCTCCCACGTAACCCCCGACTCCCTCCCACTACCAGAAAAAATCCCCCCTGAAAACGTCTGTATACTTCGTTTTAACAATGTTTACCATATGTAAACATTGGGCAAAGGTCATAACTTGCAGCCTTTCCCCTGGGACTGTGGGGGATTAAGTCATCCTCAAAGACATAGTTATTATATTTTTCGACCATGCTGAACCAAACGGTCATCTCAAAATTTTGATCGGGAGACTTTGGGGAAAAAATGAGCGTGGGAGAGGGCCTAATTGCACTTCATTTTTTTGGCCACTTAAAAAGGGCACTAGAACTTTTAATTTCCATTCGAATGAGCCCTCTCATGATATTCTAGGACCACTGGGTCGATACGATCACCAACGGGGAAAAGAAAAAAAAAACAAAAAAAACACACATCCGTGATCTTTCTTCCGGCAAAAAATACAAAATTTCAGGCTCGTAACTTTTGATGGATAAGATTAAACTTGATGAAACGTATATATTTGAAATCAGCATAAAAATCTGATTCTTGTCATGTATCTATTGGTATTAAAATTTCGTATTTCTAGAGTTTCGGTTACTATTGCGCCGGGTCGCTCCTTACTTACAGTTTGTTACCACGAACAGTTTGATAAAGCTTAGAAGCAAGTTGTAAAAATTTTGCAAGATTTCATTCATCCAATCAATAGCGCAGGCCACCGGCGTACGCTAAATATGATGTGGGGAAGAAAAGACGAATGAAACTGAAAATGATCCAAATAAATTCATAATTGCTATTTCCCTAGTAGGGATAGCTCTGTGCCACGGTTTGTTGATTAAAATACAAGGGGCTCTGCCCTTTGAGGTCCCTGACGCCTGTAGACTCGCTTTGTTGTGCGTTTTTTGGCCTTTGGCTTGCTTTGACTGTTAATGGCTTGCTGCAAACTCTCTCAGATTCCTATATATTGCAACTACCAATTGCTTGAAAGTGCTTATCAAACCTTTTTACACCCTGCTTTGAAGTTTAGTGCTGTGCCTGCTTTTGACTTATATTGCTTGCTTAACTTATTATTGACTGAGGGCCCCCTCTGCTTGTAGCCGATTTGTTTTATTTGTCTGATAATTTATTTCCTTTTTGTGATTTAGTTTGTTGTTTAAATTGTTTTAGCCCTCTGGGGTTCTATTTGTGGTGACTGACAAGATGGTTAGTAGCCCTGTCAACTCTGACCCCAATAACTCTAGTGTAAGGATTTTGGCTTTAGGTATTGAAGGTCCGAATGAGACCAGTAGGCCTAGGCTGTTGACATTGGGCTGTAGAACAGTTATTGCCAAAAAACTGTTTCAACATCTCCAAAATCATGAGTGCAGGGGCCATTATGGTTCAATGTTAGAAAGACTTGGACCAGATTGCTCCATTATTGTAATAGCTGTGAACCACTCAGTAGCTTCTGCTATACTTTCTATTTCAGATATAGTAGTAAATGGATGTAAGATAAAGTTTGTACTTGGTCCTACCTCTAACCCTGCTTTAATCAGAAACTGAAAAGGCATTGTATTTATCCCATCTGAGGAGGTCACCCATCTGGATGATTTTGTCAAGGAGGTCCAAGTCGATGAAAGAATACAACAAGTGACACTGGCCTTTAAAAATCCAAGCCCATCAATTATCCCTTTGGTTTGCACCTTTAATCAGGATGTTCAGTTCCCTCTGAAAATCTCTGTTTGTGGGGCAAGGTATACAGTCAAGCAGTTTATCCCCCGGGCAATTCAGTGTTTCAATTGCCAAGGTTTTGGCAACATGGCCTCAAATTGCCACAGAGGTAGAAGATGTCTACTTTGTAGTGGACAACACACCCTTGATGAATGCCCCCAATCTAAAACAGTAAAGGAAGATCAGGTACTCAAGTGCCCTAACTTCAATGGTAACCATGCTGCTAATGCCAAGGAGTGCCCCAGTATTCATAGAGAAGAAAGCAATTGTAAGTTACTCTTTCACCAATAATGTCCCCATGAGGACTGCTGCTGAGGTCTTGAAGAAAGGACTTCCTAAACATACAGAACACATCCCCATAGTACACTCAGACTCTTTCCCTCCACTGACTCCTAATCAACCTCCAGCTGAGGAACTCGACATGAGGTACATGGCCATGTTTGAAAGTGTTGCAAAGCAGATCTCTGATCTAACTCAGGCTATTCATCTATTTGTGAACTGCTTTCTAAGTTAGCACAAAGACCCTTTCAAAATGCAGTCTGTAGCCTAAATAAGTCAGTGGAAAACCTAATAGAGAAGGTTCATTCCTTCCCACAATGTCAGCAGATACCAGCAGCCCTGACCTAAATAGCCTAATTAAGTCAGTTGATAACAAAATAAGTAGCCTAAAGAAGACAGTTGAAAACCTATGTAGAGAAGCTTCATCCCTTCCCACAATGTCAGCAGATAATAGCAGCCCTGGCAAGGCAGAGAGGAAACGTAAAGGAAAGGAGTCTGTACCTACCTCAGAAGGTGCTACAATACAACCTAGGGCCAGACCTAGGTTGGCTCCTTCTCAGACAATTGACTAGCTTTCTATCCATTGTTTTCCCTTGGGTTTGGCATGGTTGACTAAGCACAAAATCATTAAGTAAATTGGTTATGACTACTTGTTTGGTTCCCTAAATTCATTTTGTTATTTAATTTTTTTTTTCCGGATGTTTCCTTTTTTAGAGTTGCCTTATTTGACTATAATTTGACCTAGGCGACAGGTTAAACGTATTATTTATTATAATTGACTTGTATAAATTTTGTATTTTGCTGTTTGATAAGGTATTTGCATCATTATGGTTCCTGTTCAAAATTGTCGGCAGGTGATGATGGGGATTAACCCATAATATAAGCAAGATAAATGGTAGATGTTCTATATTTTTCAATCTTGATGGCCTTGATTCCCCTCCCATAATTTCTTATTTTAGAGTTATCCTTTTCCAATTTTATTTGTTTTATTATCCTGATCTATCTTTTTATATTTTATCTGATTAATTTTCTATATATGGAGGTATGTAATAGGTTATAATGTAAAAATGTATTATTTATTATAATTGTGTTGTATAGGTATTTTAATTGCTGTATGACTAAGCACAGTTGCATTATTTTGATTCCTGTTTTGCAATGCAGGCAGTTGCTGCAGGTGAATTATCCCCTACCAATAGCAAGATAAGTGATACATGATCAGGTTAAGTGAATATTGACCAAAGTGACACCCAAGCAAGCTAGTGTTTACAGAAGGCACAGAACAATTGAGTGATACGAACACATATGACCTATTGGTCAAACGTGTCAAACCCCAAACAACAACAACAACAATTATGATGTGTCAGTAAAACTACAAAAAATGAGTCGGCTCCATTTGGGGAACTGTAAAATAACTGCAGGCGTTAACCAGACGGGGTGTTAGGACATCGCCTTGACTCGCACCAGAATTAACAGCAATAGTCCAAACAAAGCTAGATCCAGGTTTTAACGTAACAATAAAGCCTTCAGTTTAACGTAAGAATTGCCACGCCAAAATTGCAAAACGTTTACGGCAGATGAATTAGCTCTAAAGGGCTAGGCACACGTAGCTGATTTTGGGAACCGATTTAAGCATCAGTGGATAAACGATAGCGGTAAGAAAAATTTGTCGAAAGAAAAATTTATTGCGCAAAATTTTCAAAACAAAAAATCATGGACACAAATAGTCAACTGGAGTTTATTAATAGTAGCTTGATTGATCTCAGCTTAGTTCTCAGCTCAGTAGTGAGGTTTTTCACCACAGATACCTCTGGCTGACTATTTATTTGTATCTCTGTTTTTTTTGTGATGATCATGATGAAAACCAGCGCTGATTTTGTAAATCGGTGCCGAAAACTAGAAAATTTTTCAAGCTCAAATCGACGCCGATTTCTTTTAAAATCGGTGCTGATTTGGAAATCAGTTCCCGAAATCAGCTACGTGTGTCCAGCCCTTAAGAGTTAAAATAGAGAAGCATAGCTGGGCATGCGCAGCTCTGTAGAATTTTTTAGAAGGATCCAAAGCACACAAATGAATCTCACAGCCTTGATTTTCGGCGCCTACAAGCACTTTGGCAAGAATCCAATGCGCATGTTAGTAGTACCTAGGTCTTACTTTTAAAAAAATAACACCAAATAATAACTGGACTTCTCGGACACTTTATTGGCCTGACACTGGAAATAATACCACGATCTTAAAAATGTATATTCTAGGTAAAACTGTCCTCAGACGGGGATAGTCTGTGTCTTCAAGGGTGAAAATAATGAATCGTGAGTCAGAAAGGAAAAAAATAGCCGAAATAACGTAAAAGAAATTTTTCGGTCTTCGGCTCCTCTTTCTCTCCTTGCCCTTCCATCTTTACTCTTATTGGTCAATCATCGATTTTACGCATAAAAGTAAAGCAATCTTCAACTCAAAACATTAGGAACGAGATGCATAAATGGAGTTGCGGTCGTCCGCAACTTTGATTTTATTCACAAGTATGACTAAAATGTGACCCTTGCAATACCCTGAAATTTATTTCATGTACGAATTGGCTAAACTCTAGTGACCTGTTTACACCCTGTAGTGATATAAGGAATTTTCCGTCTTTGTTTGGTTTCTAAAATATGTGGCTCTGTGGCAGAGGCAAAATACTACTTTGGGGGTGGGACTGCCTCTCAAAAGATCTTTTAATAGCTGTTATGCATTAAAACCATAATAAAAAATATTTCATGGGGGGATATATCAAGTAAATATATTTTAAGGTTTGGCCTCTGGTTTAGTTTTAATTTGAACGATATTTGGTTTTCATACTAATTATTGTCACAGGCTGTGAGAAAAATTTCGTCCCGCCTATATGGATGATCTTGAACGCATTGAAGCTGAATTACGTGAGTGTCAGGAGCAATATGTAAGCAAATTTCTTTCTCTGTCATTTTTCAAAACCCAAATGGAAGAAAGAGAAAGAAATGAAAAGGAAACTATGAATGAGAGACTGGTAAGTAGCGTTTGTTTACCTTCAGGAAAGACATGAGAACGAGTCTATCTAGAAAATTTTCATTTACTAATTATTAAAGTGAGAATCAAGCATATTGAACAGGTTTTTTTTTAGCCTCAGAATTTTAATCTTCAAGGGGGTCGTGGTCCCATAAACAATAGGTCAAAGTAAGAAAATTTAAGCTTAGGTGAAAAAAATCTTTTATTTACCGATTAATCGATTTAAATCAAATTTAAATACAGGTAAAGGATGCAGCAACAGATATGACAATCTATATCGATTGTTATGATCTCCGTTGCATGGCTTCTCAGCCAGGAAGTGACATGTGGGTGTGGGGGGGGGGGCATGGGCGTAATTAGCTATGAGGCAAGGGGAGCAACTGCCCCCTGCGGACCCAAGTTCCCCCCCCCCCCCCCCCCCCGATCTCAGTTTGACCCCTCAGCTGAAATTTAGTTTCTGCAAAAAAATGTCAAAACTAAGATAAGCCTGCATAATTCAAGTATCCAGAGAAACAGGTCACTTTCCTTTAGTATATCTTTGCCTTTGTGGTAATATATTGATCATTTTTCAGTTTTCACAGTCATTTTATTTTCATTTGCGAAAATTGGCTCCAACTTTGCCCCCCCCCCCCAGGATTTTGACAAAATTACGCCACGGGGGGGAGGGTGTAAACGCGTTAAATATATGCATGAAACTGTAAAAAAAAAAAAAAACTTGGAAAAATTTATAAGCATGTACTTAACTGATAATACAATTAATTTGACAAGCAAATAAAAAAGAAAAGTTAAGAGGTGGGTACAGTGATTGACTTTGTTGTTTAAAAGCTGTTGGGGGGGGGGGTCACAACAGAAACATGGTTTAGAAACGATTTTTTAGAGCTAATAAGATTTATTCGGATTGACCAAAAAGAAAAAATATACATATCTATAAACAAAATCGATGGAAATCTATCCCGACTTAAGCCATGATAACATAAAGACTGATCACGATTTACTTGAAAATAGCCATTATTAGTTTGTATAAGTCTTATAAGTTTATTGTATATTTTTTTTTTTTAAGTTTCCTTAAATAAGATGCTCATGTATTTATATTTTTTTACTATATTTCAGAATATCGCCAGGCGTCTAGCCGACAGATTTAACGAGCAAGAGTATTTGGAATTAGCTGATAAATTTGACAGTGAAGAAAAAGCTGAAAGAGATGAAAATTTGGAAAGTCTAAAATTCCCTAATGGTAAGAAACAAATAAAAATGGATTTTTCTTACATCAGCTGTTGGTCAAGGGGTCTGAAGTCAGTTCAAATCTATCCTGCAGCGTTATATAGGTCTTTTCTATTTCCTCAGCAAATATACAAGATCGGTTCCTTATCTCCATTTTTTTTTTTTTTTTTTTTTTTTTACTTCATCAAAGTGCTTATAATCCAATCTTTCATCCCTTAATTCTATGACTATCTGCCTTAGTTCTGCCCTAGGAATGACTCATGGATGGATGATAGATAGACTTGTCTATCTATAGATAGACTTATCAACGAATGAAATGACATCATTTTTGTACAATCAGAGGCAACGCTATAGAGTTGCCTATAGTAAAGGCCGTACGGCTCAAATGTTTCGTTATTATTTACTTATTAATTTTTTTTCCCAGAGGCACTTCATGTGAAAGGGGTCGTCGTAGAAACTTCAAAGGGGGCTCATTCGATTGGAAATCGAGAGTTCTAGTGCCCTTTTTAGTAGTCGAAAGTGATTGGAGGGCAACTAGCCCCCCCGTCCGTCATTCCCCCAAACACATCCAATCAAAATTTTGAGATAGCCATTTTGTTCAGCGTAGTGATTTCCAGATAGAAAATATGTTTTTGAAGAGGGCACTCCCCCACAACCTTCAGAGCAAGGGTTTTAAGTTATGCCCTGGGGGCATATTTATTTTTTGTTATGGGGGCATATTTTAGTTATGCAAGGTTTTTACAGAAGGCGTTGTCGTAGAAACTTCAAAAAGGCTCATTCGATTGGAAATTTGAAAGGCTAGTGCCCTTTTTAATAGTCGAAAGTTATTGGAGGGCAAGTAACCCCCCTCTCACGTCCACCTTTTCCCCAAACACATTCAATCAAAATTTTGAGATAGCCATTTTATTATTAACGTAGTTTTTTAAGTTCTGGAAATTAGGTCTTTGAGGATTACAACTCCCCCACATCCCTCAGGGCAAGGGTTGTAAGTTATGCCCTGGGGACACATAAGGCTTTGTATAGACAACGTTGTCGTAGAAACTTCAGAAAGGGCTCATTCGATTGGAGATTTAAATGGCTAGTTCCCTTTTTAATAGTCGAAAGTGATTCTAAGGCAACTGAAACCCCTTCCACGCCCACCATTTCCAAAACACATCCCATTAAAATTTGGATATAGCCATTTTGTTCAACGTAGTTGAAAGTTCTGGAAATTATATGTTTGAGCAGGACACACCCCCCACAGTCTTCAGGGGCAAGGGTTAGAATTTATGCCCTGGGGGCATATATGATTCTTATGGAAGGAATGCTCGTATAACTTCAGAGAGGGCTTATTTGATTGGAAATTGAAAGTTCTAGTTTACTTTTTAAGCGTCAAAAGATATTGGAGGGTAACCAGCTTCCTCCCCCCAAACCCTTTTTGTCCAAATGCATCCAATTAAAATTTCAAGATAGCTATTTTGTTAATAATAGTTCAAAGATCATATAACAAAATTTCCGGTGTCGAAACAACCCCCCAGGGTCTGTGAGCAGGCATTGTAAGTTATGCCCTGGAGGCAAATATGGGTCCATGGAAGGGATGCTCGTATTAACTTCAAAGAGGGTTCATTTAATTGGAAATTGAAAGTTCTAATTTACTTTTTAAGAGTCAAAAGAGATTGGAGGGCAACTAGTCCCCCAAGCCCTTTTTCCCCAAATGCATCCAATAAAAATTTTGAGATAGCCATTAAGTTAAAAATTGCTCAAAAGTCAGATAACAAAAACTCAGGTGTCGTCACAACCCCCTGGGCCCGGGGGCAGGCGTTGCAAGTTTTTCCCGGGGGCAGGCGTTGCAAGTTTTGCCCTGGGTCATATATTGTTCGTATGAAAGGGATGCTCGTATAAACTTCATAGAGGGCTCATTTGATTGGAGATTGAAAGTTCGAGCTCACTTTTTTAATAGTCAAAAGAGATGCGAGGGCAGCTAGCCTCCCTTCACACTCTATTTATTTTTTCCCAGAGGCACTTCATATAGAAGGGGTCGTCGTATATATAAACTTCAAAAGGGGCTCATTCGATTGAAAATCGAGAGTTCTAGTGCCCTTTTTAAGAGTCAAAAGTGATCAGAGGGAAACTGGCCCCCCGAAGCCCTTTTTCCCCAAATACATCTGATAAAAAATTTGAGGTAGCCATTTTGTTAAAAATAGTTCAAAGATCATAAAACAAAAACTCCTTTACGTATGGTCATTTGTTAAAAATAGTTCAAAGGTCAGATAAAAAAAACTCCTGTGTTGGCACCCCCCCCCCCCCCAGGGTCGGGGCAGGCGTTGTAAGTATTGCTCTGGGGGCATAAATGGTTCTTATGGAAGGTATGCTCGTATAAACTTCAGAGAGGGTTCATTTGAATGGAAATTAAAAGTTGTAGTTCATTTTCTCAGAGTGAAAAAAGATCGGAGGGCAACTATCTCCTCCCGCCCTCCACGCCTTTGGGTGTATCGGATGGATAAACCCATCCGATAAAAATTTTAGGTGACCATTTTGTTAAAAATAGTTCAACCATCAGATATTAAAACTCCAGGGTCGACACAACCCCCCAGGGCCCAGGGAAAGGCGTTGTAAGTTATACTCTGGGAATATATATGGTTCTTATTGAAGGGATACTCTAATAAACTTCAGAGAACCCTCATTTGATTGAAAATAGAAAGTTCTAGTTCACTTTTGAAGAGTCAAAAGATACCGAAGCTTTATCTAGTCCCCCCATGCCCTTTTTCCCCAAACCCATCCAATGAAAATTTTGAGATAGCAATTTCGTTAAAAATAGTTCGAACATCAGATAGTAAAAACTCCGAGGTAGACACAAACCCATTTTTTCACTTTGATATTGTCACGTTGATATCAGTTTTGATACTTTGATGAATATTTGATTTTTTTATTTTTAAGTTTGATTTTGAAATAAGGAATTTTTAAAAACTTGAAATTTTTTGCAATCAAAAGCGAACAAAAATTAATAAAAAAAACTTTCCGAAAAATAAGTTTTTCAAAGAAAAAGTAAAGGCCATTTTAAACTTAAGCTCAGCAGATACAAATACCCTTTATATGACCTCCTTCTCTCACTGTAAAAGTCTAAAACCTACTTTGTCATTGGCGCTTTGTTGAAAACCAATTTATGACAAATAATTTCTTTTGTACTTAATATTGAAAATAAACATTAAAATTATTATGACATTTTGAACTGATTAGCTTTCAGCAATTAATATAATTATACATCAAATATTCAGTTTAATTTATTAGCTCTTGTTAAAGACGAATATAGTTTCACTACAAACAAGTGTTTGGATACTGCCTCCTTTTCTAGCTGTAAATAAAATCCAAAAGCCTACTGCGTCATTGGCGCTTAACTGAAAACAGATTATATTACAAATAATTTCTTTTCCAGTTCTTACAGCATTGAAAATAAAAAACAATTACAGTGAAATAAATTCTTGAACTGATGGATCTTTCAACAATTAATATCATTATACATCAAATATTCAATTTGATGTTGTTCATACTTTCCAAGACTGTTCAAGACACATAATGTTTTCAGTAAAGTGCCAATGACGCAATAGGCTTTAGACTTTTACAGTGAGAGAAGGAGGTCATACCTAAACTCTTGTTTGTGGTGATTTTTGTTCGTTTCAAGCTTGATTTGCATATTCAATTTAAGTTTCACTCGTTTTAAGATTTATTTATTAATTTTACATAATGTCTATTGTATGTTTGTTTGCATTGATTGTTTATTTAATTTCTGTTCGTTTTAAGTTTCATTTGTACTTCAATAGGAAATATTTTTTTTGTCTTAAGCTTTATTTTCGTATTCAACCTAAGCATTACTCGCTTTAAGATCTATTTATTCATTTATATTATTACTTGTTGTATGTTTTTTGCTATGATTGTTTATTTAATTTCTGTTCGTTTTGGGTTTCATTTATTCTTTAATAATAGTTTCTGGTCGTTTTGAGTTTGAATTTTAAAAGGTATTTGTATCTGCTGAGCTTAAGCTTAATTTGGCTTTACTTTTCGGAAAGTTTTTTTTTAATTAATCTTAAAAAGGGCTTATCCCAGATTTGCCTCTGAATTACTCGGACTATCTGTCTTGGCTTTTTCTACAATTAGCCATGTCTTGATGCCTACTGCAAAATACTTGATTTTAATTCAAGTATTTTGCAGTAGGCATCAAGACATAGCTAATTGTTGAAAAAGCTATGACAGATAGTCCGAGTAATTCAGAGGCAAATCTGGGATAAGCCCTTTTTAGGATTGCATAAGAATGATGTCATTTCATTTGTTAGACTATTGTTAGATTATCAGATTACCATTATGTTAGATTATCATTTGTTATATGATCAGATTACCATTATGTTAAATTACCATTTGTTAGATGATCAGATTATCACTATGTTAGATTATCATTTGTTAAATGATCAGCTTATCATTATGTTAGATTATCATTTGTTAGATGATCAGATTATCATTATGTTAGATTATCACTTCTTAGATGATCAGATTATCATTATGTTAGATTATAATTTGTTAGATTATCATTTGTTAGATGATCAGATTATCATTATGTTAGATTATCACTTGTTAGATGATCAGATTATCATTATGTTAGATTATAATTTGCTAGATGATCCGATTATCATTATATTAGATTATCATTTGTTAGATTATACTTCTTTCTGCTCAGATTATAGTTTGTTGCTTTGTCAAAATGTTACCATCTGATAGCTCGCTGATTTTAGCCAAAAATCCAATATTTCAGCGAAACAGAACACTGGTGAGAAAACTTTGATGATAATCTCATCTATGTCCTTAGAATACTGATCAAAGTAGGATGAAGAAAGATGTTCGAGAAAGAAAACGACGGCTTAAGAAGTGACATCAGAATCCTCACATTTTCACTAAAATCGTTTTCTGTCAAAAGATCTCAGATCTTAGCACATTGATTTGCCTAAAACGTGTTTATGCTATTTTTTTCTATTAACTTTAGTTGACACTTTTGATAGATATCTTAATGACAAGAATTAAGGTCCTTTCACACAACACACACAGAGATAAATATAAACCTACGGAAGAAATCACTAGGGAACTAGCTCTTGCTTTCTAACAAATCTGATAGAGACTTGGCAACCTCTTCACGTCGATGATCTTATGGTAATAAATTAAAAACCCCTTCCGCCCTCCCTTAAAATATGCTTAATTATGTGTGGACCCCCCCCTCCCTCTGCCTCTCAAGTGTAAAAGTAGGAAATTCACTGTGGGCTTTTGACCAAGTTTGGTTAGGATGTAACCACTGTTTCTTGTAAACGAATTGGTGACAAGATTTTTGGGGTTTCCTTTCCTCACCCCCAGGCTTCCTCGCCGCACAGGTAGAGTCTGGCCTGGCGCCATGAAAAGACGAACATTTACTCTTATTTTCCACTAAATTTTTTGCTAATATTCGAAACCATCTTCTGAATATTTTGTGACGACAAGAATTTTGGCTTCCCTCCTCCTCTCACCTCCATGTTCATTTAATGTTTCCCCTTCCTATAACTTTGTGTGTAAGGGTTGATCTAGGAGAACAACCTTGGTAGGGGGATCATTTGACTGGAAAATGAAAGTTCTAGTTTCCTTTTCAAGGGTCATTGACGTATCCAGGATTTTTTTTCGGGGGGGGGGGGGAGAGTTAAAAAAGAATTTTTTCAGGAGGGAGGCAGTTACTAAAATAAACTTTAAAAAACGTGTAAAAAATTGTTTTATATTCATTTTCGTGGGGGCCAGAAATTGACCAAAGAACTTTTTATTCTTGATCAGTTCACAAATTACAGCTATTAGTCCTTTGACTAAGAATGTACCAAAAATTTCTTGGGCCACGGGTTCTCTAGAACGAGACTCGCAAGTTGGCCAAAGAACTTATATATGATCACGCCGGAACTTATATCCAAGAGTTCTTGGTCTAAAGGAAGCTAGATACAAAGGAAAAATACTGGTTCCTCATAAAACTGCACCCTACCAAGAGCCCTAAAAGGATCAATAGACTTTTCTATGACCATATTGGAACTTGCATTTGGCCAAGAGGACCATAATGTAAAAAAAATTGGTTGGGTCTCCTCTCGAACTACTAGAATTAGTTTTTTACATGATAATGGTAATAAGCTTACCTAAGCTATGGATGTCAGGTATTGTGTTATCTTGGAACGATAATTTCGACAGGACCTGTGCCTGTCATCATCAGGTTCAAATTCAAGACTCTTGCCAGAATATAAAATCACTAAATAAATAAAACTAAAATCACTGAACAACACTAATAATAAGTCGAACCTGGAATCATTGTTGTAATATGACCCGGATTTTGGTAGAGGCATTGATGGCCGCTATCCTAGTAGATCTCAAAAAGGCTGGGTCTATCGAAGTAGGGTGGAGTTTTTTTGCGAGTTCTTAGCCTATGGGTAATGGTTTCCCAAATTTCACTGATGCGGAACTCTCCATTGTCTTTATTAATGGCTGGTTTGTTTTTAGCAATTTCCAGAGCTTCTCTAATTTTCTGCTTTAAGAGTTGGGGAACAATAGCAATAAGTTGAGCCTGGTCAAAATCAACGGAGTGAGAAGGGTTTTCAAAAATATGATGGGCCAGTGCAGAAAAAGTCTCTTCCTCATTAAGCTTTGTCTTTTTAAGGCAGGCATCAATGGAATCAGCATGTTCTTTTAATCGGTGATGTAGAGATCTCATGGTACGACCTATATAGGTATCACCACAACTGCAAGGAATCTCATATACTCCTGGTGGATCTGAAGTGATCTTATCTTTGCCTTTGTTTAAGAAGGAGGAGACGGTCATTCCAGAAGGAAAAAACACCACTATGTTGAACAAAATACTTATCTCAAATTTTTGATCCGATGACTTTGGGAAAAAATTGAGCGTAGGAGGGGGCCTAGTTGCCCTCCAATTTTTGGTCACTTAAAAATGGCACTATAACTTTTGATTTCCGTTCGACCGAGCCCTCTCGCGAATTTCTAGGACCACTGGGTCGATACAATCACCCCTGGGAAAAAAACGAACAAACAAATAAACAGGAATCCGTGATCTTTCTTCTGGCAAAAAAAAAGCAAAATTCCACATTTGTGCAGATAGGAGCCTGAAACCTCTACAATAAGGTTCTCTGATACGCTGAATCTGATGGTGTGATTTTCATTAAGATTCTTTGACTTTAGGGGGGGTTTCCCCCTTTTTCGAAAATAAGGCAAATTTTCACAGACTCTTAACTTTTGATGGGTAAGACTAAGCTTGATGAAACTTATATATTTAAAATCACCATAAAAATCCGAGTCGTTTGATGTATCTATGGGTATCCAAATTCCGTTTTTTAGGTTTTGGTTACGATTTAGCCTTGTCGTTTCTTACTTACAGTTCGTTAATCACGAACTGTTTGAAAGGTAAAACTTCAATTGCTGTTTTCAATTTTGATATTTTCATTTAAATACCTTGTAAAATGTACGAGGATCGATATCAAGTACTACCTAGCACTAGTTAGCAGGATGGTTGCGTGTTACTGGTAACTGGTTTGATTGATATTTGTTACAATTCTTGGAAATACATGTTTCATTTTTAACTAGGGCGAAACTCCAAAGCACCACGTGCTATTGGCAATATGACAGGAGAAGGAATAAATGACTCGGATTCTCTTGATGTTGATTCAGATTTATCGATTGATGAAAACGAACTTTCTTCGGATGAAACAAGCGACATGGCTTCCGAACTAGAGCGACAAATTAAGAAAGGCCCGCCTAGTACACGACCAAAATCTGGAAAATTCCCAGAAGATGACTTTTAATTTAAATTAATTTGTCCTAATAGCCGCAAATAGTTTTATCTTTGGCAAGCAATGAAGAGCAACAATGAAGAGCAACCTCTTCTTATCTTCATTTTGAAGAATCTTTTCATATTTTAGCAGGTTTTAACAAGTACTTGGCAGTATTTAACACGTTTTGAATCCTAGAGAGATAGTCTCTTCGTGACTATGTCTTTGGGGAAAAGGACTCTGGATACAATACCAGTGTAATTGATGCTCTTCAGCTTATTTGATTGCTAACCTTACTTGATTTGCTGCTTTAAATAATGAGTAGTGTACATATGTTTTTTGTTTGTTTGTTTATATAAAAATTTAATTAAAAAAAACACAGTGTTTCAACAAATCTATAATTTATAAAGTTGAAAAATGAGCTTATTCTGGATGTCTAGATTGAAACGATATGAAATTATTATGCATGGAGAAATGGAACCTAAAAGGAAAAAAATCACAATAACAATGAAGTCAAATTTTAAACAAACATAAATTACCAAGAATAAGCGCGGTTTTGCCAATCTTTTTAATCTCTAAAGGGCTCGGCACACGCAGCTGATTTCGGGAACCGATTTCTGCATAAGTAGACAAACGATAGCCGTAAGAAAAATTTGTTGGAAGAAAAATTTATTGCGCGAGATTTTCAAAACAAACATCATGGACACAAATAGTCAACTGGAGTTTATTAATAGTTGCATGATTGATCTCAGCTTAGTTCTCAGCTCAGTAGCGAGGTCTTTCACCACAGACATCTCTGGCTGACTATTTATTTGTATCCCTTTTTGTCATGATCATGATGAAAATCGGCGCCGAAAACTAGAAAATTTTTCAAGCTCAAAACGACGCCGATTTTTTTTTTTTTAAATCGGCGCTGATTTGGAAATCAGTTCCCGAAATCAGCTATGTGTGCCCAGCCCTTAAATGCCTGGAGTGTCATTAACGATTTACAAAGATTAAATAAATAGCTCAATTTGTAGGTTCTGGTCAGACATTTATTTTTCTCCACATTTCAAAGGAAGAAAAACATTATAAAATTCATTTATATATTAGGCTAGTATAAACAGATAGACAGTTATAAATATACTGATAAAAAATAATGTTTCTTGGAAGCTTGGGCAGTATTCTGATTTTCTTTTTTTTACAACAAGCAATGGCAAAAAAAAAATAAACTCAAAGAAAAATGATACTCTAGCCTTTTAAGGGTCATGTCATGGCGATGCCATTATAAATTTATGTTGTGGAAATTCCTATTAGTTTTAAGTTTAAATTGATTGCTCTCATGGTTTATGCTCATTTGGGCTCATTTATACTCTATTTCTACATTCCTAATGATTTTTGTTCGTTTTAAATTTGACATTATGTAAAAGCTAACTTTGCTTTAAGTTTGCTATTTATATTTCGTGGATAAATTGGTTTTTATAATCAGTTTTTCTTTTTTTAATTCAATTTTGCAGTGTTTAAATAAGTAAAATGTTTCCTTATGGAGAGTGGGAGTACTAAACTGATGCCCCATGTTTTCGTTTTAGGCTTTTGGCTCATAATTTTTATAATAGTACTTTATTAATAGAGAAAAATATTAGCAGTACTCGTAGTAGAAGGGGTTACACAAGGAGTACCGTCCCCGTCGTAAGAATAGTCCAAGACGACTAAGTGAAGAATAATGGTCCTTTTGATTCAAAATTTCATTCTCAGAAAACCTTAAGAACCTCAAACAGAAGGGGTTAACAACAAGGAGAGTAACCGTCCCCCGTCCCCCAAGAATAGTCCAAGACAGAACTAGTGGACCTGAGAGTGAAATGATTTTGATTCAAAAATTCATTCTCAGAAACCTGTGGTTAAAGATTTTGACCCTTTCTATTTTCAGCATTATAAAAGATCTTCGAAAATGAAAACGGGAAACATGATCTTTGCATGCTAAACTAAGATACAAAGCAATTAAAAGTTATTTTCTCTTAAAGAACACAAGAAAAAAACATAAAAGTTGTAGGACAATTTAGCTCACAAGTTCATCTTATACAAGTTAATGGAATGCAGTAAACTTGCATATGAAAACCGCGTTTAAGATTTAGCTTTGATTACACAATACTAAATTAATATAAAAAGCATAAATGGCCCAACAAATTTCTAAAACATGAAAGGGTACTATTATAAAAGGGGTACGCACATCTCTACACTGACTTAAGAGCAGCAGGTCAAAATGCTGGCATTATAATTTTGATTTTTGTCGTTTCCACTGGATCTTTAAGATCATCATTAGTAGTAATCAACATTATACTTCTAACACGCCCCCGTACCAAACAGGTTCTGGTAGGTATAATCTGGTTTGGTAGGTACAATCTGGTTAGGTGGGTATAATCTCGTTTGGTTCAAGTTTTTCTGACACAATTTATCGGATTTCTAAGTCAGGGTATACATGTCTTTTTTAGGTTAAATCCGTGTCAGAAAAACCGTGTGTCTTTTTTTAGCTGCCAATATATTCAATTATTTTTTGTATATATTCAGGTTTCAAATTAGGATTTTCAACAGTTTGAATAGTTCAATCAACTTATCAGTATCGGTATTTTTGCGATCATTTACATAGATATGGAATATTCTAAGCAGCTTCTGGTGAGTAAAATTTTCTCATTATTATAATAAAAAGAAATTGTCTCGCCATTAAGTTAAGGAAGAAATTCCTTCCTTACACTTTTGTTTTTTTTTTCACCATGTTGCTACCTCTTTTAAAAAGCTTCCTTCTTTTAAATATTAAACGGTCCATGTATTTCAATTTTAGTAAATATTCAAAAAAAGAGGCATGTTCACTATGATTTTGGCTCGTTGTATATGAAAAATTAAAATAGAATTTGCATATTAGTTTCGGCAGATATGAAAGGTCGCCCCTCTCCTCAATATCTTGCTCTTTACGCTAAAGGAACTCTTGAATCACAAAGGCCAGTATTAAGTTAAGGAAGAAATTCCTTCCTTACACTTTTGTTTTTTTTTCACCATGTTGTTACCTCTTTTAAAAAGCTTCCTTCTTTTAAATATTAAACGGTCCATGTATTTCAATTTTAGTAAATATTAAAAAAAAGGGGCATGTTCACTATGATTTTGGCTCGTTGTATATGAAAAATTAAAATAGAATTTGCATATTAGTTTTTCGGCAGACATGAAAGGTCGCCCCCTCTCCTCAATATCTTGCTCTTTACGCTAAGGAACTCTTGAATCACAAAGGCCGGTTAATTAGAATAGATACCTCTTTTGAAAGTGCTAAAAAAGAAAAAAAATAAATAAGCGTATAGGGTGAGATATAGGCTAGAGGTGAATTCCTTATATACTTAATAATTTTTTAGTTTAGGCTATGTCCAGGAATCCTTTTCTTCCTTTTTTTTTCTGTGATTTTAAGTATTTCGTAATTTAGGTATATAACTTTTAAAAAAAAAAAAAAAAAAAAAACTTTGCATATAATTGTCAACTTTTTTTTTGATACTATGGAATTGAGGGTCCAATGCCCTCCGTTAATATTCTGAATAAGTAAGAATTGAGCTAGCTAATTAAATTTTGTCATTTTTTTTATTTCAAATTTTGGAGTTTAGTACCATGATATTCGTATGTACGCGAAGGAACATTTGAGCAGAAAAAATATTGATTTGTAAAAAAGTAGCAGGCATTCTAAAGCACTAATAGATTGAGCGCTACAAGTTCAGAATCGACTTTATAGGTTAAATTATATCACGGGAAGAGGGTTTTAAAATCCCCCTTCCCTCCAAACTCAAAATTTTCCAAAATTCTACTTCAGAAGCTTTTTTTAAATATTTGTAAAGCTTTAAGACATAGAGCACTACAAACATCAGAATTGACTTTATAAGTCAAATTATATTATGGGGACATGTTTTTTTAAGAAATCACCCTTCCCTTCTTCCCTTCCCTCCAAACTCAAAATTTTCAAAAATTTTTATTTTAAAAGCTTTTTAATATTTCTAAAGTGCTACAAACATCAGAATAAACTTTAGAGGGCAATTTATCTGTAAAAGAGGGCTTATTACTAAATTTTTTCTTCTTTTTAAGGATGTTGAGGTGGATTCTTGCATTCACCCTCCCTCCGAAAAGAGACCAAGATGGGGTGATAACACATCAATGCAAACTGCAAGTTCTCTGGACCAACCAGGCCCCTGTCATGACAGTGTCAACTCTGCACAGAATTCGATGAGAGAAAGCGTTATTCGCTATGCACCACGGTCACTTTGTAACGAGCTAACTGCAACTTCTATGGTAAGCATCATTTTATCAGATAGCTTTCAACTTTATAGCGCGCTCGCAAATTCCCTTTTTAAACAAGTTGCTGATAATTTAACTTTTACATTCGACTCAGAGATGACGTTCATGTACTAAAGTTAAGAAAAAAAACCGGGTCAGCACGCGCCTCTTAGCCTAATCAAATGCAGATTCCTTCAAATTGTAACAAAACTTAGCATATGAAAAACCTGTCTTTGCTCCGTGTATTCTTCAATGAAATAGAGAACTTCTCGTAAAATTTTTTGTCCATATTTCATTTGAAGTCTTAATTTAAGCAAAATTAAAACGATCATCGTTTGTTCGGCTAACAATTTATAATCAGCTACTTGTATGCGCGTGTGTGTTTTTACTAAAGGGGGTAATTATTGAAGAAAAAAAGGGTGTGTAGGGGTGGGGTAAAAAAAGGGGGGGGGGTAGATTTGTAGGAAAAGGAATCTGCTTCTAGTCTGATCGCTATTTCTTACGGATGGCTAGATTTGTAGGAAAAAGAATCAAGTTCTTTTTTTAAATGGGATAGTAAGACGAATATTTGGTTGACTTTTTTTTTTATTTTATTTTATTGCTATTAGTCAAACGTTGCGATGTTTTTGTATGTGCGTGTGTGCGTGTGTGTGAGCGTGTGTGTGTGTGTGTGTGTGTGTGTGTGTGTGTGTGTGTGTGTGTGTGTGTGTGTGTGTGTGTGTGTGTGTGTCTGCCGTCTCTGTGCGTGTGTCTTCTCTCTGTGTGCGTATGTGCGTGTGTAAGAGCGTGTGCGTGTGTGCATGTGTGTGAGCGTGAGCGTGTGTGTGTGTGTATGTGTGCGCATGTGTGTGTGTGTGTGTGTCAGTGTGTATGTGTGTGTCAGTGTGTATGTGTGTGTGTGTGTGTGCCTGTGCGTGTGTTTGTGTGTGTGTGTGTCAGTGTGTGTGTGTCAGTGTGTTATTAACAAAATTTGTAATTTATTATACATTGTTTGATAAAAAAAATAAAAAATAAAAGTGTGTTATAATTGTGATAAAACTTTCGCCAAAGAAAAAAAACTTAATCCATTCATTTTCTAGTTTCAGGGGGAAGCTGTGAAATCTTCTGCCTTCCCTGGTCCAGGATTTCAAAGTATCATGGGTAATTGTCCCCTCTCTCACCGGATTTTAGTGAAGGTACGTTATTTGATACCCCCCTGGATTTTCAATTTACAGCTGAAGAAATGGACAGTCTTATGCGAATTGTTGGGCCTAATTTTTCCGGGGATATTTTTAACGACAACTTTACTATTAGCGAATTGAGTCCTGTACAAACAGGTGCAGGACATGAAAATAGTGTCACGTTCCCGGAACTACGTGAATTTTATTTGTTAGAATCTGCTCTAAGTCACCTGCAAACATATAGGGTAGATTTTAACCCTCCCGAGGAAAACGCGGGCATTATTTTAACTGACCCTGTGAAAAATCTCCATAGCTATATCGACAGAATTCGAGCAAAAATTGAGATTCAGATTCAGAAATGGGGGGTCAAGGGGGGGGGGGGTTAAAGCATCGGTGAATCAAAAAGTCTATTTACAAAAGGGAACATCCGGGGATATTTTTTATTTTCATTTTTCAACTGGGAATCAGACTTTTTACCCAGGTCTAAACGAATTTGAAGACAACTTTTTCAACTGGGTGAATAAATTGATATCGACTTTGGACACGTTTAGCGAGAGGGGAAGTGGGTCCACAATTTTATACATTGAACGCATGGATCTGAATCTCAGTAGATTAAAAAAAAAACTTTATTTTAAGGGGAGGGCGAGGTAAAGGAATAAAATGCCACCCAGATTTGTCGGCTACCAAAGGGGTTCAGAGTTTCAAATTTGACACGGGGCTGCAATGTTTTAAGTATGCATTTTTTAGCAGCAGCCCATATAAAACATTAAAAAAAAGATTCAACAGTAAAAAATCTCGACGGACTTGCTCGCAACGGTGGAAAAAATTTCCCTAAAGTAAATTTTGATTGTTTAGAGGGAAAGTATCCGGTGTCCTTGAAAGAAATAAGCATATTCGAGAAAGCAAATGAAAATCTTGGGGTGGGGGGTGGTTGTTCTCCAGTATGACACTGAATTTGTAGATGGGGGAAAAAACAAATAAAAAAGGGGTTTTGTATTCGGTGAGGACACCGACGATGGAAAATGTTAAAAAATTGGGTATGAGTTATTTACGAGCCTCCCAAAGATGTAAACTCTTATGGTCATTTTTTTCCCGTTACGGCAATAAGTCGACTCTTATCTCAAGGTGTGAAGAAAGGAGAAACGTTTCTATTGCCCCATGTGCCTTTCCCCATTTAGATCTGAGCGAAAATTCTCAGATCACATGAACCATTGCAAAATTCACGGGAATCAAAGAATTGAAATGCCGGCAGAAGGCAAAGATATTTTACAATTTAAAAATTTCCAAAATTCCCTGCTACAAGTTGATAAAATATCTTTGGACTGTGAATCAAGACTGGTTGAGGTATCAGACCCATCAAGGCCAAATATAGTCAAGGAACAAAAACTAGTTGCGTGTTCCTACGCACACGCCCGTCGTGATGCCAACAATAAAATACAATTGGAAGAGTTTTTTTTACTATGGATGAGGAGGGCAGCATGGAAAAGCTATTAATATCTTTAATAAAAACAGCGAACGGGGCAATTTCACGATTACGTCATACCAATTACCCGATGAAATTGTCAGATAAAGAGCAACTGGCGTTGGAAAAGGGGACAATTTGCTGGGTATGTAGGGGTGTGTTCTTGCCCCAAAAGACGCGGTGCAGGACCACAATCACCTTATTGATCCCAATTCAACGAGAAAAAGTAACTTTCGAGGGTGGGCGCACAATTCATGTAATTTAAAAATTAAACAGCAACTTTTTCTTCCTGTTTTTATACATAACTCTAACTATGATCTGAAGTATGTGCTACCAGCATTGGCACATCTTCAAAGAAATGGAACAATGGATGATGATGCATGGGTGATAGACAGCTTTACCTACAAAATCATACCTAAATCAGCGGAAAAATTGCTTGTTTTGGAATTTATGTGGAAATTTGTTGAAGCCGACGTTGAGTACACGAATAAAATTCGCTTTTTAGATTCCTACAGTTTTTTCCCCAAATCATTGAGCGAATTAATTCAAGTGCAGAAAAACAATGACGGTTGCAACGCTTTCTCCCTTCTCA
Organism: Artemia sinica; assembly: GCA_027921565.1. Lineage (NCBI taxonomy): Eukaryota > Metazoa > Arthropoda > Branchiopoda > Anostraca > Artemiidae > Artemia > Artemia sinica. The sequence goes on along the minus strand of CM051259.1, from coordinate 13,991,785 downwards.
AGCAACAATTTCCAAATGATTTATATGATTTGTTAACGGTCAAGGGCATATATCCTTATGACCATTATTGTTCCATGTCGAGATTCGCCGAGGCAACTATTCCTTGTATTGAATCGTTTTACGACAGTCTTCACGATCGTAGTTGCACCCCGGAGGAATACAGTTTTGCTAAAAAAGTTTGGGCAGAGGGAGGGTGTAAAAATGGCATTGACTACTGCAAGCTGTATTTGTCGAGTGACGTGTTAACTCTGTTAGACATTATGTGTAAAAATACGGACAAAATCTATGAGGATTTTAATCTTGATTTGGGGGGGGAAAAAATAGGGCTATTATTAAAACAAAAATATATTGCTGATCCAACAGACCTTCTGCCAAAAAAAAACCCATAGTTGTACATCATGTAGCTTTAAAATGGATGTGGCAAAAAACGGTTTCAACGTCACAAAGGTTCACAGAGCACTCCAGTTTAGCCAAAAAACCTATCTAAAAACATTTGTTGACACTTTTGTTGACAACAAACGTTCTGCAGCGCAGACGAAGGCTGAAAAAGAAATTTATAAACTCATTTTGAATTTGGCCTTCGGCAAAATGTGTGAGAGTGTTCGTAATAGGAATCGTTGTGACGTCGTGACCGACCCCAAACAATGTGCTCGAATTATTGCCGATCCAAATTACACTTCCTTCACAATCATTGGCCCGGACACATGGTACTTTTGAATAGGAAAAAAAAAAACGCATTGTCTTGAATAAAAATATTGCTGCAGGCAGTGCGATCTTGGAGATCTCTAAAAAGCTCATGTTGGAATTCTACTATAATGTGGCTAGGGTACAGTGGCCAGAAAAGGGGCAAGTAGAGGTCTGCTACGGGGGCACGGATTCTCTACTGTTAAAAGTAAAAACCCCAAATCTAATTGATGATTTGGCGCACGGGGAAATTATCAGCTCACGGATGGACTACACCAATTGGGGTGGTCTTTACCCAGAGCTAGTGAAACGTCGGGCACCAAATCAGCTTTCATTTTTAAATCAGAAACGGGAAGCGACTTGATTTCCCGTGGTATGTTTGTAAGTCCGAAGGTGTACTTTATACAGACACACGACGAGGAAATCAAGAAACGTTTGCAAAGGAGTGCCCACGCGCTATGTGGATAAGAATTTCGACATGGACATTTATAGGAATTGTATTGTTGAAAATGCAATTCCACGAGCCAAATTGCTGGCAATTCGTTCTCTCAAATACAGGAACTTTACTGTAAAAATGTAGAAAAAATTGCCATGAGTACCATCTCCGACAAGGTCTATGTTTGTCAAGACGGTGTGACCACCCTCCCCTTGGACACTATTTAACTTCAGACCGGGCCGAATGTGTTACCCATAGGGAAAGTCTCGGTTTAAATAAAGTCCTGTAAATTATTTCCTAAAACCTTTGGGGAGGGGGCCTCGCGGCCTTTGGGGGGGGGGGGGGGGGGGGGGGCTCACGGCCCGGAGGGGGGGGGGGGGCGGCCACCGCCAGCGGGGGGCGCACCGCCACTATCAAAGTTATCTTTTTTTTTTTTTTGGACTTAGAGCAGATTTTTTTTTGTAAGTGTTTCATTCAAAAAAAGTGATATTTTTTAAAGTGCTCTCTAATTTAATGCTGTATTTTTTTTTTTGTCTCTATAAATAAACAAAAAAAAGTATTCAAGTGTTTTTTTTTCTCAGTGTGCCCATGTAAATGTTAATTTTTTTATTATAAATAAATTAAAAAAAAAGTGTATTTTTTCATGTTTAATGTGCTTTTTTCAATGTATTGTTACCTTTTTCTATGTATATAATAAAAGAAAAATATGATTCTTTATTCGTCTTGAAGAACAGAGTAGTAGTAGTAGTAGTAGTAGGGAAAATTATTTAGTCATTAGACAGCCATAGTCTACAGTTAGTTGTCCAGGTGAACTGTTGAAGGGAACATGTATCAATTTAAAACACCATTCAGATCGTTTCTGTGTGGGCCCTCAATGTCGGGCAAAACAACACTCTTAACTAAGATAATTAAAAACTGCGATAAAAAGTTTGTGGAAAAGCCAAAAAAAATCTACTATTGCTATAGTATTTGGCAGGAGTCATACGATAAAATAAAAGCAATTGCTGCCATGGGATCGGTGCAGATACAATTCATACAGGGACTTGATGTTTTCAACATTATTGAACCAAACTCTTGGCTGATCATTGACGATCTGGCTGAATCCATTGAACAATGGTCCCAGGAAATGCTGCAATTGTTCACTGTTCGCTCTCATCATGAACAGATTTCCGTTACTCTGGTTCTACACAATCTCTTTCATCAGAGCAAATGTATGCGAAGACTTGCTTTGAATTGCACCTACTATATCATCTACAGAGTTGTTCGTGATTCTAGCTCGCTAATAACCCTCAATAAACAAATCTATCCAGGTGCCCTAAATTTCTGCTCTCAGCATACAATCAGGCAACTAATAAACCCCACGGTTATATACTATTGGATCTTAATCAAAATACACCCGAGGATCTGCGTGTAGTCACAGATATTTTCGACAATGAAATTACAGTATATCTTCCTGTGAATACTAAAAAGACCTATTAGTCGCTATCATGACACTGAAGAAACTACATGAAAATAGACATTTGTTTTCAGTTCTAAGCACTTCAAAACCTCCGCTTAGGAAAGCAATACTCAAACACGGTATTGACAATGATTTCATTAATCTAATATCTGAACTTTGTTTAAATTTGACCGAGGGTAATGTACAACTGCCAGAAGTAGTTAAGCAACAGGCAAAGCAACATCGTTCCATTGTACGTACATTGGCCTCTAAAAAGAAAGGAAAGAATTTTAAAAGGAAACGACTTCTTCAGGCGGGCGGTAGCTTTTTCACACTTTTACTGCCAATAATTGCAGGACTTGTAAACAGTTTTCTCTAGAGAATGGCAAAACCCTATAAATTGACTCCAATAGAACTAGCTCTCTCACCCGTCGAACACTTTGAGAACAATCTGAGTAAATTCCTTGACAATGAAAATATTGAGGATGATAAAAAACTGCTTTTACTTCAAGATGCACTTCGCCGAGTGGACAAAAACAGGTCCTATCGGTCGAAGCCTACTGCTGCTGCTGCTGCTGCTGATCACAAAAAAGAATCATCTTCTCAAGAGTCTGCTGCTGCTGCTGCTGGAACACTATTAAAGAAGGAGGAATTGGATTCAATTGTATTGAAAATGGAAATCTAATGCCCCACTCATATCGTGAACAAAGTAAACGACTCCTAACATATCTCTTGGAAAGTGGTCAAATTCAAGTTGAGAGCAATGGGGAAGGGATTATAATTCAGGCAAGAGCTATAATCTACTTGATTTAATCTATGACATGGTTACAAATCGTAAAGGACTATTATCATTTGACGCTCATCTATACAACTTTCTAAATACATTAAACTTCCCCAAAAGTCTTATTGGCAATAGACAAATTCTAAAAAAATTAAATGAACATGCATCATCATCATCATCAATCATTGACACCATTAAAATATGAAGAAGAAGAAGAAGAAGATTTTAAATCAATTTTGGAAGATACTAGCACACCACTGATAGCTAGACAAAAGCGAAGACGTATCAAGTCAACGTCACCATTACCTCCACCAACAGCCAGTATACAAAAGGGTAGCGGACGTTACACAAACGTGTTTACATTCAAAATGGCTGAAGTTCTGAAAGGTGTTTATGAAAATATTGGTGAGGCGGGGAGTTTAAGTTCCCCTACCACTCTTTCCAAAGTCACTGGTGTTCACACTAAAAGTGTACAAGACTATCTACAGAATTAATCAAGTTACACTCTGCATAGAAATCATAGACTTCGTGCCAATCAATATCGAAAAAACTAAAGCCTTTTACCCATTGCATATAATGCAAGCAGATCTCCTGACTCTAGATGAGCTTCGAAGACGTCACAATACACCGTACAAGTACATTCTACTTGCAATCAGTGTTTTTAGTCGCTATGCATATGCAATTCCATTGCGATCAAAGAGAGGTGTTGAAGTTGCTCAGGCCTTTGAAAGTATTTTCGAACAGGATTCATATAAAAAAATTCAAACGGATCGCGGTAGTGAATTTGTTAATCCCCATGTTGCAAAAGTACTAGTAAAATATAGTACACTGCTCTATCATCCTCATAGTCCTATAAAGGCTGCATTGGCCGAACGATTGATAAGAACTATTCGACTTTTAATTTCAAGATATTGTACATTGAAAAATACACCGGCTTTTATTCATGATCTTGATAAAATCATGTTGATTTATAATCAACGACCTCATCGATCATTGTCCAACTCTACGCCAACGGAAGTTCATCATTCTGATCATGATACAATTGACACCTTTCTTAAACAGTATTCCAATGAATCTTCGGCTGTCAAGAAGAAGAAAAATAAATTCAATGTTAGTGATACTGTTCGAATTAATAGAACAACTAATGTTTTTGAAAAGGGGAATTACTTGTGGTCCACCGAACTTTTTAAAGTGGCAAAAATCCTAGACACTAAACCCATAACTTACCGCTTGCGTGATACTAAAGATGAAGAGATTCTCGGCGGCTTTTATGACTATGAACTGCAAAAAGTTAAAAATGCTAGTGAAATCTACCAAATTGAAAAGATATTAAAGACACGTACTCGCAGGGGTAAGAAACAGTTACTTGTTCGGTGGCTAGGATACAACTCTGATTTTGATTCTTGGATCGGTGTTGAAGATATTGACAATGCCCAATAATTTCTATGTAACTTTCATGTCCAAACGTTTCCGATCCTCTCTACAATGACTTGAATAGAACAAGTGATTTTTGGACAAAACTCTCCCCCGCCATCAAATTTGACGGTGCGTATGAAGTGGCTCTTGTCGACTGTATTCTCAAAAATACCTATGACATCCTGAGAAAGGATCGTAAATATGATATAAAAATTAGACCCTATAATTGGCCACCACCACCACCACCACCACCACCTTCAGGTGATCAAGAACAAATTCAAAAAATCAATTGGATGGATTATCCATATGTTGAATTACCATACGAGGAACTCACCTGTATGAATGATTTATGTCGTTCTATTAATAAAAGAATTTCCGCTCGTAAAAAAGGAGCTTTTCATTTCAACTATTCAAAGGAGGAGGGCAAGATCTACATTAGTTCACCTATTGCCAGCGAAACGGTTATTCTCAATGATAATCTGAGAGATGTTCTTGGCTTTAAGCTCAATATAATCAATGGTAAAAGTGCCGGAAACACTAATTTCATTTTTGCTGACTACCCACCTGCCTTCTCCACAGACACTTGTATATTTCTCTACGCTTCATTTGTGGAAACATCGAGAGTCGGTAATTCAAATGTTCCCCTCCTACGAGTTCTTGAACGAAAAACCAATCAAGAGCATATTCATCACTACAATATAAAGCATCTTCAGTATATTCCCGTAAACACTTCCTATTTGGAACTCTGTCAGTAACACTAAGAACTGAATTAGGTGATCCTCTAGCAATTTCAAAAGGCTTAGCAGTGATTACATGTCATTTTCGACCCATTGTCGGCGACAACACAATCACCTAAAATGAACAATAGGAGAATTCCATTTGTCTGTCCCGATATCGATTGCTATGTTGGTGCTTTGAGTCCACGTCAAATAGGCAATGGATTGGACTACTACAAGGGTCGTACTATAATGTCTGGCTATGGTCTTGGTAGCTGGTTTGCTAGGCTATTTCGTTCTGCACTACCCCCTTGCCAGAAAATATCTTGTACCTGCTGCATCAAATTTTGCTGCCTCCACACTACAGGACTGGGGGTCGGGCAAGAATTTCAAGGAGAGTGTTAAGGAAAATATTAGATCTTCAGCAAGAGCCATTGGTGAGCAATTAAAATCTCGACAAAATGGGGAGGGATTGAAAAGGATGCGTTCGCGTCATTCACTCATCAGTCTCCACCCAGGCAGGAAGCAAAGGACATCAACAAGGACTTTGAGAAATAAAACAACGAAGGTCAATAAGAAGAAGAAGAAAAAGATTGTTAGATCAAAGAAGGATTTCTTCTCTTAAGATGACTTATCTCCCCCACAAGGAATCATATCCATCAATCAGTTTCTCATTGAATCTATTCAATGCTGAAAATGTTGATGTCAGTGTCAAGTATGGCTACTATGAATAATTTCACCCCCAACAACCCCTCTCGGAAAATATACACTTTCAAATATTTTCCAATGAAGACTATTTCATTGATTTGTCGTCAACATTTATTGATTTAAATGTTGCGGTGAAGAAAAAGTCAGATAATACAACTCCAAATGCCGGTGATGGTCTCTCCTATGAAAACTGTATTCTACACAACCTATTCAAAACAAATTAATGTATTTATTAATGGAACATTGGTGAGCACTAACAATAATTTATCAAACTATGCTAGCTACATACAATTTATGATGATGACGCCAAAGGCGTACAAGGAGTTGAGAGGACAATCATTGGCTATGAATATCGATCAGGTGTTGATACTGACGGTGAGTTGACTACTGCAGTGACCCAGGAGTATCATCTAGTTGGAAAATTAAATCATGAGATATTCAATATATCCCAATGGCTACCCCCCAATGTCAAGATTGACATAAAGCTACAGATGGCCCCATCGAATTTCATTTTGAGAAAAACACTTCCTGCAGCACCCGATGCAAATGTCATTATCACATCGGCAATTCTCCACGTCCGAAAACAACAAGTTATGAGCTCTGTTGCATTGGCAGTGGAAAAGCTAAGAGCCAATGGTAACAACATTAAACTTCTTGTCCCCCATACAATCACTAATCAACGTCACATTGCCGCCGGTTCTCGTAGCTATAGCGATTCATCATTTATCAAAGGAGAAATCCCATCAAAATTGGCTTTGGCCTTTGTGAAGAGTGGCAGTGCCGTTGGATCCTGGACTGAATCCCCCCATGATTTTAATTTTTTCGGTCTATCTAGCCTTGTGTGCAAAGTGAATGGTATTCCACTGTACACTCTATCATTTGACAAAAAATCCTATAGAACTCTGTACGAGTTGACCATGCAATCCCTAGATCATGACTCTCAACTATTTGAAAATGGAATAACCGATTCAACGTTTTCAAAAAATCATGGGGTTATTGTTTTGGACCTGTCTGGCACACAGGATATGAGCATAGTACGAACAGGGAATGTACGTTTAGAGTGTACATTTGCCAATGCTCTGACTGAGAGTATCACGCTAATATCACTGAGTCATTTTGAAACCTATTGGGAAATCACACCCGACGGCAGTGTTCTACTAGACCTAGCACCATGAACACAAAACCAAATAATCAACGTATTTAGTATGGATCCATACATGTCCCTGTTCAAGTCCTATTGCATACCTTCGGACTTCATTGAAAAAATTCCAAGTGTTAACAATACCCTAATCATTGTTAATAGCAGTCCATCGACTTTGAAGACCGGTCATTGGCTATGCATCTTTCAAACAGTGAAGAATATTGAATTTTTTTTATCCTCTTGGCCTATCCTATAAATTCTACGCTCCATACATCAGCAACTTTATTGAAAGCAGGGGGAAAAACCATTATTCAAAATCAACGTAGAGTACAGGATTTAACGACTAAGACATGTGGCTTTCATGCACTACTCTTTTTCATGTTCAGATGTCGTGGCTACACCTACAAGCAGTTTCTCAACATCTACGTTGACTTACCTCAATTGAACGACTTTCTAGTGGAGAATATACTTACAAGTGTATTTAATATTGATTTTAGTGCCCTAAGAATAAAATGTTCTAAAGATGTATGTGAAATTGTTTATTAATAAAAAAAATTATATACATGATATAAACGACTTTTCTACTCTTTAGATTTCATCCACTACTAGGTATTTTTCGACAACAACTAGTGCAGGTAGATTATCTGAATTCACAGTGTACTGATCCTGATGTACTGCAATGTCAGGGTCACATTTTCTACAGTAGAGTGTGACTTCACTCTTGTCATATCTCTTTGTATAGTCAATGATACTATTCTCATTCATTCTATAGAATTCACATGTTTCAATTTGCTTATTTGAAGCAATATCACAAACAGTGTCCTCAAGTGTCGAATCACATTCCGTCACAGCCAAATAGAAATCAGTGGGCTTATAATCATAACACCCAGTGTCTTCACAACGATGACGTAGAAACCCATATTCTTTTGTTGTTCCAACAGTTGAATCGTTGACCCGGTTCCTCCTCCCAGAATAATCTAAAACCACGACGATACCAATCTCGTAGCAATAAACTAAAATCACGGTTAGGATTCTTTCCAATCATACCGGGATATGTATTCTCCCACTGATTACATTTATCATAATGACAATTGGAGCATAGGTGGCCTCTAGGATGAGAGTCACACACCTCTTCAAGACAGGAATTACAACCTTTAATTTGTACAGCATATCCTCTATGCAATTTACACGGGTTGCATAATCTACACTTTTCATCATGCTCCTCAATCATTGTGCAATTCTCACATGATGATGACCAGCTGCCCAGTGAGTACATACATAACGGACATGTATGGAACATTTTGTCATGTGTTGACACTCTCACTACCACAATGAAACTGAGCTAGCAACAACAAAAATTGTCTGAGAGAGAGAAAGAGAGAGGGGGGTAAATCATCCTTGAGCACCATCTTTCTCATGAAAAAAGTCCTAAATTCAAAACTAATGTTTAAAAAGCATACCCACAATATCATTTTGCTGTGTTGTGATCAATATATCAATAAATTGTGTAAATGCATTTGGACCACGACGTAGAAGCTTCATACAACAGTCTAATGATGGAGAATCAGTTTTCATTATATCGACAAGCATTCCCCGAGAAAATATCTTCCTTTGAATAGACAATTCTAGAAAATTGTCATCTAGAACCAAACGTTTTTCCATAAGAACTAGATTCCTCATGATTCGCTCTTTCTCGAATCTATCCATTTTTTTTTAGAGTCCTAACTCTCTCACAACCAACTTCAGACTAACCAGAATTTCTTTTTGTACTCTAGAAAATATACGCTAGTCTACTATAGAAAGAAAAAAAATACCGTTGATTTAGAAACAATTTTATTGAACATAATTACAATAATAATATTCACTGATGCATTTTGTTCTCATCTATATATTTCGATAGGACATCTAATGCTGACCGAAGTTTATTTATATGGAGAATATTCACTTTTCCAGCAAAACATAGCTGCTCCTCCTGCTTAAATTTGCTTAATGATATCACTTATCTGGCATACATAGTGTCCCATTCAAGACATAGTCTACAACCAGCGGTTATTTCCACAGCTACATTAGGTACTCGTATATCGTTGCTGCTGCTGTTGTCGGTTCCATCATTAATCTCCAATAATGTAAATGCACCACTCATTTTTTCCTCTACTAATATCCTCGCAAATAAACTATTCTCTTTGAATTCAATTCTCTTACTAATATGAATTGTAAAGAAAACTATTCCTTTTTATTCAAATCCCAACCACCAATCAAGTTATACTCACTCTCTTTGGAAAGGTGTAATGCCCTGTAGAAAGTATTACCTATATGCATGGGAATAGTCACTCTCTTTGAAAAACCAAACCAGACTGTACCCCATCAAACCAGACTATACTCACCTAACCAGATTGTACCTACCAAACCAGATTATACCTACCAGAAACCTGTTTGGTACGGGGGCGTGTTAGAGTATAATGTTGATTACTACTATCATTATCTGAACTACTGTCAATGATGTCTGGCAATTTGCTGGACCGTATTTCCACTGGGAAGGTAGGAAGTTTGGTGACTGCGTTGTTTGTGACATGGGTTATGCTGGTGGTAATGGACTGAGCAGTCATGGTGATTTTAATTTTGCTGAAAATCTAACATCATTTGTTAATATGCCGGCTACTTGCCATGTTTGGTATCAGCAAGACTGTACCCAGGATTTTTTTCGGAGGGGGTTTTACTCAGATTTTTTTGTCAGGGGGGGGGGGGGGGGTACACAAAAACTCAAAAACAATAAAAGACATATCCATTTTTGGTACGTTTTTACCAGTCAAACAAATATTTCGGGGGGGGGGGGGAGGCAAACCCCCCTCTGGGTACAGCCTTGGGTATCAGCTTAGTGCTCCTATACTCCATGAAGAAACACTATAAAATTCTGGAAACTACTTTAAATATTCTAAAATAATCACTTGTATTATTCCTAAGCGTGAACCACTAAGATCTACCACCCAGCCGTTCCCCCTAATAGAAAAATATTTAGCCCCAAATTGTATGTACTCAATGAATTTTTCAATAGAGTAACTTTTTTATTCCCATCGCTTGTTTAACATTTGTTAAGTTAATAAGAAGAAAAAAGTCATGCTTGTAAAAATTCACTGAGTGTAAATAATTCTGGCTATTTCTTTGATTAGGGGGGGGCTGGGTGGTAGGTTTAATAGCTTACATCTTGGAATAAAATAAATAAGTATTTCAAAATGTTTAAAGTGGTTTCATCTTTTGTTTTTGGAGTTTGGCACTGCAATAATCGACATGTACTCAAGAATCTCAAATTCCTCGGATATAAAGTTTGGTGGCGACCAAAAGCAATTTTTGAAGAATGTAGCCTCCTTCTCTAGCTAGTTAGATCAACATCTTATTTACCAATATTCATGGAAATCAAATACCGTTTGACAAATATTTACTCTTTGTACAAACTATAATGAAAAATAGGAGATTTTCGTAAAACAATTCTTGTGCATGCTGTCTGTGTTGTAAGGAACGAAAGTAAGGAACGACGTTTAAAACTTAAAACGAACAGAAATTATTCCGTATATGAAAGGGCTGTCCCCTCCTCAACGCTCGCTCTTTACGCTAAAATTTCACTTTCTCACAGCTCTTATTTTTTAAACAATAAAAAAAAAAACTTTAGCGTAAAGAGTGAGGCGTTGAGGAGGGGACAGCCCCTTTCATATACAGAATAATTTCTGTTCGCTTTAAGTTTTAACGTCGTTCCTTACTTTCAGTTAAAAAAAGCTTGTTTTTTTTATTTAATCAAATAAATGCTGACGAAAGCAAGAAACGGGGAAACATATGGGAATAATACAATTCGTCTATCTATGAGTCTTGCATATTAGAGGCACTGGGAGGTAAGTATAGCGAAATCGATTTCAAAGTTTTATAACTACAATTTTTGCATATTATAAGATTAGGAACTGTTTTATTGACATATCTCCTCTTCAATAGCCCCAATTTTAGGCTTATACTATATATATTATTTTATAGTATTGTAAACTAAGTAAATATATATAGTATTTATGTAAACTATATATATTTACTACAGTAGTAAGGCCATAGGGAATATGAGATATACTTACAATTACACATGAATTGCGCACGGAAAAGCATAGGGAATCCAGCCAGTGATTGCGTAATAAGACTTACCACGGGTCAGTCACCTATTACTACGAACGGTACATGCATTACCAGACGGGTTTCTGGGCTAATAAGCTTGAGACACGTTTGGTGGGTATAATCCGGTTTGGTGGGTATACTCTGGTTTGATGGGTATAGTCTGGTTTAGTTTTTCAAAGAGAGTGAGTATTTGACATTTTTGCAAAAAGGGATAAGGAATTCGCAAATTGAACACTATGAACGATATTAATTAATGTTTTGAATAATACGAGTGTGAATGATTCTAAATAGTGATTGGATAATTTTTAACAAGAAATGACTGAAAAGTGTTTTTGGATGAGATGGGATGATTGTGTACTGTATAATACACAAGTGATGGTTTGCATAGTGTTGTCAATTTTTAAATAGTTTAGAAATAAAAAAAAATTAACAAGAAATGGCTGAAAAGTGTTTTTGAGGGAGTTGAGTTGCACGAGGGTTGAGTTGCACGAGGGTTCAGTTATATGCGGATTCAGTTACACGGGGATTAGTTAAATGGGGTCGAGTAGCACGAGGGTTCAGTAGCACGGAGGTTCAGTTGTACGGGGTTTCGGTTATCAGGGGTCAGTTACATGGAGGGTTCAGTTGCACGGGGGTTTAGTTAAATGAGGCCTTGAGTTGCACGGGGGTTGAGTTGCACGAGGGTTCAGTTGCACGGGGGGTTCAGTTACATGCGGATTCAGCTACACGGGGATTAGTTAAATGCGGTTGAGCTGCATAGTCTCGTTGGAAAAAATTGGAGTTCATACTTAAACAGTTCTATTAAGAGCTATTGCTATGGAAATGGCTCATTTTTGAATCAAAACTATGCTTTTCCGACTGAAGATACACATTTGAATCAGAAAATGTGAAAATGTATACAATTGAAACAGAGAGGTGTGTTTTGACGATATTTTCTATATTTTCGTCTGAAAAATAGGAGTTCACGCTTAAAAAGTTCTATTAAGAGCTATTTTTTATGAAATGCTTTTACAATCGGAAAATGTTCGATTAACATTTGCAAAAAAGGGGTAATGGATTTGCGAATTGGAGGAGATGGGGTGATTGTGTACTGTATAATGCACAAGTGATGTTTTGGAGAGTATTGTCAATTTAAAATAGTTTAGAAATAAAAAAAAAATTAAAAAGAAATGACTGAAAAGTGTTTTGAGGGAGTTGAGTTGCACGAGGGTTGAGTTGCACGAGGGTTCAGTTAAGGGGTACAGTTACACGGGAATTAGTTAAATGGGGGTCGAGTTGCACCAGGGTTCAGTAGCACGGAGGTTCAGTTGTACGGGGTTTCGGTTATACAGGGGTTCAGTTACATGGAGGGTTCAGTTTGCACGGGGGTTTAGTTAAATGAGGCTTGAGTTGCCCGGGGGTTGAGTTGCAACGAGGGTTCAGTTGCACGGGGGATTCAGTTACATGTGGATTCAGCTACACGGGGATTAGTTAAATGCGGTTTAGCTGCATAGTCTCGTTGGAAAAAATTGGAGTTCATACTTAAACAGTTCTATTAAGAGCTATTGCTATGGAAATGGCTCATTTTTGAATCAAAACTATGCTTTTCCGACTGAAGATACACATTTGAATCAGAAAATGTGAAAACGTATACAATTGAAACAGAGAAGTGTGTTTGACGATATTTTCTATATTTTCGTCTGAAAAATAGGAGTTCACGCTTAAAAAGTTCTATTAAGAGCTATTTTTATGGAAATGCTTTTTACAATCGGAAATGTTCGATTAACATTTGCAAAAAGGGGTAATGGGATTTGCAAATTGGAGGAGATGGGGTGATTGTGTACTGTATAATACACAAGTGATGTTTTGGGAGAGTATTGTCAATTTAAAATAGTTTAGAAATAAAAAAAAAATACAAGAAATGACTGAAAAGTGTTTTTAGGGAGTTGAGTTGCACGAGGGTTGAGTTGCACGAGGGTTCAGTTAAGGAGGTACAGTTACACGGGGTTTAGTTAATGAGGGTCGAGTTGCACGAGGGTTCAGTAGCACGATGGTTCAGTAGCACGGTGGGGGTTCAGTTGTACGGGGTTTTCGGTTATACAGGGGTTCAGTTACATGGGGGGTTCAGTTTGGCACGGGGGTTTAGTTAAATGGGGCTTGAGTTGCACGGGAGTTGAGTTGCACGAGGGTTCAGTTGCACGGGGGTTCAGTTACATGCGGATTCAGCTACACGGGGATTAGTTAAATGCGGTTGAGTTGCATAGTCTCGTTGGAAAAATTGGAGTTCATACTTAAACAGTTCTATTAAGAGCTATTTTTATGGAAATGCTTTTACAATCGGAAATGTTTGATTAAACATATGCAAAAAGGGGGTAATGGGATTTGCGAATTGGAGGAGATGGGATGATTGTGTACTGTATAATACACAAGTGATGTTTTGGAGAGTATTGTCAATTTAAAATAGTTTAGAAATAAAAAAAAATTAACAAGAAATGGCTGAAAAGTGTTTTGAGGGAGATGGGCTGCATGGAGGGTTGAGTTGCACGAGAGTTCAGTTAAAGGGGGTACAGTTACACGAGGGTTTAGTTAAATGGGGTCGAGTTGCACGAGGGTTTAGTAGTACGAGGGTTCAGTATAAAAAAAAATTAACAAGAAATGACTGAAAAGTGTTTTGAGGGAGTTGAGTTGCACGAGGGTTGAGTTGCACGAGGGTTGAGTTGCACGAGGGTTCAGTTAAGGGGGTTCAGTTAAGGGGGTACAGTTACACGGGAATTAGTTAAATGGGGTCGAGTTGCACGAGGGTTCAGTAGCACGGAGGTTCAGTTGTACGGGGTTTCGGTTATACAGGGGTTCAGTTACATGGAGGGTTCAGTTGCACGGGGGTTTAGTTAAATGAGGCTTCCATGTAACTGAACCCTCCATGTAACTGAACCCCTGTATAACCGAAACCCCGTACAACTGAACCCCTGTATAACCGAAACCCCGTACAACTGAACCTCCGTGCTACTGAACCCTCGTGCAACTCGACCCCATTTAACTAATCCCCGTGTAACTGAATCCGCATGTAACTGAACCCTCGTGCAACTCAACCCTCGTGCAACTCAACTCCCTCAAAACACTTTTCAGCCATTTCTTGTTAATTTTTTTTTATTTCTAAACTATTTAAAATTGACAACACTGTGCAAACCATCACTTGTGTATTATACAGTACACAATCATCCCATCTCATCCAAAACACTTTTCAGTCATTTCTTGTTAAAAATTATCCAATCACTAATTAGAATCATTCACACTCCTATTATTCAAAACATTAATTAATATCGTTCATAGTGTTCAATTTGCGAATTCCTTATCCCTTTTTGCAAAAATGTCAAATACTCACTTTCTTTGAAAAACTAAACCAGACTATGCCCATCAAACCAGAGTATACCCCACCAAACCAGATTATACCCACCAAACGTGTCTCAAGCTTATTAGCCCAGAAACCCGTCTGGTAATGCATGTACCGTTTGTAGTAATAGGTGACTGACCCGTGGTAAGTCTTATTACGCAATCACTGGCTGGATTCCCTATGCTTTTTCCGTGCGCAATTCATGTGTAATTGTATGTATATCTCATATTCCCTATGGCTTACTACTTACTACTATATGTATATATAGGTACTTATGCATTATGCAGTACCCACCGCTATATACTGTATAACGAAACCAGACATGGAGACCCGTCGGTAATATTTTCGCAGTTCATATTTTTTTTTGTCGGATATGAATTTTACCCCCACCCAAATATATTACCAATTCAGGGCATATATTTTCTCATTAGGGGGGGGGGGGTAATTTTTTTTTCTTATGTAAATGGGAGGTAAGCTTAAAACTTTACCCCCACCACCCTAATGTTCAAATATATGTCCTGAATTGGTATATATAGGGTGGGGCTAAAATTAATTTCCGACAAAAATGATTATTATATTTGGAATGAACATAAAAAGGGCATAGAGTGGTATATTTCCTTTATTCGTAAGTCAATAATATGATTTGCGAAAAATTTACCAATATATATATATATATATATATATATATATATATATATATATATATATATATATATATATATATATATATATATATATATATATATAATATATATATATATATATATATATATATATATATATATATATATATATATATATATATATACAATAGAGCTATATCACCCAACATTACATTTTTACTTACTTAGATTTCTCTCAGTTCCTTTCCCGTGATGAAAATTTCAAACTAAAGGAATTTACCCCGGGTGTTTGACAAATTGGCTTTAGTTTTTGATTTCAGACCATCAACAATCAAAAGGTTTCATTTTGTTAACTTTTTTATTGAGGTTTTTGTGTGACGTTCGGAAGCCGGAAGTAAGTTTATATGAAGAAGATGACAGTTTGTCTGTGTCTTGACAGCTGGTCTTGACTTTGGCGAGTAAAAATCAGGGTTAATAATACCATTTATAGGTGAAAAATTTTGAAGGCATTTTCAGAAATTTCGCTTCAGGGAAGAGCAAGCAACCCCGGAAAATACAATACAGAGCTTAAAAAATAAGTAGATATAAGTCTTAGCACTCATTTGGTGATGAATGACATTTTGTTTATGAAAGTAATTTGTTTTACGTCATAAATTTTGGAAAATGTGTCCACTTTAAGTCTAAAATATGTTCATTTTTTGCCCCTATTATGTCCAGGCACATAGAAATATGTCCTTTGAACATAAAAATATGTCCAGTTGGCAACCCTGTCGATCAGACAGATTATTTAACCGATCTAACCAAATTTGGAATTAATTGATCAAAGCAAATATTAAGTGGGGATATTGTCGGAGCTCGAAATTCACAGAGGTTGGACTTACGGCCTCACCTCTTTATTCGAGCTCTTCAAAAATTGTAATGTAAAAAAACAAGACGGAGAGGTTCTTCAATTAACTAGGAAATATATCAATATATATATATATTTCTTTTAAAATCTTTGAAGCTATCCAAAAAATCCTAAATAAGACATCATTTTTAACGTCAATAATAAACTTTGC